>MTQE01002208.1:58795661-58843357 GCA_014337955.1 Aspidoscelis marmoratus
GATCTTCTTAGATCCGGATTAAAGGAGCTCAGTGGAAAAACACCCCAGATTTTCTTATGATATTGCTGTATATCTAAGGAATCTGGAAGTTTATTGTATGTTTGTTAATATTATTATTAATTTAACATTGGTATGTCATAACTGTACAGTTTTTACTATCTGCAATTCATAAACTTAATTTATAAGAAGTACTAGAGGAGCCAACACCATGCACTTCCTGCCCTAATATTTAATTTGTCCTTTGGAGACCTTAGAGCAAAGAGTGGATTATACATTCAAACTTATGATAATGTTATAGCTTAGAAAGCATGTTATCTTGTTCATGCCTGATATGTAGATTGCATGACTATTTGTGTGTGTTTGCACACATGACTGGAGAAACTAGTCATATAATGTAATGGTGCATTGAAAGTAGCCACTTAATGTACCGTATTTTCCGGCGTATAAGACGATGTTTTAACCCCGAAAAATCTTCTGAGAAGTCGGGGGTCGTCTTATACACCAGAAATACCCTCACCCGGGTCCTGCTGGCCACAGCTGCCAGCACAAAACTGGGGTGTGCAGCCTAAACCGAGCCTTGGACTTGGGGAGAGACAGCAGCCTTACCTGCTAATCCCAATAATGTGGCTTGTAGCTTTCCTTCTGGCGCTGACACGAGGAAAAAACCTTGCTAAATGGGTGTTCCACAAGCGAAATATGAAGAATCCTGCCCTCATTTTCTCTTCTCTGCTTTAGAAGAGTATGCCCCTCTAGCGCGATTACTCTATGACCCAGTAGGGGAGTACTGACTAAGGCAAACTGTAGCATATGTCTGGCAGATTCCTGTTCTAGGATATAATCCATAAGGCCCAGTGCAGAAAGGGCCTATTATCCTTGGCCAAGCATGGACACTAACTAATACTGCTAGTGTGGGTTTTGGTAACATTAATTTCACTGCAGTATATTCATTATGTTTATGGTAGCGGAAGATGTTACATAAGGTGTGTTTTAATTCAGATGTGCATGAGAGTAACTTTTACACTGTATGATTTCTGATTCATATCTCCTGTGCTAGCAATGAAATCGTATCTGCTCACTGAGGCTTTTTGGGACTAATGGTGACTCTGTATTCTGACACTGATATTTTTATTTTTACTCTTATGTTTATTTTCATATTACTGATATTCACAGGGCACCCACACTCATGGTCTCTAGGTGCTAATCAAAGATCGGTCTTTTTACCTAGGCCTTCCCAGAGTGAATGCTGTTTGTTTTCCCCATCCTTGATTTTCATTACATTTTTATGTAACAGTTATTATTTTTTATTCTTTGTATACTGCTTTGAGATTATATTTTTATGGGAAACAGTATATATATATGCCTATCTTTCTATTTTATCTAATTGATTTTACTGTTTATAGCCCTGCATCTACAGTAATAGGGCAATATAGAAATCCTACAAATAAAATAAAAGCTTATAGGATTGCAATTTGTTCAGAAGAAGTATGACCCAGGATTATATTTGCTTTGCGGAATGAGGACTAGTGTTCCATTGCCTAATAGTCATGTGGAATAGTGAAGATTTGTAGATATTGACAAGATCCACACATCATATTCGTGGCACCATGGAAGAGTCAAAAGAACATGGTGATAGCATAATCCCATAGCCATCAGACAATCAACCCACCATAGAAAGCACTGTAGGGGTCACTTTTCATACAGATGGGGGGGGGGAGTGACTTTGACAATGATTTCCACCATCAGGAGTTGTCCTGAACTCCTTGTTGTGCCATCTGCCCATGACCATTTAGCAAAGCACAGACAATGAGAAGCTTCTGGGGGGTCCTGCTGCACTTCACTGGTTGGAAACTTCATGGGCTGTGTTCAGATATAACAGAAAGGACATCTCAGAGAGACAATGTGTGGCCCTCATGTTTCCAACCCTTCTTTAATCCATATTTTCTAGCATTGAATGCTTAGGAGAGGGGGAGGGGCAGACTGCTGGGTTATCAATCCCACCTCAAAGCCTTCTGTAAGCCACCTCAGAGATGCACATCATCATCATTATCTTCATCATTTATATTACACACACGTAAATGAAGGCAAGGGTCAGTGTATATGCAAACATTGTGTCACCCCCTGCCCCACTGATTTAATCTCATCTCCATGCAGAGGCTGTCACTGAGAATAAGGAAGGCCACATTTGCTGACACACCCTTATGCATTTATAGGGACCTTGTCCAGATTACACATGACAATTTTATCTACAATTAATTAACATGAAAATGATTTTTCTCAGTCTTTACATAGTATATGGACAAATAAATAATCTCATCTAGAGATGTGCGTGAATGTGGGTTTTTTTGCATTCAAATTTGAATTGAATATCCAAACATTTGATTCAATTTGAATGTTTAGAATACGAATGCAACAAAATCTGATTCAAATAGAATACATTTGAATCTATTCATTCGAATGTTAGATTTGAATTTGAAGATATGTCGACAACATTGGTATGTGATATGTATCTGTACGCATTCTGTTTTGTGAGATTCATACAGATACGTATGTAATACGTACGTATCTGTATATGTGAATGTTTCAAATCATTTGAATGAATGTTTTGGAACATTCAAAATTCATTTCAATTTTAAATTCGAATGTGTAGACATTCTGTTTGAATTCAAATGTCCACATTCAATCGAATTCTACTGAATTTTGAATGTTTAGAACATTCATGCATATCCCTAATCTCATCTGTCTGACAGAAGGCCAAAGAGATGGTAGTAACTGTTTCCTACATTCCTAGTCTGTTTCCAGACAAGAAAGTATGACTGCCTTAACTTACCTGATGGCAAAAATGGGGCTTTTCACATTTGGCTAGCACAGTAATACAGGATGCTGACTGGATTGCTTTGTCTGCACCTAGCCAGCTCACCCAAAGTTGCCTCAGCTTTCCCCAGACTGATCCAGATGTAGAAAACTGAAAAGTAATCCACAGGCTGACAACTAGCTGTTGGATAGGTAAATGTGGACCTGAGGCGTTTTCACACACGGGGTTTTCGAACGCGTGCAAGATAGCCTCAAACGCGGCATAGGCATTGCCGCAGCGGGGCTTGCGCTCCGATGTGTCCGGAGCTGTCTTGCGCGCGTTTGAGATGTAGAGCACTTTAAAGTGCTCTACATCCGTTCCGGCGCGGACGAAGCGCCCGCAGCCATTCGGGGAGAGAAGCATTCGCTCATGTTTCTCTCTGCCTGACAGGCGCGTTCCTGCGCTCCTATGTGTGAATGGTCAAAGCGTCCTGAAGTGTCTTAGGCTTCCCGTCCTACACCCGTTCCAACTGGAATGAGTGTAGTGCGAAAATGCCTCTGGTTGGTGTATCTTTTTCCAGATTCCAACTTATCCCTCCTTGCTGAAACAATCACTAACAAATTTTACTCTCCAGTTTAGAGGATCTATACTAGTAGTTATTTCATAATGACAAGGACAAATGGCCTTCATTGTCATATAACTCTGAAGAGTATGGATAAGTTGAGAAAGAGAGGGAAGCATGAAATGTCAATGGACTTTACATTCATGTGTAATGTTCATTCCATTTGTACACGTTTTAAGGAACAGAAGATTTCTTCCCTGATCAGATGTGCCCATGAATGGATACTTAAATCACTATTGAGTGACTAAGTGGAAATTTGGTATGCTAAAGGTTAATTGAACATTCTGGTGATCACACTACATTAGCTGAACAAAGTTTAAAATGTGGAAACATCCAGCAATTCCAAGGCAAATTATAATTTGCCGAGACTGACCTAATATATGTTTTTAAGTTGACTGGTTTGGGGATATAATCTGAAAGGAAGGATATGTGAAATATACAGGATTTGGGTTTTACTTTGTGTCATGCAAGTGGAATTATGATGGCCCAAACTGCACTTTTGTCAGTCTCAGTAAATTATTTCTCCAGTCTTGCCACTTCTAATGCCCTCCTTTCAATCTCTATATTGTCACTCTGATCCAAGATGTGTTTCCACAACATTTATGCAAATAGCATGCTTGCCTGGATTCACATGGACCTGAAAGTGTAAGCAAAATGTCACCAATGAAAAACTGCTGCTTCCAAAACAAAATGGCTATTGATTTCTCTTTCTCAAGAGCCCTTCATGTCCTTCCTGCCTTTCATTAAGGTCTCACGTAAATGGTTAAGTCAAAACCAAACAAAACTTCAGCCACTAAAAACATATGTTCAGCTTACTGAGTGCATTCACTGGAGTGTGATATAGTTAGTGGCTAAAAGTGATTAGACTGAGAGATTCAGGTTCAAATTGCTGCACAGCTATTAAGCTCACTCTGGACAAGGCTTATCTTTCTGTTTAACCTGCTTCACATTGTTCTGGTGTATACTGTGCTTTTCTTTAGAGGAAGAATCGGATAAAGACACAGGCACAATTTTGTAAGTAATAAATATTGGCCCAGTTAATGCTTAACAAATTAAAAACCATTTCAGATTGTGAAAGCAATCCTCATATGTATTTGAAGAAAATATTCTCTTATACACAAGGATAAGGCAAGAAAATCCTTAGACATTCAGAATCATTTCAGCAAAATCGTTCTTTCTTTCTTGGGATTTAGACTGCAATCCTACCCACATTTAACAGAGAATAAATCCCACTGAACTCAGCAGGACTTCTCTTTGACTACTTGCTTCTTACATTTTAGGACTAGCCTTTTAGGAACGCAAAGTTGGATATATTTTGTTTAATTACACAAATGGAAATTATTTTGAAATTCAAACAAATGTATTGGAACAAAAGTGTAAAAAGAGTCATTTTCTATACATTAATGCCTGTGGAGGCATACACAATAATAGGGAAACAAACTGAATACTATATAATGCACAGAATGAAATAACTTTTAATACTGTTGGTTAATATTAAGACAAGATTTCCCAGATGGCAAATGTAAGAAATAATGCTTTGATTATCTAAATAATTTGTGACATATCACTTCCAATTTCTTCATAGAAACTTTTTAAAAACTGGATAAAGATATTGAAACTGAAAGCCCCAGTTGGCCTGGATGGTGACAACTGTGAATAGATGCTAGTACAGGTGGGCAATCTTCCCCTAGCCATTTTGAATCTTCTGTGCATGGTCCTGTGCTTACAAAGCCAAATTCCTTGATCAGGGACCACACATAGCACCAGAATACACAGTATGAATTTCAAGTTGAAGTTTGGCTTTGAGGCAATGCAAAGATCCAAATTCATTCTCATGACTACTGCTCTCAAAGGCTGACTACACAGCTATGACTCTTGTCCTTCGAAAAGGCCATGTTTTTGGAGTGTGGACAGCATCTATATCTGGCATGGAGCTCTGTGGATGCTGATCAGCTGATCCTATGTTAGCCAAAAAAGAACATATGGATTTAGTCTATATTCACTAGTTTTGAAAGGTCACATAGATTGAGGTAGAGTTATATTAAATTGTTTTGTTATTTTTAGGCATGTTTAAGTTTAGAGATATACTCTTCCATATCTATTCCACCTATTCAGATGGTCCACCCCCGGAGACTTATGGAATCTCAGCCCTGGGGGATTTTGCAGTTGGCATGACTGGCACTCCTGTTGAAGCTCTGGTCTCTCTCTGGAATCAGGAGATGGGCAGAGCTATTGGCACAATTGCTCCCAAGTGTCCTCAACATCCTTGTAGAGCTTGAAAAGCTCCATGGTACTCTATGGAGCTACGAGTCATGAAACAGGAAGGTCGACGGCTAGAGCGCAGGTGGTATAATCCAGATTTAGTAGATCCGGATCTAAGGAGGTACCCCATGCATCTCCACGGGCGGTGTAGCACCCAGTAGCAATGGGTGCTAGCGTGCTCACAGTAGAAACACTGGAGCACCCATGTGGCAAATCCAGATCTACCCACTTGGGGCCCATACGTCACCCTAGGTTTTTTTGGGGGGTGCCACGGTGTGTGGGGTGTGTGTGCAAACTCTGTAGATGCTCTAGAGATTCTTCAAAGATCCTCTGGAGCTGCTCTGGAGAATCCTTGAAGTTTGTGGCAAATCGCTCCGGAAATACTCTGGAGCTTTGGGCAATGCTCCATAGAAATGGCATTGCTCTGACGGGTCATCTTTGAAGCCTTTGCCATTCTCCAGAGCTTCCTTTGAGGCTGTCTTCGGAGATTATGCACCGTCTTCGGAGCTTTGGGTTTTGCCACCCCCCATGGGTGCTCACCCCAGAGCCCACCCCTGGACCCCATTGCTCAATCACAGTGGAAACACGCTAGGTATAATCCTGCTCTGAGCCTAATGCGTCCTCAAGAAGCATTAGGGTAAATATGGTTTGTTTCAATTGTAGAATCAATAGCTTTAAAAAAAAGTTATATTTTTAAGGGTATGTTGTCATTTTTAATCCTGAAGGTTAAAGGTAAATGGTTCTGAGTAAATGATACAGAATAGACAAGAGTTTCTGCTGATAAAAGAGGACTGTCAAGAACATTCAAGGAAATGTCCCCTTATAAACGTACTTTTTTGGGCATATGTTCCCTGTTGAATCCAAAAACCCAGCTTGTGTGTAGGCATATTGCCATGTGGTAAACCAGCATGATTATAGGAAATAAACAATATATGAACATCTTTTGTTTGCTGGAGGCATGAATCACTTTCAGAAATGTTGCAAAGGTAGCAACAGACTATTCCCCACTTGTGGTGAAGCGATTTTTCTTAACATTGAATTAACTTTCATGGTAGAAAGCCCACCACATCCTTGGGATGTGGTTTTACATGCATATCACATTTGAATTGCTAGTTTATAGGAAATTATAGAGGGAAATTCTTTCTAAATTTTACAACTGTTTTCCCTAACAATTTGAATTTATACAAGTGTTTCTAAACTTGATATTTGAAGCCTTACATAATAAAGAATAGCTTGAGCTGCAGTACTAAAATTTTATGCCAATGTAACAAAATAAATTACGCTACCCATAAGCAGATTGGCAAGTTCGTTGCCTCATTCTTTTAAAATATGCCTCTTATGTTCAAAATATGAAATACCAGTTTCCAAGTTTCTAACTGTGAGTTAAAGCACATTCAGAGAGAGAGAGAGAGAGAGAGAAGTCCATTCTCCTTTATTGCTCCACAGTTTGGTCTAACAGTTAAGGAACTGCACTCTTATCTGGGAATACCAGGTTTGCTTCTGCACTCCTCCACAAAGCCAGCTGGGTGACCTTGGGCTAGGCATAGCTCTCTTCTGAGCTCTCACAGCCCCACCTACCCCTCAGGGTGTTCTGTTGTGGGGAGAATAGAAAGCTTTGTCAGCCGCTTTGAGTTCCCTTAAATGGATGAGAAAAGCAGGGTAGAAAAGCCAACACTACTTCTTCTTTCTTTCAAATATATTTCATTACCAAACATTTAATTTGATCTACATAAAGCATACCATCTAGCCACTGGAATATCCATGTTTATATTTCTGTCCCCTGAACAAAAGCTGATTTCCAGTTAACCCAGGAAGCATGTGGGAGAGGTGTCCATGATCACTGCTGAAAAGGACACCTCCTCCATCTCCATTTCCAAGCAAGGAGATACTCGCTATTGGTAGTCAGAGGCACTTCCATTCGAGGCACAAAATTTATGGCCCATAATCATGGCACTTCTGTTGCCGATCATGCCCTGAAATGGGTGGTGTGATCACAGTGAGGTACTTGCTGCCACCACAAATGGAGATGCAGTTGCAGCATGTGTCTACTTTTGTAAGTGGAGCTCTGGCCAGCAAGAATAACTCATAGTTGCAACAGCAGGCAAAATCATTCTTAAGCATATGGTTTAGTTCAGGAAAGACAGGATTTCATCAGGGTTAGGGGAAGTAATACTTAGAGTGAGGCATTTACTTGTCTTCCTACCCTGAAAGTCTCAAAGGCTCCAAAGCCCTCAAAGCCATCTGAAGGCGGCTAAGGCACACTGATCTTAGAGCAGTCAGTTGGCACGGCAGGCCAGAACATTGGTTGCATGATGTCAGCACCAGAATATTATCCACCCCTCACTGGCATCCCCCAAGGCAATAAAGGGACCATGAATGGCATAATCCTTCAAGACATCTTGAAGAGAGAACACATGCAAAAGTGTGTTATAAACAAGCAATAAGCTCAACAACCACTAGCATTAGATGCTACTGGGACAACTGGACAGCCTTACTATCTTTACTCCCTTTTATTACTGATGGACAGTTTTGCCCAGCGGTTGGTATCCTCCTGGAATACAGCCTTCATATAGCTCAGCTGATTATTTGAGTAACAGGTTTACGGACTGACTTGCTTTATTAAGTATATTACAGAAGATCACAGGTGAACATTTTAGTAAATTAGCCTGACTACAGCAGAAGACAGCAGAATCAGCAGAAAGCTCTGGGTATTATCTCCACAAGCTTGAATCACAATTATTTATGCAGAATTGGTCGACAGGACAAAAATTTGTACCAAATGAAATTAATAGTAAGAAAACTAATAAAAAACAAAGATTACCCTAGTAATCTTACCTTATAACCCTGTAGCTTGTAGCAAAACATGATTTTAATAAATTTAGTGGTAGCTTGTAGAGTGTTTCCACGAAGATGAAGTATTTCTGTGAGTTTGCATGAAGTGCTATTGATGAAAATATGGGTTATAAGTATCAAGGCAAAACTGCTAACTAGAGCCTTGCCTCTTCTTGTTTATTTGCATGGTCTTATTTCTATCCTGTCCCTTGCCTATATGACTGCATGGGTTACAATCCACCTGATACAAAAATACAATTAAAGACTGAGCTATATGAAAAAATAGATATTAGTCCCTGTCAATACAAGCCTCTGAATTGTTTAAATTTTGTGCTGTGTAATTGTTTTAAACAGCTGTGGAACAGTCAGGTTAAATATTCTTTCAGTTTGGGGAGGTTGGTGGAACTTCACTTATTGACATTCCATCTGTCAGAGGATACAAATCTGCATTTGATCCAAATATGTGCAGAGCTTATGGAAATATTGTCCTGTTTTTCAATATAAGTAGAGGGCTAAACCACACACAGTGTTCTGGTCCCAAATATATTGTTGGTACCAAATATATATTGGTACCTTTGAGCAATATATATTAATGTACCACAGTACACAATTACTATGCATCTTTCACAGTGCTGATAAAGTCTGTTGAGAGTTTGCCTCTGGTGCATAGATGTCCTAGATTCCTGAATAACAAGATGTGGGTGGTCAAGAACAGTAAAAAGTTTTAAAATATTTTTATCTGCATGAATTATATATTTTCTGTTTGCAATTACACTTCCCTTGAAGGATTCTGCACATCAGTGGGTAGGTAGGTAGGTAGATAAGAATTGCATTCATTTATCTTTGTAGATTTAGAGGTTCTGATGACGCTCTTCAGTGGCCAGAAAAAGGAAAAGTGACGAAGTCACCAGTATAGAGAAGTTAGAGAATTATTACCTAAAACTGGAATATCTTCTACAATTGAGGCTTAGGGCTGCTGCTTCTATTCCTATAGGAAAACATGCAGTGAATAATAAGTGCCATGGTACGCAACACCATATTTTTCATGGTGCTTCCTGCCACAGCTCTCCTGGGCGTCTTTCTCAAACAACGTAGTTAAAGCTAATAAAATACCTAGACACTATGCCACACATTGGGAATAGATACGTTAGACTTAACTCTAAATTGTGTGCCTTCTGTAGTTTTAAATCAAGACATTGACAATTTCTTTTCTAATAGAAATATTGGTTACCATTACTTTGCTGTGTTTCTCTTCCTGTCTTTTAAGAAAACAATTTACATTGAAAGAATAATGGTGCTTGTCAATTATTTTAATACGTATCTAGTAAATAAATCCTACCAGTTACATCCTAACATACCAACAACAAATTTCAGAAATGATGGCTATTCATAGTCTGTTTATATAGCATGAAAGCCCTGCTGCTTCTAATGATGGAAAAATCACTTTGAAGGTCATAGTAGCATCTTGGCCCAGAGGTGTATCCCTTCCTAATGGTTGAGATTTAAGGCCATAGGGATCTCATGGTGGGAGAACCAAATATTTCAGCAACCTTTCCTCCTATTATAGGTTCTGATGATTTATGATTTATGAGGTTAATATTAAATATTATATATATTTACATATACATATGCATATGCATATATATACATATACATACATACACACATATATATATATGCATGTACATGTATGTATATGTGTATGTATATATATATGTATATATGTATGTGTATATGTGTATATATATATCACCCTGATCGCTCATCTTGTCAGGTGGTAAATACTGCACGAGTGTACTAGCTCTCTCTCAAGCTAGTGGCTGAAACTGCAACTGAAGAAGAGGGGGAGACAGATTTAATAAGTTTCCCAACTCCTCCCAGTGAAACGGAAAGTATCAAGGTGGGGGAAGGCTGATCAATTTTGTGTCCCAGTGGGAGTGTTCTAGTCAGGATCCCTGGGTCCTTCAAGTTTGTTAGATGCCCTCTTGTCCAGGTAGTTAAAGAGTTACTGGAATTGGGTGTGATTGAGCCTGTCCCTGTCAAGGAGGAAGGACAAGCCTTTCCTCCTTTTCCCCTACTATCTCAATTTATTTAGAGGGTTTACTGGGTGAGGGCCAGATACGTATGTATTACTAAGGGATATACAAATTACAATTGCTAAATTCTACACTCCTCCAAATTATTATATTCTGATCAACAAAGACAGCTTTTTGCAAAAGTTTGTTTCAACCTTGTGTGTGTGTTTGTGTTCAATTGTATTTAATTTTCCTGTTTGAAGACTGTCACTTGACAACCCCCTAACTTTCAAACAGTTTTGTTCATATGATGAGACATTACTTTGCCAAGCTCTGTATTGCTGATGCCTCAAAGGTATAAAACATACGTGCCAAATCCTCTAGAAAGTCTTTCTCAAAAGAATGTATTAAAGATAAAATATAAGGATTTTTAGATCAAAAGAATTAAAAAAAATAACTGTAGTGTATGATAAATTATTCTGAAGGTATTTATAAAGATGTACAATCTTGCAACAGGGAATAACTGAGAAAGTTGGCAGTGACTTTGAAATTAGTACAAACATAGAGCTAAAGACAAATAATACCTGTATACATTTATCGTAAGACAATGCTATAGCATAATATATTCGCTTTCATGCATTCTCACACAGACACTTCTTCTTTCTGAATTTCTTCTGTGATTTTGTTTTGTTTTGTTTTCTGATCAGTAAAAGATGCCTATGAGTGACAGGAAAATAATCAGAAGAAAGTTAAGCACCAAGATCAGAGATAATAGTGCTGTAGTGACTTTGTTCGGAGGACAAATGTTGTCCTTCATGTCATTCAAATCTTGATGCAGTGTATGCGATTTCAAGGAAGCTATCTAGAAGTATGTGACTGTGTTTTATTTTCTTCAGAAATCCAGTTTGCTAGGAAAGTCAATTCACTACTCGAGTTCCTCACTCATTTATTAAGACAAAGGAGAACTTTAATACAAGCAATTACCTGCTTAAGGCTTTGTTTTCTCAGCCTGGCCAAAGTGGCTTACTGTCTCTATGGATGTGCACAATTTTCTTTTTTTCTGTTCATTGAAGAGAATGCAGTGTAAATTTGCATTCATATGAATGGGACCACTTCAAATGTGCCAGGTTCTGAATTTACTTTAAATGCTCTTCAAATTCTCTTCAATTTTTTTTTCAAATCCCTGCGGCCAGTTGGACCTCCAAATCCCCTGAGGTGACTGGGCAGCTCCTTTGCTACCTCATCACCTTTCCAAATGTAATGAAGCTCCAGTCGAAGGCACAAACACTTTCACTTTCCATGTGAATGGCAATTTTCAAATATAGCCAATATTCTGTTTGAATGTGAACATTCAAACCTTCAAAATTCGTACAAGTTGCTAAAGGGGTGAATATTTTTCACCCATCCAAAACTGTCTCCTTTGCTGCCAGCCAGCCCATGTTGAGATCAGCCCTTGGTGCACAGAATCCTAAACTGATACCTCCCCACATCAGCCCTGTGTCCAGATGCATGCTGCTCTATGTCCCTCACACAATATTGATAAAAGGCCGCAACCTGAGTGAAAAGATCAAAGTAGAAGAAAAGGCGAATCCTGGAACCCTGAGTTTAAAATGCATTCATGGGGAGAAAAGTGGAGGCATGCTACCTTGACAGCTCAGGAAGGTCATCCCTCTGTGCTGCATCATGGAGAAGAAGAAGAGTTGGCTTTTCTATCCTGCTTTTCTCACCCATTTAAGAGGACTCAAAGTGGCTGACAAAGCTTTCTATTTTTTTTCCGCACAAGAGAACACCCAATGAGAACTCAGAACAAAGCTGTGACTAGCCCAAGGACTAGCCCAGCTGCCTTCACAGAGGGGTCAGGAATTAACCCGGTATTCCCAGATAAGAGTCTGGCTCCTTAAACACTAGACCAAACTGGCTCACAGAACCATAGACTTGATTGATCTCCATCTATCCCTGTCTCTCAACGTGTGTAAATTATAATATCTATGGGGTTTCCCTCACCCTAAAAATAGATACTATATGGTAAGAGACTAGCATTATAATTGTGTTCCTAACATGTAACCACTGAGAGTAATGAAATATGGGCTTACACATGTGTGTTTCAGGAGGAGAATAAAATGATAGTGAAGAAATAATTTATGATTTACCATGGGAGTCAGTTTTATTATTACAGTTAATTGAGAAACAGATGTTATAAGTTGAATACTTATAAGATTTAATACTGGCTGAAACCTCTTAATTTATTTATTTGCTTAATTCAGTACACTTTTTCAATCAAAAAAGAGAGACTAGAATGCAGGTGAGAACTGCTTTCAAATTAAACAGATTTGTATACTTTTGAAAACATCTTCCAGCATCTTCTTCCAAAAGGGGGGGGAAAGGGAGGGACAACCATGCATCTATTCTCTAGAACGCTCTCTGCTATATGGTAATGTAATTGTACAGTTAAAAATGGGAGAAGGAGGAGGAAAAGGGGACTTATCTTCACTGGGAGTAATGGAAACAAAGGTCCTTCTCAGGCTTATTTGCTAGTGAGTGGCAGTCCAGTCACTAGTGAAGCCCATCTTCATGCTGCCACTGCCGCTGCCACTGTCAATATCCCAGAACTTGTTAACTAGGGATGTGCTTGAAATTTTTTTTGTACCATATCTGATTCGTATCAAATTGAACGCAAGGAATTCAAATAGATCCCCTTTGAATGTGGTAGGATTTGTATTTGATGCAGATGTTCAATCCCATGCAAATTCCATACAAATGCATATGAATCCTGTACAAATCCCATACGAATCCAATATGAAGCTTCATACGGATGTATCAAAACATTTGATTCAAATTCCAGTGTCTGAATTTGGCCAAATTTGTATGAATTTTGAATGTAATGAATATTTGCACACATCCCTATATGTTAACGCTTCCCTGGAATTAACCAGGAGTGGACTACTAAAAGGCTTACCAATCCACAGCTTAACTAAAAGAACCTAGGTGCCTCCCAGGCAGCAGCGTCCACACCCTCTTCTGAGTGTTACCGTGCAAGTGGATGTGGCAGCGTGACAGCGAATGCACAGTTGCACGCTGTGTCTCAATATTTGGGCATGTGCCAGATGTTGCTGCAGCTGTTGCCATGGTGATATCATCTGCTCTTGTCTGGCCATCCAACTAGACTGTTAAGGCCCTAAAGTGCTTTTTGTTGCATAATGAAGATGCAGTGTCTCCATTACATTGTCAAAACCTCAGTGCACAAAGCATGGCTTTGTCTCACATTGACATGGACCTCCATCTTGGAGAAATTGCTGTGTCTAAATAGATGTCTGCTCTGCATGCAAGTGGAGCTCAAAGAGGCATTCCAAGTGCAGGGACAGAATTTCCCTACAAGAGAGCCGGCAAGTCACTTCAGAAAGTGGCAAAAATTCTACTCCTACAAAATCTTCTGGCTGAATTATTTTTGCTGGCTTTTGTGGAGCTGCAGTTACTATGTTCCCTAATATAGCTGTTCTGTTTGCCAGTGCTGAAGCCACTTTTAGTATCTGTTGATTTCAACATATGGAAATATATAAAAAGTAGATGAATATTTACCTGGATGCAGGAAGTCAATTCAACTGCCACTAGAAGAAATTAATACCTCTTAAATACTGAAAATAGCAGTGCACTGGAGCAGCTGGTCGAGGAAACAATGAAGAGTAAAGCAATATTAACTTTAGTCTTAATACTAAACTTAGGGTATTTTTGCACCTTCATTTCCCTGGGAAAACCTTCCAGGGAAGTGAAGATGGGAAATAGAATCTGGTGTCCGTAGTTTGGGATGCCAGACCTATCCCTAACCTTGCCAGCTCTTTGCTAAGCATCATTCCCATGGTGGCAGAGTGAAGCGGTGTTAACCACTTCTGCATCACCCCTTTCCAGGCTCCATTTCTGCCTCCTCCATCAGAAAGAAGTGTGAATGGGAGTCACAGCAGGTGGCAGGTAAGATAGATGGAGATTCTGCATCTACAGACATGGGAACTCCTGCATGTGTGCAGCCAAATCTGGTTAAGATGCCTCTCTGCATAATGCAGATGAACCATGATGGGGTATCTTTTCACCCAGTGCAAAAAGGCTGTTAGTGAGAGAAGTATGCATAGTATATCCAGTTTGGAATAGTAGCCGTACTGCAATGAAATTCAGCATTTCAGCTGCATTAACATCTAAGTTTAAATCATTTAGGGTGAAATGGCACATCAGCTAAGTAACTCATCATTTTCTTTCTATGTTATTGGAACGAAAGGTGGATTTTCTAAGTCAAATATCAAAAATCCAAAATCAAATAGCTTGTTACTTTGCCCATGCATTATCTCACTCTGAAAGTGGACCAAAGATGGACTAAAATATAGGTCTGAATGCTGTTCTTCATTTCAGAATGGAGAACTTCTCAGAACTGAGAAGAATGATGAAAGCTAAAGTGAAAGTCAAGATTCTCTTTAGAAAATTTGGCTGTTGTTTAAAATCAGAATAATGGAGGGTCAGTTGCAAAGTACTTCTCAAATTAAGAAAAGGACTTTGCATGGCTGAGTAGTGATGTTAAGGAAGCTGTTAGCACCAAGAAATAATATTTTTAGAAAATGAAAGACTTCTCTCAAGGAAGAAAACAAAAAGTAACACAAACATTAACAAAATAAATACAAGGAAACAGTGAGAGAAGCAAAGAAAGAATTTGAAGAGCTTATTACCCAAACTCTGAAAACCAATAACAAGATATTCTTTTAAAGAATCTCTTTTAGAGGCAGAAAGCCAGCCAGGTTCCTTAGATGATGAATCAAAGGTGTGCTAAAAGGAAAAATAGGAAATTTCAGAACAGCTGAATTAATTATTTGCATGTGTCGTCACAGAGGAGAATTTAGGACAGGTCCCTGAGCCAGAGCTTTTGTTTTAAGGAAGCTAATCTGAGGCAGTGAAGGAAATAGTGGTGACTAGAGAAGTGGAAGGCCTTATTGACAAATTAAGCAACAACAAATCACCAGGCCCTGATGGCATCCACCTAGGAACTGGAACATGACTAAAGCAATTCCAGTTCACAAAAGGGTTCAAGGGGAAATCTAAGAAATTATAGGCCTATAACCTTAATATCTGTCCTAGAGAAGATAGTAAAAACCATTATGAAAAAATACCAGACATTTGGACGCACAGGGAGCTCGCCATGACTTTTTAGCTTGCCCCATTGGCTGGACTGCCGGTCTTCGAGCGGCTTAAAAATTCATGCTCCTCCAATCAAGATAAAGTATATTTCTCAGCCATTTTTCAATTGGCTGAACTATTCTGTATCTCTCATGTTTTTTCTTTTTCCCACAAGCTTGATAACCGGCGGTCCTGCAGTCCAAGCGAGCGTCCACCCCTGCCTTGTAGCCAATTCATGGAACCCCTTAACTTTGTCTCTGACCTCTGGGCATTTAAATAGAATTTTGTGGTTTTCAATACATGCATGTTCTATTGCTGCAGACTTGCTAGTTTTGCATGAGGGGTAGATGTCTTATACTCACATTTCCTTTTCTCTATAGTGTGAGTGGTCATTGTATATAGAGGTGATCAAGTCTGTCTCTGGCTGATATCAACATCTGGCTAATTTTGGTTGTGATCTGACCACAGTACAGGAGACATTGCTGGAGTGAATTTGGGACTCAAAGGAGAAACATTTAAACAAACACACCCAAAACAGCAACACTTACTATGCCCTGAAGCTTCTGATTATAGACCTCTTCCCCAGACAGGAAATAATATTTTTCAGCATGACTCACTGTTTGGGGTAGATTGGGTGGGGAAGGTACAGAGTCTCCCACAGCCAATAACATCCAGGAAATGGCTACTACTGCTGGTCAAACAATCAAGGATGTGGAATCCTGGGTTGGTGCCAAACAATCAGTGATGAGCACAGAAAGCACAGATTAGGAAGAGGTTAACAGTCCAATCACACAGGGCTTTTCAAGGTAGACTTTTAGGTGCTAGTTTTTAAAACTGGCACAGTTGGTTGTTGTTTTTAATGTGCCTGTAGATGGGTGATCCTTTGAAAATAGGCACCCAAAATAAGTCCTCTGTGAACCTTTGTAGTTGGTTTGAAGACTGTTTTGATCCTTCTTTCTGTTTAATAATTTGCCTGTGTGGTCTGATTGAAATCAGCAGTAAAAAAAAAAGCAGTTAAAATTATAGTATCCATGAGGACAGATACAAATCCTCCTATGTATAGTGAGCTATTTCCTCAATGAAATCAGAAAAGTGTAATTTTATACACAGCTACAGAGGGTGAAGCTTTCTAACATGTGTCTTAGGATTTCTGGTCTTGCTGAGAACTTTATGAAGTTGACCCTGTTAAGCAGGATTATTTGTATAAAATAATCGTTTGTTAAGCAAAAGCTACAAATCTCTGTTTCATTTTACCCACGATAATCCAGCAAAGTCAAGGACACTGCAACTGTGACTATCAGTTCAATACTGCAGCCAAAAGTATTTTGAATTCAATTTTTAACAATAAGATCAGTTAAAGCATGCTTAACGTGAATTAGCTTACTTGCTCACATTTATTTTAAAAGATTTAACACAGAAAGGTGTATGTCAACTGTTAATTTCAGTGCACATAAAAATCCTTCAAAATCTGCCAACAAAACCAGGAAAGCCAAAAACTTGACTTTCTGCCAGATTTCAGCTAGCTATATACACATTTCTTCCTTGAATTTCACACATCTGCAACGTCAAATGCTTGTTTTGCTAATGTAATATAATGCACAAAATTGGTTAATATCAGTCAACTGCAAAATGCTAAAAGAAATTCCTCAGTATTTTTCTGTAGTGGAACAGGCCCTACATAGCAGTCAGAAAGGGGTCAGAGTTAGACCTTCTGGAAGGTCTGCTGTGAGGACGGATATAAGAGAGGTTCAGATAGGAACCCCTGGACATGTGGTCTATTGGGATTGACAACGTTGGGTCCAATGTGCAAGCCATCATTTTGCACATGCAAATTCAGTAGGACCCGATCAGTTGTCTAGTCATCCTATCATGTGATTCCGAAAGACTACCATCACAATTGAAGACTACTGAGTTGGAAGCAAAGGCTGACCAACACCGTGTCATCCCTTTGCTTTTGAGGCTAAACTATCCAGAAAGGCATTCAGTGCAGGTTCCAACCATCAAGACAAATATTATAGCTTTATGATCCTCAGATCAGCACACAAACACAAAATAAGAAAATCTACATTACTGTTGTTTAAAAGTATAAATTGTTTCAAAATTTCATAAAATAATATCAAAGATATTTCTGTGCAAGAAGCCACTAATTATTTTGCTTTTTTTTCCCTACAGATATGTGGCTGAGGTTACGTTTTGGCAGACCACATAAATATGACACAATATATATCCAGAGTAAATCCAGCTGGATTTAACATGGACTAACTTTACTTTGGTTCAGCAGCATCCTTTCCTCATGTGTATATGTTTTATTGGAATTAATATGATGAATCTTTTCCCAGTTGTGGCTCGAATAGGGTGTCAAAGCCCCAAACCTAGGTTGTGTTGTTTACAGGCTTTTTCTTAATGTGCTACTGCAACTTAGCTTTTTTAAAATTAGCTATAGTCCTATGGAACATGAAAAAGAAGCCTATTTATAGGGTCATTGGCATATTTAAAGCAGTAAATTAATGCACTGAAACCATCTTTACTGCCCTCCCATAGCTTTTTCCACAAAAGGCCCACAGTCCTAAAAGTACAATTTCCTGTGGAAAGAGGGGAACCATGAAGAGTGCTCAGTGCTTAAAAGCAGCTTTTTATGTTAGCTTGAAGAAGAATCTCCAATACTTGGATCCCAGGAAAAGTATGTCAAGGTGGGGTTTTGAAGCCATAAATTGTATTCTGTCAGTAGAATTAGATGCCTAGGTGCATCTTCTGGGCTGGGGGGACAAGAAGGATGCCTCTCAGGCTATTTGCTGGGATTTGAGAGCAGGTGAAGGTTTTCCCTTTCTTCTGATTGAAATGCCCATGAGCAATTGGTGGGCCACCCTGAGGGACAGGAAAGATGCTGTGGCCTGATCCAGCAGGGCTCCTATTATGTTCTTATGAAATTATTAGCAGTAGTTACTGATGTTGCTAATACAAAAGCCCCTGTGTACATCATAACAGTAACTTCATAACAATGATCTGAGTAGTTTTCTGCAATACACTTCTTGGCTTTAAACAATTATTTTATTTTCATAAGTATAAATATTTGTCACTATCTTCTTTGACACATGTATGGAATAAAAGTCAATTTATTATCTATAAATGAGCTTTTTGGGATTTGATTTGTTTGATCTTGCTAGCTGTTATGGAACTCACTGAAGAATAGATTTATATGTGAGTCACTGATGATCCTGATATTAGGTTTCACCAAATAAGGACTTGTTTTAGGAGCTCTGAAGAAGAAATACTGTTGGCTGAAAGAGAAGATTGTGTGGGAGGACAAAGGGCCAAAGAAAAGTTGGGGAAAGGCCAGCAGGAGGCAAAATTGTCAGGGAAATCATGTGGCAATGCCTGCTGTCTGACACATCTCGGGCAGGGGGAGCAAATACCATTCACTCCTCACAGTCAGATGAAGCTTAGTCATTTTCATCTAGGGGATTTAGGGGCAGAATGCAATGCACTCACATCAACCAGATACAACTCTCACTTCCTCTCCCATTTCAAACATGTAGAAGAGGTTTGAAGTTGCCCTGTATAGAAAGGACCTTTGGAGACAGCTTACACGTTTTGGACCCTTTCAGCTGAATGATTTGTGCTAATTATTTTTATAACTGAAGATGGCCTGCTAATGTTAAAATCAGGGCCAGAAAATGTGGAAGTTTTGCTGCTTCCTAAAATGTATAAAACACCTGATATCTTAAGTAATGGTTTGGCATGTACACAAGATACATTTCATTACAGATCAGTAAGACTGAAGCCCAGGAAATATCTTTTTACACACACACGCATGCACAAGCACACACACTCATTATGAAAGATCAATACCATTTAATGGGTTCATTTTAGTTGCTGTCATTTCAAGAAAACCCATAATGTACTTGAAAAGTGGTTCTTAGTGCATAAAAGCAAGATCATAGAGCACACATTAGTGACATGCAAAGAAATTGTATCTGCCATAGATGATATTTGCAAGTTGATGTTTAATGTAGCTGTGTGTAATATGTTGCTTTTACTTTGCTCTAGTGTGTAAATCAAATAACAGTAGCTGATGCAATCCATAAGTAAAACAAAAGATACAATCTCTCCCAAAGAATTTGCTTTATTGAAAACTTATGATAGCCACCATTCTTTGGGACACTACTGGTCACGTTCTAGAATTGATAATGACTTTGGGAGGGTATTGGGACAGTTTGTAATTTAGCCATACAATGGAGATTAACCATGTCTTCTTTATTCGAGCAGAGCTGCTGTAAGCAAACAGCTAATGGCTTTTCTTTTTCTTTCATTCTTTCTCGTTTGTTTCAAATACTGCTTGGGATTTTTAAGAATGATGGATGATGGTGATGGTGATGGTAGGGCCTGATGGAGAAGTAATGTCATGACACAGCATTTTTCAAGGAAGTGCCATTAAATTTGGAGGGTTTTCTTTAATGATTCCTTAAAGTTGCTGGCATTTTCTGCTATGGTGTATAGGGCTTTTAGGCTACTGGGATTTTTGAACACCCAGGCATATAGCGGCCATGGCACTTTAGCACAAGAGGAGCAAATCTAGTCCCCAGATGCAAAATAGAGGCCCCTATCTCTGTCTTTCTCACACACAGAGATACAGTAGGTGCAAACTCTATTAAACCTAAGCATTCTTAAAGTGTAGAGCTTGTGTGCACTTTCCTCAGAAACATGGTATATTATACCATCCCAGGCAAGTTGGATCACCACAGCAGTGGTCATGATAATATCTTGAGTGTACCTGAATGTTATCATAGTGATTGGCCACAACATATGGCTGTGCAGCTGCAGCCCCCCCACCCTGCCCATTCACAGTTTTGCATCCAGAAGTGGGTGTGAACACTGCTGACCAGGAGTTAGCCAGCAGCTCTCGCTCAAGCTGTAGGCAAGTTTTTACATGCCCACAGTTAGCAAACATTGGGTCAGTAGTAGTGAGCTCTTGAATACAACAGGGCAGTGGCAGCAGTGGTGTGGCATGCAGACGGGATCACTAGAAGCAGTTGGAATTGCTTCTGAAAGGTTAGTGCAAACAGGCCCATATTTTTGTAACCCAGGAATTTTTTCCTGCCATCACAAGACTCCAATTCAGAGATCATTGTTTTAAAATAATACTTCTCTGGCTGTGTTTGTATGAGACAGAGGGTGCTTCCAGATAGCTGCAACAACTTCCGGACGGTGGCATAAAGCTTTCTTAAAGCTTCAAATTCCCTGAGCAGCCACTTCCCATCATCTCAACAGGACTAGTGAAAGCTGCACAGGGAGGGTGGAGTTCCTGCAGAGACGTGTCCTTTCATTCACACTGGACAATCAGAACTCTACAGTATCCTCCCTCAAAGCAAAGGAAAGTACAATATTAAAAGCTGCTGATAAAATTGCAGCTTTTAAGAGCACACTTTTCCTGCTGCTGCCACTGCTGATTGAGGGACATGTGGCCAATCGTGTGACCACTGGATCAGCAGCAGCTAAGAAGCTGTGATCACTGTCTGGAAGCACACTTTGTCTCATACCAATGTTATATTTTGTTGTATTTTTATTATATGACTTCTAAAATAAACTTAGAAATAAATGATAACAAAAATAAATTTTAATATGTCTTTGAGATATACATTTGGTATTATATGTGCTTTGTTGGGTAGATTTACACTCGTTTCAGTATTTTAGTCAAATGTTAGTAGTAGTTCCTTCTTATAAAATACATGGAAATGCTGGCACAAAAGGGAGAAAACAACTGAAGGTTTTTCAAAGATGGAAGAAGCAAAATAATGATTTTTTTGACCCATGTATGAGGTGCGGTAGAAATCTCCAAATTTCCTTTTTGTTGTAGACAACTTACTGAATATTGTTTGTTTCAAACAATTTGAAATAGTGTTTACAAGAAAGTTTTCTTCAGTAACTTTGTTTTAATATAACTGTGCGTAAGAATATAAGAGGAGCCCTGCTAAATCAGACCACAATCCATCTAGTCCAACATCCTGTCTCACAGAGTGGCCCACCAAACACATATGGGCATCTCAAGCAGAAGACATAGGCAAAACCTTCACCTGCTCTTTAGAGGCATCCTGCCTGTCCCTCCAGCCTGGACAATGTACTTTGGCAACCATTCTAGTTGCCATAATACATTATTTTAACTTTGCCCTGAAATGCAAATCAAATATCTCCACTTTATAACTGCATCATTTTGAAGATCAAGGATGAAGAATTCAAGGATTCATGGTTCAAGTTATTTTGGAAGCTTAAAAAGGAAAAGAAAGACAAGGCAAAGCAAAGCAAAGCAAAATTCCAACATGACTTGTCAGATCTGATTAATCCACACACATTAAATATATTAAACTTAATTCTGATTAGGAAATAATGCTCAGAAGACCTCAGCTACTTTTCATTTGTAAAAACAAACAGTTGAATAGTGAATATTTGAAAAGTTTTTATTTTTTTCAAAATACAGCAGTCAGTATAATTTTGGGAAAGGATTGTTAAATGTAATCAGCCATATGTTCAGTGACTTCACTTGTTTTGTTCTGTGGTATGGACATAAAATTCACCCATATTTTTTTCATGAATTTGACATTTTTCTCTTTCCTCCTACACAACTGAAATCGTTGAGAAGGTACATTATTACCCAAATGCAGCAGCAAACTTGTACATCGTCCCTCTTAAATGAATTTAGACGAACAGCTAGCTATAGTTTTTCTCAGTGGAATTCAGTGTGCTTGAAGATCTAATTGACTGGCAGCTTCCTTAGTTTTGCATAAAATAGATCTAAAATTATTTCCAGATAAGTTCTCTGAGGAATGTATGTTAATCATCTTTCAGTTGTGGATATGGTAACAGGATTATAAGTGCATCACTAAAACACTAATTTGTTCTTCAACAAGTACACCTCCTGCTAAAACCATCCTGTACTCATCAAGCATCTATGTGGTTAATTCGAATAATTGGCATAAAGTTCTGCTTTCCTGTGTTTTAAAACAAAGATGTGAAAATAGGGGGGAGAGAACAAACAAAAATTGCTAAAATAATCTCATGTAGTGGAAGTCAGCCACCTATCCTGCCTCATGAGGAACCTGTATGCAAGTCAAGAAGCAACCGTTAGAACCAAACATGGAACATGTGATTGGTTCAGAATTGGGAACAACAAGTCTTTCGACTTCATTTTTAAGAAATACTTCATATTTTTCATGAAGAAATCTTTGTCTTTCTTATTTCCATTTTTATTTTTGTGTGCTTATCTAGGAGCCAATCCCAGTCATAAGGATTTTCTGAGTAGATGGTTCCACGTCCTGGAGCAATCTGCCTCATCTCAGTAAACAAAGACCACCCCTCCTTTCACACTTACATATCCCAGGCTAGTGTGGGACATCCTGACCCAGGAACCAGTCCCATGTGGGCCATGCTCATTGGAATAGCCTATCCAGACCTTTGGCTGGTGTGGGGGTCTCCTTTGCTTTGGAAAGGGTTGAAGACCTTTCGTTTTGATTCACCAGAGTGAGTCATCTAGGCATGGGACTGTGGAGATGTGAAATATCTGGTGACGAACTGGGGTGCTGAGTTTATATAGTTAAGAGTTTAATTTGTATATGAATATATATACAGTATATATTTGTTGTTCTACCCTTTGCTGGAAGGGGCATTATAAATAAACATCATTATCAATATTATCCCAGCAGGCTATGAAGACTGGGCCAAGCACTGGGGTCTCTGAAGGCCAGGAACATTTATTTGTGGTCTTAAGAGTTCAAAGGTAGCCTGTTTCAGTAACACTTCCTATTGTGCTGCTGAAATGCTTACCAGTGAAGTTGCCCTGAAAAAACAACTTTGCCACCAAGTCTCCATATGTGGAGGCAGCAAGCACTTAGTGGTGATCTTGCTGACCCATTTTCTGATCCAATCCCTACTGCAGGCACCATTTTTCAAGGATGCTCTTTTGCAACAGGCACTCCCAAAATGATGTCTCCACACTTGCAAATGGAGACATGGGGAAATCTTTCCCAATAGGCAATCATGACGCCTCTCTAGGATGCCAAAATGGAGTTGCCTTGCCGAGTAAGGGAGACCTGGGCTATATCTTACTCACTGGAAGATCAACTTCTGTGCAATTAGTATAATTCAAGAAAATCAGACCTGCTACAAGTGCTAAGAATGGTAATTCTGGCCTTTTCATAGACCTGATTTATTTTAATTCAATGGGAAAATGTGTTATGTTTATTTTGTTGAATAACCCTTTTTGGTTTTAAAAAACCCCTAAAATGTAAGTAGGGTATACGATGGGTAGCAGTGGTGACTGAAATGTGATTTTCAAAAAAAAAGATACTGGTTCCTGAACCAATTAATTTACTAATGACATCCCCTGCATACCAAACAGATTGTTCAGTCTGACTAAATATAAATTCATCATGCCTAATAATGAGACTTAAACGAAAGAGGAGGTGACAGAAGATGAGATGGATATACAGTGTCATGGACATAAGCTTGGGCAAACTCAGAACAAGAGTAGAGGGAAGAAGGACCTGATGCACTATTGTCCAAAGAGTCACAAAAAGCCGGACGTGACTTAATGACTGAGCAACAATGATATGACTAATATATAATCACCAAAATTACAAGCCACTTCCAAATTTATGAGGCTGAACATTTGAATATAAAATAAGAATCACATTGATTTTTGTAGTAGATGGCTTAAAACCCATTAGATAGAATAATTGCAAGACAGTGCATTGATTTAAGCATAAAATCACACTCCATACTTCACTCTCTGACATATTTTTGTATCATGTAAAACTATTGCAATATATGGTGGGGGGAGGGAGAATGCTGTATAAGAGTGGAATGGGGAGAAAGTTAGACAGTAGATATCAAACTGAAATACTAGTTACAAAATTGTTACCTGATAGTGAACTTTGTAAGATATCTAGGTAGATCACAGAAAACATATGGCTTACATTAAGCACTTTATCCAAACAACAGCTGGTTTATAGGGCAAAGCAATAGACATTTCTCTTTACTGTTTCTCAGATAACATTACAAATTCAAATAATTCACTTCAGTACCTGAGCAACGAACATATACCTCACAACTATGTTGAGTGCCTCTGCCATGCTTATTGTATGCTGGTCAATATGGACTGCTCCTAATTTCTTGTCATTTTGGCTTACCAATTCTGCTGACAAAGTCCATTAAGCCAAGAGAGATATTTTAAGAACCTGACTAGTGTCTGTGTTAACTGAAGATCAGCACTGTAATCCTATTTGTGGCTACTTAGTTCTAACCACTACTGAGTTCAGCAGCACACGCTAACACATACTTTCAAATTAATACTCATAAGATTGCAGCATAGGTAAATTTACTTCCAAATTCCAATATCTGTTTACAATTATAGTTAGGCAAATATTCATTTGTCATATTTGGGTCAAAATCTGTCTAACAATTTGAAAGGCAACATATAAGCCCTTCAATCAATATTTAGAATGATGAACTATGGGTCTTTCTACCTGGCGTGAGCTATCTTGACCTGCACCAGCCCTCTCTGGGCGACCTAGCTAGCAGTACATTCCACCCAGCTTCAGAGGCCAGGAACAAAAGTTCCTAGCATCCAACACTGACTTTTTCAGCTGGGCTCTGTTTCTGGGCACCTAGTGGACTGACACTAGGGGCATGTCCCCATGCACATTTGGTCCAGTACCAAAACTGGGCTCAGTGTGGGGTGTTCCCATGCGTTTTCAGTTTGGTCTGGTTTCCGTGGACCAAATCCCCCCAAACTGTGCCAGACCAGGACCAAATTTGGTACCCAAAAAAACCAAGTTTGAACACGGTTTGGGGTCCTAGCACGCATTGGTTAGCGAGCTGAGACTGTGCATGGGGACAGTCCTGGGATATTCAGGGGGGAGATTGGTGCTTGCATCATTTGGAGTTGGGGTGTGCTTGCTGTTCCTGCCCTGTGCATTGGAGATCGCAGCCATTGACATTTTTTGGGAATGGAAAAATCCTGATTGCCAAGGCAGGCAGGATAATGGGTTCATTTTTGTACATTTTCTATGGAAAGTATTCCACCCCCATTTTCCAATCGCAGAGGTAGGCAGGATAATGGCTTGATTTTTGTTCCAATTCCAAAAATTTTCAACCCCCATTTCATGACCCCCAAGGCAATCATGAAAATGGCTTGATTTTCTCCCTTTTAAAGTTCACAGGGGTTCTCGTGGTTCCCGGTGGAGTGGAGGTGTGCAAAACTGCTCAAGCACCTAACTGCCGCTAAACTTTGTAGCAGCTTTCGGTCTTTTAAAATTAGTTATAAATTTATTATTAGTAGTAAGCTTTATTTTAACTTTTTTTCCATGCCTCCCAGCCCAGTCCTGGCTTTCTGTGGCACTAAGGGAGGGGGGATGCAGCATTTGCAGCTGGCAGCACAGGGATGGACTGACATCAATGCGGCTTCCAATGAGGAGAGAGGTGGTGGAGAGGAGGTGACACTACTCCCCCATTCCAGGATTTGGAGCAGTTTGCATGGGGACAGGTGCACCCGCGCCCAACCTGCACCCAGCCCACGTCATTGGGAATGGCATAGGATCGATCTTGGACCTGCTCCCAGTCCCATACGTGCCTGTTCTGCACCAAATGGCATGCATAGGGGGATGCAATCCAAGTGTGGTTTATTGGACTATAGCCCACTAGGTATCTGCCTGCATACCACTGGCTCCCAATATACCAGGAAGGATGCTGCAGTGCTTGGAATGGGCTACAGCACCATTCTCATGCCATAGTCCACTCTGGGGCACCATCCTGTGTGGACAAAGCACTTTAGTGGAGTAGTGGAGCATTTTCGTGTGTTGTAGCTTCCCATTTGACCACTCTGCAGTGCATATAGTTCAATCCAGCTGATTCTCTAGATCTGTTATGTGAGCAACCTTATTGTGATAATTATCTCCCAGTTCACCCAACTTGGGGATCATTAGTGAAAGGATTGGTTGAATGATACATCTTTTTAGTATGGGTTTCTAAAGGAGGGGGAAGCAGGAGAGACCCAAGCTTGTCTGGAGTTTCCAATACAACATAATCTTTATGAGAAAAATATCAGAAGAAGTATTTTATTTCTACAGAGATACATTTGAACCAATGCAGGAATCCAAGTCTTGCACTAGGAAAAATGAAAGCTTTGCACCTATGATACTGCTTGATACTTACCAGTTGAAGCCCACCATGGTTTCTGACAGGTGTTCAGTAGGATGGATGGTGCTGAACAGCTCAATGTGCAGCAGGGCCAGGGAGGTCATTGGAGAATCAATACCAGCATTGGCTGAAACACTTCCCTCTCTCTTCTCCCCTCCCAACTAGTGTATGGTGAGGGAGAGGAAAGAGTCATGCAATCCACAGGTGCTGGTTCACAGTTTGGCAGTGACATTCATGGTGGTATGTAATATCCATTCCTACACAGCCTCTGTGCATGCATCATAGAAGGAGGGCATCACACTTCTGCCAGACAGTGTGTAAGGGTATGCAATGAACAGGGGCAAGCAGCTGGAACACCTGGCAGAAGGGGGGATTCTCCACTACAGACAGTGGCTGATTGTCAAGGGTGATAGAGTCTTAGAGACAGTGTGGCTAGGTTTAGGGAAGGGGGGGGCTATAGTGTAGGCCATTCTCCCAAATAATTTGCTCTCCTTTAGTTTTCACCTCCTATCAGATTGGCAGTACATGCTTGCCCAAATTAAATTCTACTTAAAGGCATTTACATTTTAAATACCCTTTCTTCCTAGTGCGAGATCCACTGGACCGCAGAATGGAGTCTTTGCTGCAGAACTTTAGGGGAGCCTAAAGTAAAGCTAGGCTTTAGGGATTTAAGGCTTTCTTAAAATAATAGAGAGATGGCTGGGAAGCGCCAACAATTAAAGCACAATAATTCCACAGACAGAACGCCAATTGCAGGGTTTTTTTCCCTTAGCTTCAAGCACTATAAGACCAACCCCCAAAAAAGATTAAAAATTATTTTAAAATATATTATTTAAATATATACAGGACAAGAACAAGAATTTTAGAATAAAAATAAAAACAAGTCCCTCCCCCCTTCATTCACCTCCACCCTTACAACTAATTCCAAATTTCAAGTAAATAGTTATTTAATGTCAAATCTGTTGCTATTTACACTATTTACAGTAAATTCAAACAAATAAGAAGCAGAAACTATTTGCAAATACACAATTACACAATTAAGGCAAGGGGGGACAAATGAGGAGTGTTGGGGAAAATGAGAGAGATGGAACTCCTTTTCTTCTAACAAAGAGAAGCCAGAAGGAAGCCAAGAGGCAACTAGCCCCCAGACTCACTGTTCCGAAGCAGAAGAACAGGCCAAGCCACATTCCACTGAAACGTTAAGAAAACGTGTGCTCCTGGCCTCTCCTTCTATACAATCCCTGAGCTCCCCATTCCCGTCCTGAAGAAGTTTTAAATCCAAAACAGTGAATAGAAGGTATTCCCCAGCGCCAGTTATAAGCCCTCTGCTTATAGGGGTACAGCATTAAAAAGTGCTGTACACCTACACCAGCAGCCAGGGAAGTGAAGGTGCAAAAAGGCCCTATGTTAATTTTAATTCATACTACATTGCTTTTATTTTATTTCCTTTGTTCAATGCATCTTACAAAATATGGTATAAAAACACATTTAAAAAACATTAAAACTATAATTACCAGATTAAGAGGAAAATCTAAAGAGTTACTTTAAAAAAGGAGTGAGATATTTTATGTCAAACAGTATATTTAAAGTCTTAAAATGCTTAACAGTGCCAAACATGCTCACTATTGTATATTAATCAGGTAGTTTTCTCAGTGTTCTTCATTCCCTGCTACTTGCAAAAAGAAGAAAAATATTTTCGTATTATTAAACTTATAGCAAAACCTAGAGCTTGAAATCTTGTAAAGAAGTACATTATTCTTTTAGCATACAAAATAGGCTAAGATTTCAGATAACATTATTTTGTAATTATCATTTAAGATCTAACAAAACAAAAAAACAAACAAAATGAGTTGTCTGTATCTGAATAGTACACTTTATATATTTTGTTTTCAAATGTGGATTGGCCTATTTACTGTTTTTTTCACTGCATGCCATAATCCTTTGGTATATCATATCTTTAACTTACCTTGTCTTCTCTCATGAGATGATGCAGAAACGTAGGACCGGTTTGCACTTAGGCTCTGTGGGGCCATGGTCACATGCAAGTTTTAGGTTGACCTGAGTCAGCCCCACAGCCGTGTCACTTTCATTAATTTTATCTAAGCCATATTCCAAGCTGCCCTATACCCGTTAAGCCGTACTAAAATGTAGTCCTGTTTTTCCAGGACTGACACAGACTCAGACCAGCCTGAAATTCCAGGCCGTCTTCCGCTTCCTCATGTGTGAGTGGGGGTACGGCCTATAGAAGGCAGAACTGTGCTGTGGTAGGTGGTGTCCAGTATTTCACTTCAGCCAATCAGCATTCACAGACTTTATGAGACACCTCCCTTTTGGCCAATCAGTGCACGTGGAGTTCTTGAGGTACCTCTCTCTCTCCTGAGTTTATGGGTATGATTCCTATCCCTAGCGTTTTTACACAAATGTATTATTTTTAAAAAAATAATTGCAAGGAGAAGAAAAGCACATAAAAAAGGAAGGGGTAATGGAGGTGGGAGAGCAAAATTTAACAAGAACTGCAAACACGCACCCTCGGCTCCCTTGAGTGACATGAATGGCATCCAATTGGAAACGCCTCCCTTGAGTGACATGAACGGCATCCAGTAAGAAACAAGATAGTAGGATGTAGCAAAAGGGGTAGAGAGCCAATCTCTAAAGTATAGGGCTGATCTCTAAAGAAGTGTGTGACCAATGTGGCCCAAGGCAATAACAGCTTCAGGACGGCCGATATCAATCCACATCTGACCAGCACTGGTACGGTCTCAATTTGAACTCATGAATAGGCCGACCTGTTTCGGACTCGTCTGAAAAGGGCCTGAGCTACCCAGAACTTGTCTTGGTGCTGTCAAAATGAGGGCACTCCTATCAGGAAGCATCCACCTCGCTGCAGCAACAGGCGTGTGTGCCAGGCTATTGCTATGGTGATCAGGTAACACTGCACACAAGTACATAGCTGCAGTTGCCCTGCCGCCACCAGCACCCCACAGTCTTTGAACGTAAGTAGTGTGAGGCTTCATGTGAGATTGTACTAGGAGCCCTGTAGGTTTCAGTGCTCACAGCTTCTGAAGATTGGAGGTGGTGATTGGAGGTGGTGATGCACACTGAGAGCCATCCTCCAAGTGCAGAAAGGCCAGTATTTCAGACTTCAGGTTAATAAACACCGAATGATTCATGAAAAAGAAAAATGCTTGGCAAGAACTGAAAATTTCTTTTTAATTTATATTAAATATTGCTATGAAAAAAAGCCTCCACTCAAAATTGTGTTTTATAGTCCCTACTCCTCCTTGAGAGATACGCTTTCATGTCACTAGGAATGTATAACTTTTGGAGGTTATATTTAATGGTAAGAAGTGAATATGTTGCTTTTGCTGCTGTGCATCTTCAGTAATATAATTTGAAGTGCTAGAGCTCCTTGCATCCATTTCTGAATCTATTATTAGTTGATTAAATTAACTGCCTGGATCAGTACAGTGAGAAGAGATGCAGTAATGATATTACAGAATTAGTATGCTATGATGAATTGTCAAGAAAAGTAACTGTGACAGCCCTGTAGCCCATATGCACTTAGCCAGGCAATTTATAGTCATTTGAAAAGCCAAGGACTTTTCAGTTTTGGTTAGAAAATTTGTTCTTGCTTTTGACAGAAGTGGAGGGATATTTGTAGAAAAAGAGTTTACAGTGGGGTTTACACTATAAAGAAAAAAATAAAATGGCTTTCTTTTGCTGCTAGCATTTGGGTGATTTGTTTTGAACAAGGCAAAAGAAAAGGATGCCTCTTATTGCTGCAGTGGCGATTCGCGTAAATAGATTTATGTGATAACATTGTTGCTTTACACTTGTGAGACATACTGTTACTCTAGGTGCGATAAAACTAAATGCTATGTCTCCTCACAGTTTTCTTGCTTATAGAATACTTTAAATCCTGGGGCAATATATGCAGCATAAAAAAAAAGGACATCTAGCTTTTCATTGTTATTTTTCCTTTTTAGGTGTATCACAATGGCCTTATAACAACAGACTGGGCATACTACAAATGTTTTCGCTTCTTCATGTGCTTGTGTGCATATTTCACTTTGTGTTAAATAAATGGCACTAGAATAAAATGGTGATATTTCTGAATCTTGAACTCTTCTATAATCCGAGCTCTGCCATACTACAAAAAAATAATAGATGAATTTTGGAAATGGGACTCAAATCAATGAGGGGAACAATACAAACAATTGAACCTGTTAAAGTCTCTTTTAGAAATTAATAGCTTTTCAAGTTTTTTTTTTCTTCCTCATCACATCATCATTTTCAATTATTTATATTTGGGGTTTGGGATATTTCTCTTCACAAGCTCCTTGAATACTACTCAGACAGTTCAGTCAAGATAGAAAGTTATGTCACAATATGTATTTAAGCAAAAAATACTAGAAGATGTTGAATTTTATATATTTCTCATACAGCGACAATTCTGTAGTCTGATAAATCCCATATTACCATCATAAATGTGTGTTCCCTTCAGAAATGGTAATATATCAAAATGACCTGTAAAATGATGTCCCATGCATTTTCACACCTTACTTTCTCAGTGGAGTCTAAAGAGCATTCTAAATGGAATGAGATTAAGGCCACTTGTCTAAGGAATCGCCCACCAAAGCTACCAATGAAAGTGGCTGCCTTTGATGTCCATTCATTGCAGAAATTCAGTAAGCAGCTAAATACTTTTAATACTTTCCACACAGGAAAAATGTGAAAGCTTCCATGTACATCATGAAGCATCTATAGTTAAGGTTTTCACTGTCAGCAAAGGAAAATGAATGACTTTCAGCTTTAAAGTTTAAATGCCCTGCTCAGCAGGGAGTCTGGAGAGATTTGTTCAACTGAAATGAGCTTATAATAAAGCTTTCTTCCAAAAGATAAGCAAAGACAACATTTGGTAGCTCTGTACTCCCTTACTAGAAAACACAAATATGATTTCTCTGTCTTATGACATTGTTAGTGCCTCTTACATGGTATGTTAAAATTCATACTGATGCATTTTAGAAAGATTTTAGTTTTGTTACATCTTTTTGTATATGGGGAGGGGACTAAGCTACTTTTCTTAACATGGACCATTGTAGGTGATATCAAAATATCTCTTCAAGATATAATTATTTTCCTCAGAAATACTATAAACACACAGTGTTCTTAGGGGCTTGAGTGAACAGTAAGTTGTGTGTATATCAGAAGATCTCTAAACTGCCAGGTATATTCTGTTCATACTTCATATATTTAACACAGAGAGAGAATGCCAACATTTTAGGATATAAGCTATGACTGAAAACATTGTCCATTCAGCTAGCTTGCATTTGTTATTTATATCATGGGGCTTTCAGGGCTCCTAATGAGCTGTTAACAAGCTGTCAATTACAGCTCTCATGCAAATCAGCATAGTAAAACACTGAGAGATTGATGCACCTTTCATTAAAGTATGCTTTCTTTAAAATGTTGCAAAGCATTTTGTTTGGCAGTTTTGTCTGAATTACGTTTACAAACTGAATACGTAGTAATAATATCAATTAGACTGAGTCATGGAGTGTAACAAATACAAGCAATCTAAAAGTACAGTCAATTCCGATTGGGAATCAGCATGCTTTAGATGAATTTCTGTGGCTTTGGTTTTCACATCTGAAGATGTTCCATTACACTATCAAGATTTTTTTTTCTTTTACTTCACTCTACTTCCCACTATTGCACTGATTGCCTGCATTTTTTTTTCTCATCCCTCCAATAAACTGAACTCAGGCTCCATAACCCATATTTGCCATTTTAGAACATTCCTTTGTATTAACACTTTGCAGGCAGTCTTTCATCAAAATGCAGTTTACAACAGTTTTCAGAAGTAAGGATTTCTAAAGATATTTTGTATGGGTTCAATAAGTACAAATTCTGTAATGCAGCATATATATAATGGGATTCCCTCCCCCCTTTCTCTTTAGAAATAACAGGATTTGGTTGCCTCTGTTTTGACAACACAGGGAAAGAATGAGACACAGCTAAAAAAATCTATTTGTTGTGAATTGTATTATGTTAGTGTACTTTGCAAAATGCTGCACTAAGAAAAATAGATACAAAAACCATATACAAGTTTGTTTTTAAGCAATTTGATATAGGGGAAAAAATGGTGAAACGAAGCTTGATAGTTTGGGTCATCCCAGTATTTTGGTGGACATACAAACATGTGCATATACATGCTTCTACACACACGCATGTATGTGCGTATGAAACAACTTGGTAAAAAGGGCAGGACTATAAATATAATAGTATCCAGGGCATAATCTCTGTATAAAATTGGCACAAAACAGTCAATAGACTGTCATAAGACAAAGTCAATGTATGCCAACAGTTACTGCCTTTAGCAGCTGACTGTAAGATAATTTTTGATACAGAACTCTTTAAAGTCTTTTTGACATTTCATTATGGTTCATGAAAGCCCATACTATATTTACTCAATTTAAAAATCTTGATTTGACCAAATGAACACTTGTCTTGTAAATTTCATCAATATTGCAATCAAAAGATTTTAAAAGTTCTTATTCTAGGTACACTCCATGGAATCTTGAGTTCTTTCCTTGAAGTATTTATGGGACTAATTTGTATTAACTTGTGTGTAACCTTAGTAAATCCTGTTTCAAAAGGACATAATGCAAAATTGTCCATGTTGGAACAAGCCTTTTTTAAACAAATAAATAAATTTATATTTCACTATTTAGTGGCCATTATTTTAAAATGATATATGATTTGTCTGGATTTTGTTGGGAAGGACGAATGGCATTTATTGTTCATACTTTATATTGCTTATAATCTGTTATTTATATACGTGTTCTTTGATAACAATAACAGAAAATGAGATCAAAATTTGCAAGGGGAATGAAGTAAAATCACAGTCCTACCACCAGCCCATGTTATAGTTTATTTATGCTGTAACATTTTGTTGTACGACAGAATAAAAATATGAATGAATGAATGTTGATTTTGCCTCTTTACCTTTTGCTATCATAAACATAGGAGGAGGTCCATAATGTATCCTTCTGTGAGGAATATTTTCACAGTGTGTTTGCCAAAAGACATGATATATCTTCAAGGACAGTGTGTTTGCCAAGAGACATGATAAGATGTCTTCCAAGAGTAACTGGTCTAAACCAGTCAGCCATTTGGACTTTTTGTTACTGTGCATGTCAGAGAAATCTGATATGTATGTTTTTCTATATAGGTGTTACGGGTATATTGTAATCACGGCCGTGGTTTAGGATATAAATTGTGTTCTGGAATGTGGGAGGTTCGAAGTTCTGGCTGATGGGGTTGTTGAAAGCGGGCTTCCTATGCTGCAGCATACCAACAATTAAAGGAATCTTTTTCTTTTTGACCCATCTGCTTATTAAGAAATTAATATGAATAGCATTTGCTGATAGAGCGGCAATTTGTTTTCATAATGGTCTGGAATTTTCCTAACACTTCCAATTATTTTTTGTAAAGGAGAATTTTCTAGAGACAGTGGGAATTCTTAGGTGAATGATGATTGGTTTGTATCAAACAAAAATATTAGTTTGTTCTGGAACTATTTAAGAACTGCTGATGTCCTAGATAATTATCTGTTTCAGCAAGCTTTGTTTAAGCTAAAGTTTGTAGTTCATAGCATTGTTCTCTGACAAATCACAGGCCTATGACTCTAACATATAATATGGTGTTTCTAAATTTGTTCAGGAGGGTAGAACAACTTTAAATAATATTTAAAAAGTAAAAAAAAAACTGGTGCAATTCATCATTTACTTTATGAGCTTTTAAAAACCTGCCATTTTTTATTTTCTTTTTCTGCTTAAGACCAGACATTGTATATTATCACACCTAAATCCATGAATTTCAACACTGAAATAACCAAGCTTACCCCAACAGTGTATTTATAGATGTCATCCATTGATTGTCGTTAATGAATATATGGAATTAATTTGAAAGGAAATTTTCCAGAGTAAAATAAAAACAAATAAAATAAAGGCACTAGGTTAGTCTCCATGGATTATCTTGAAGCTCTTAACACTGAAATATATCCTCCTCCCGTCTTTATAAGCAGACATGAAAAAGCGATATAGATCATTCATAGCTGAATATTTTTTTCCTTTCTTGTTGCCATACAATCAGCAGCAGTTAAGCTTAGTGATGTTCTGTTCATAATTCCCAGAACACAGTAGTGGTAGCTCATTTTAATTTTAACTGAAAAGCTTAAATGTATCACTCAAAAGATATTTGTGTGTTTCTCCTTCTCTTTCCCCTTTGCTACAGCTCCTGAACTCTTGCGTTCTACTCCTTTAAGGACTCACTGTATAGATTGTTGCCATTTTGACCTCAATGATTTGAAATCCCTCCCTTTTGTGCCTAGAACTGCAGTATATCTTTTTTATTATTTTTGTCATCCATTGTACAAAATGGAACAAAGAGGGACTTGTTTGCCTTTGCCAACAAAACTGAAATTAATAATAGGTTGTGAGTGCATCTCAGCTGTGAACATCAACAGATTTTCATCACAATAAGCTAGATCTTTGGAGGAGTATCTGGTTATTTCTGAGGAATCTAAACAACAGGGCCTTCTTATCCATTTATATTTAAGAATTAATAAATAAGCATTAGCACTGTTGCAAGATCTCCGCTTACACCATGCAATTGCCCCAAAGTTTATGTAGGTCTTGACTCAGTTAAAAAAAAAAGAAAAAAAAGATGCATTCCTCTCTCCAAAACTGGAATAAGCAAAACGTATTTACCATAGGGCACAATATGCTATCATGGACAATAGGTGGCACTTTGAGCATCTGAAGGGATGTGGTATCAATGAATTAGGGTGTTTCTGCACAGGCCCTTAAGACCCCATTAACCACCCAAAAAGGACACTTGCGGAACAGATCCTAAAGGACCATTCCACACAGGGGACCTCATTAGGGCGTCTCCTACACGACAACCTCCCAGTTCTGGCCCTAATGGGGTCTTCAGGGCCTTAGATCTGGATTTCCTGGAAGACCTGGTTAATCGTGTCTACAATCCGGTCTTCAGGCTTACCATGCAGATGGGGTCCTCCAGGGTGAGCCTCACAGGAGTGGAGATGCACACACAGGTGGTGCCAGTTTTGCTTTGACACTGACAGCTATGGAGGTCTGCACGGCCACAGTAGCTGTCAGCGGAGGCTTTGTAGCAGCATGTACAAAGCCATGCTTCTCCTGGAGGGTAGCACTAGTGGGTTACTCCACCATCACCCGGAGTGACAGGAGGACAGTGATGATCATGTGTTGTCACCACCCCCCACGCAGCAGGGGGTTGTGGAGATAGAGGTTGCAATGCACATTGCTGGATAGAAGCAGAGATGGAGGCAGTGGAGGAGGAGGCAAACCTCCCCCCGCCCACCCCCATGTGGCTGTTCCTTTCCAGCAATGAGACATCGATGGCAGGCAGCGATGGGGGATTGCCTCCACCACCTCCACCGCCTGCCATCAATACCCTACTGCTGGAGCAGCCATGTGGAGGAGCAGGGGCAGCTCTTGTCACCCCCTCCACGGGGTGAAGGAGGCGGCAGAGTCAGCTATTTGAGTTGCATCTGTCAACAGGTGGCTGCCATTGTTGCCTCTACCACCTTCACCAGAAGCTGTCATAGTCTGGCAAACTTCAAAAGCTGCTTGCCAGCTAAAAAGCTAACCAAGGCCGCTACAATGTTTAGAGGCAGTTTAGCAGAGAAGCGCTTCCCAGCTAAACTGCCTCTAAACATTGTAGTGGCCTTGGTTAGCTCTTTAGCTGGCAAACCTCAGAAGCTGCTTGCTGGGATTAGGGAGTGGGGGTGGAATAAGGGTTGCGGGAAGAGGCTCATGGGACAACAAGGGCCAGATGACCCCCCCTCATCGCTGTGTCTTTACCTGTCAAACTGGGGCGATAAGTTCTTTTACATTCTTTTACGATCCAGCGATCTGATTGTGGAGAGAAGAGGCTCATTTCTATTTGATCATTGTTTAAAAATGGCCAGCAGTTGCGATCCCCAGTGCACAGGACGGGAGCAGTGAACACAGGAAGTGAAACCCCACCTCCTAATGATGCCAGAGTCTATCCCCATGCACACTAGGCCCCCAAAATAATGTGGACTTTGCTCCCAAACTGTAGTGAGAACAGTTTTCTAGAGGATTAAATTTAGCACGGATTTGGACGATTTGGTCTGCATGTAGCTCGCTTTGGGGGCTTTGAATGGGAACGCTCCTTGCCAAATTTGGATTCGATTCAGACTTAATAGTGCATGGGGATATGACCTTAGAGTATGTCAAGTACTTAAGGGAATCAATGCACTGTTAGCAAGTCAGATAAGACAGAACAAGACCCTTTGTAAAGAAAAACAGTTGCACACATATTATGAAGTAGTGAGCTGTGGAGAATTCTGGAGGGGGGTGAATTTGAACAATTACTAGTGGTCCATCATTCAAATGCCATTGTGGGTTTGGACCATCATGATAGTAGATTCCAGGAGTGAATCTTACTTGATTTTATTATGTTAATTTGTTAACATTAACAATAATTAATGTGTGTATATAAGCAATTTTCCAAAGGTTCTGCCACCATGATGGAATATATGGCTTCAAAGTCACACAGTAAAGTTACTACTATGAGTAAAAATACTATTAGGGCAAGAAGGCACTTTCCTGGGTCTGCTAGTCAAACAAGTTCTATTTGGCCTTGTCTAATTACTATAATCAGTTGACTCCCTCTTGTCATCTGAACTATCAATTCCATCATTAATTTGCTCTGCTGACAAATGGTCTTGGCCAAGAGAGCTTGGCTGGTCATGCCTGGCTAATAATTTTGGTGACAGGCAGCCTTCTAGTTTCCTTTGATTGGAGCTCACAATCTACTCACACATACTCGGCTTTATCCAGATGTCGCTTACTTATTTTGCAACAATGAACTGCTGGACCAAGCCAGCAATGGGCTGCTGGACCAAGCCAACAGCCCTTGGGGAATGTGAACAATCTACTTGCTGAGGTTCAGACAACCACATGCACTCAAGCGAGTCCGGGAATTAAAGAATGCTTCTTTGACTTACAGGATGGTCCCACCAGTTCTTAAAGAGCTACTCTCTCCCCTCCTCAAAATGTCCTCTCTGGATTTAGAGGATTAAACAACTATTGGCAGTGGTTAACATATTATTTTTAGGTAAAGTATTGAAGAGGGTTGTAGCTGTTCAACTTCAAGCATGCTTGGAAGAAAGTGATGATCTAAACCCCTTATCTAATGTAAGAACATAAATGAAGCTTGCTGGATCGAGCCGCAACCCATGTAGTCCAGCATCCTTCTGGCATTGCCTCCAATTCATTATCAAACCCAATTCAAGATGTTAACTTTAATATATAAGACCTTAAACACTTTATTCCATATTGACCTGTCTATTCCTTAAAGTCTGCAGGTGAGGCCTTCCTGATGGGGGCACAGGATAAAACCATCTTGGTGGTAGTATCCAGACTACGTAATGCTCTCCTCTCTGTAGTATGCAAGGCAACTTCAGAAGATTGGTGAAGGCATTCCTATTTACCTTGGCCTTTGGCTGAGGAAATAGCTTCCCCTCCCCGCTTTTATGCATTGATATGATTTTTAATGTGTTTATTTTAAATTCTATTTGTTTCTTGTTTCTTGTTATAGCCTACCCTTGCTATAACCTTTCCTTTTATAGGAAAGGATCAAAATACAAATAAAGTAATTAATAATAAATGGCATATACCAAGACACTCAATACCCAAGGCTCCACTTAATGCCAACTCTTGTTATTCTGCAACCACACATGGCTTTCCTAAACACCAAGAAGGCATCTGCCCTAGCGGTTTCCAGGGGCACAAAGAAATGGAAGTTTACTATACCAGGGCAATCTTGAGCTCAGAAAGCAGGCAAGGAGACACACATATAAAAAAATGTTACCTAACTTTTATTTTTTGGCATTATTAGAAGCCTATAATTAACTTGACCAAGCACCCAAAACAACTGAGAAAATATCCTGTCTATGCTGTCAGAGTCACAGTGTTTACAGTATTATATAGCTTGTATTCTATTACAAAGGTTATTAAATAAAAAAAATCACACAAAGTTTTTTAAAAATGACAACAACCCGGAATAACAGACAAGTTATATGTGCTCCCAGCAACTTTTCAAATATATCAAGAGATTGTATAATAGGTTATATAGCATCTTAATAACAGCTAAAGCTGCTAAATAGATAATGGAATAGGAGGATTTCTCATTACATAAGGAATTACTGATATATTTGTTTATAACAACTAAATTATGTATTGCGTACAACTGGAAAAGAAGCACTATATTTTGCAGTGAGTAATTAAGTGTTGGACTATTATAATAATAAGAAAAAAACCCAAACACAACAGACACAAAGAAGCCTTCAGTATGTGGATAATTTCATAGAGGTCTATGTGCTGTTTCTGGACCGTACCAGGAAAACAGATAAACCTGGACAAAACCAGAACAAGTTCATCTATATGTTTCAAACCAATGAGTCTTGCATTGTGACTGGTTACTGCTTAGACTGAGGTCCCTTCTACACTTGGCCTTATTTTGGATTATATCTGGGAGTAGGAACCTGCTATCCACATGCTGTGCAGACTGGGGCAGGCTCTGCCCAGGACTTGCCACAGTCTGCACCGGTATGTGGACGGGAGATCCCTCTTATGAGCCACTTTGGTCTAGTGGTTAAGGAGCTGGACTCTTATCTGGGAATGCCAGGGTCGATTCCACCCTCCTCCACAAAAACCAGCTGGGTGACCCTGGGCTAGTCACAGCTCTCCCTTGAGCTCTCACAGCCCCACCTACCTCACAGGGTGTTCTGTTGTGGGGAGAAGAACAGAAGCTTTGTCAGCCGCTTTGAGTCCCCTTAAATGGGTGAGAAAAGCGGGGTAGAAAAGCCAACTCTTCTTCTTCTTCTTCTTCCAGGAAATAATCTAGAATAAGACCCAGTGCCAAAAAGGCTCAGATGGGGCCCTAATACGGGAATAATGTTTGTTTGTCCTAGTCAAGCTGTTGTGAATTGAGTGTCTTCTGAAGCTGGCAATACTTATTCTTTTGTTAAATTGGAAATGGCTTATATGAAATCAGTACTATTCACATTTTAATGGTGAAAAGATTCAGCAAACAGATCCAGGAGACTTGCTGAACTGAGCTGAGGAAACAGTTGAGATGGCGACAAATTGCACACGTTTGGGCAAGTGCCCAAATTCTAAAAGTCTGATTAAGGCTATACTCCCATGGTGCCATATAATTCAACCTAGAGGGGGTCAAACCTTCACTTTAAATCTTTTTCAGTTCATCTTCAGGTCTGACTGCTCATATCTTTTCCTTTCAGGAAAGTCCAAATGAAGGGTGGAAAGTCCACAAATTAAATGAATAGAAATGAAAAGATGTGAGCCATCAAACCTTAAGATGGACTGAAGAAGGTTTAAGGTGAAAGTGTGGCCTTAGTCCATAAGAATGCAGTTCTGCTCAAGCCTTCTCTCTCTGGCACAGTGGATGCACTAGATAAGCGTGGTGTCTTCACACAGCCAGTAACATGGGTATAGGCAGCACACCACTGCAGTCTACAGATGTAGTGCTCTTTTTAGGGCCATTCCTGGCATTTCAGGTAAAATGCTGCTAGGAATAGGCCAGCTCAGATCCTGCCTAAACATGCTTTCTCAGAGTTTCTAATGTTTTTATGTCTGGGAAAGATACAAAATAGATATGTATATGTTTTTGTATTGTATGCTGTATTTTCATTATAAGAACAATATTACTGTTAGCCTTCAATAGAGAAGTTCCTTGGATGATAAAATGATAAAATTCTACTGAATGGAGAGATGATGATGATGATGATGATGAAGAAGAAGAAGAAGAAGAAGAAGAAGAAGAAGAAGAAGAAGAAGAAGAAGAAGAAGAAGAAGAAGAAGAAGAAGAGTTGGCTTTTCTATCCTGCTTTTCTCACCCATTTAAGGAGACTCAGAGCGGCTGACAAAGTTTCTTTTTCCCACAACAGACACCCTGTGAGGTAGGTGGGGCTGTGAGAGCTCAGAAGAGAGCTGTGAGTACCTCAAGGTCACCCAGCTGGTTCATGTAGGAGCCTGGAGTCAAACCCGGTATTCCCAGATAAGAGTCCAGCTCCTAAACACTAAATCAAACTGGAAAGAAAAATATTTAAATTACAGTATCAGAGTGCTTATGGGATAGTTTGATCAGATTCAAACTTACATAACATGTCATGGTGGAGGACTGGACCATAAGCATAAATCCCCATATTCAGTAACTCAGAGGTTAATTCTATTATCTCTTCCTAATCTGCACTTTTCAATTTAATAATTTGCTAATGTGTGCCAGTGTGAATGAAACAAAAGCCTTAAGTAACCATTAGTTTTATGTATTCTAAGTATTGCTGTTTTTAGTGACCTTCTCCTGTGCTCTACCAGTCCATATGATTCTAAGCCACAGTTGTAACAAGGATGGAATTTGGTTCAGGTTTTAAACAACAATCTACAATTGAATTTTCTTCTAACATCAGAAAAGGTTACCTTGTTCAATGTTATTCAAAGGTCTAAATAATTGCACTCTTATTTTATTTATATAAGAAAAATAATGAATCACTTGCTGGATCAGGACAATAGCCCATCTAGCCCAGCAACTGATTTTCAAGATGGCAACCAGGTGTATATGGAAGCTCACAAATAGGGTAGAAGCAGGGTTCTGCTCACAGTATCACAGGGGTAGGCCTTACAGAAGCATACAGGACCTTCTGTATCAGAGAAGGCCCTTTCTTCACTTAGCTTAGTTTGGTACTAAAGTGCCACAAGGTTTATTTCTGAATCACATTGGACCACATTTTAGTGCAGATATGTGAGGCCCTACACATTGCTGGAATACTCTGTCTACACTGAAAGAGCATAGTCACAATCAGGGAGGTCATGATCAGGATTATTAGTAGACCTTGACATAAAGATCTTCCAGCAGATCAGTGCAGCTTAGTCCAGAACAAAGAAGGATGGAGAAGGCATACCTCCATCTTTATCAGGGGACCCATTTTGTCAATGCAGCAAAAATGCACCACCAAAATAGGTTCCCTGGTGACTCTGATGTGATTTAGCCCTTCAGAGTGCTCAGAGCCCAAACCGAAAGTTCACATAAGCTTCAAGGCCAGGACCAGTGCCATCACATGGATAGCGCTGTTCCAGACCAGGCCTTTCCATGGCCTGAACCAGCAAGCTTAGCTGGTCCAGACCCACTGGTTAATACCACATCAGGTGAATCCAAAATGCCCAGCTGTCAGGACTAGTAGACATCATCTACTAGTCCAAATCCTTTCTGAAATTCCTAAGGTATTAAAAGTTTGTACTATTTTCTGATCATGTATCTAATCTTCCCATCTCAATGTAATGCAAAAAGGTCCATCTGCATGGGGCTGAACATGCACAGTGCTAGTTAACTGAAAAACAAATTGTAGCTCCTTCAGCAATCCCTTATAATACTGGGGGAAGACAGCAGCAGGAAGCTATGAATTCTTTGAAAACTACTTAAGATGCCAAGTCTTTAAAGTTACTGGGAAAAAAGGGCTGTTCTTTTTTAGCTACGCATCATAAATTGGGACAATTGTGTGTGTTGTAGCTTTCTCCATGGTTATCACAGTAATGGTGATAACCATTACTGTTCTGACAAAGAGATGAAGTTGGGCCTTAAGGAATAGTTTAACTGTTTAAGATAAGATTGAGAATTTGAGTCACAGTCTAGCTCTGCTGCTGAAATCCAAAGGCCCTGGGAAGTAGAGGGGAGCAGCTGAGGGACTGCCAAATTTGGGGTAACAGCTTGAGGGCTGCTACGATAGTCAGTCTGGGATCCCTATTCTCTGAGATCCACCATGTGTTTAATGGTGGACCTGATCAGCTGGAAGATGGTAAATGATCAGGCTGGAGGCAGAGTACAGGCAGAAAGGGCAAGACTTTTAATTTTCCCGGGTATATATACAGTAGCCAACAAGGGCATGGAGGAAATGATATCAAAGCAACATCAGGGGAGGTGATTGGAGGAAAAGCTGCTGTCTGCCAGGGTAGAGGTCCTTCTGATGTCACATACTGTGTAGGAGGTGGGAAAAATCCTCAAACAGGAAAAGAAGAGTTGTTCTTTTAAAGCCATATGCTTTGCAGATGCCATATTGCCCAAAGACAGTTGCAGAGTGGAAAGAATTCAGCACCCTGGTGGCACTGAGTGTGTACTACAAATCTATGGAAACAGGAAAATTGTTACTCCTTTTACTCGCGGGGCTTGAGAATTGGAGGGCTGAAGAAAAGGATGCCATGGGAAAAGCTGTGCAGCTTTTGTGGTTACTATAGTTTTTTCCCTACTTATTCAGTGTGATCCACTTTAAGGCTTTTCTTTTTCAATACATCTTGAAATACCTGCAGGAGTCTTATGAGAAGTGAATTCAACCTACCTGACCACCAGACAGGAGAGTTGGAGATCAATATGACTGAGGCTGCCATGATTTCTAGACGCTCTATTGCTTGTGGATAAAACCTGTGTATCAGGTCATGCATTTCTTCTTTCCTGTAGTGCACAATGAAAGAAGTTAATCTCTTCAGCAGAGAGATACATCAGCAAAAATACCTGATTTTCCTTGTGACAATGCCTCTGGGAAAACTGTTGTGATAGGCGAATAGATGTGACCTTTGAATCATGGAAAAATTCCACATCTAACAACACTAATATTTTGATTGATGTCTGATGTGCTTTGGCATGGGTGGCAAAAATGGACAAATGTACAAGCCAGACTCCACTTAAGTGGTGGAAGATATTTGAAGAATTTATCTTTGCCATAGGAGTTTCACCATAAGAACATAAGAGAAGCCCTGCTGGATCAGGCCACAGCCCATCTAGTCCAGCATCCCATCGCACACAGTGGCTAACCAAATGCTCATGGGCATATCAAGCAGGGATAAGGACACACCTATTCCTGTTCTTGAATCCCAGCAAATGACCTTAGAAGCATCCTGCTTTCCCCGCCAGCCTGAAAGATGTACCTAGGCATTCATTCTACAGTAGTAGCCATTGATACATTTGTCATCCATACATTTGTCTAACCCTACCTTAAAGCCATCTAGACTGGTAGCTGTCACCACCTCTTCTGGCAGCACATTCCATAAGCCAGTGACCCTCTGGGTGGAGAAATACTTCCCCTTTTCTGATCCGTCTCCTACCCATCAGCTTCATAGAGTGCCCCCTGGTTCTAGTGTTGTGTGATAGAGAAAAGAAATTTTCTCTATCCACCTTTTCTATACCATGCATAATTTTATATACTTCAATCAAGTCCCCTCTTAAACGCCATCTCTCCAGACTGAAGAGGCCTAGACGTTGCAGCCTGGTTTTGTAACGGAGGTATTCCAGCCCCTTAATCATTCTGGTTGCCCTTTTCTGCACCTTTTCCAGTTCCACAATATTCTTCTTCCATAACTAAGCTTTCTAGCTCCCCTATTTTAGCTTGAAGGCTTCTGGTGTTTGCATATATACATTTATATTCACTCCTCTGGTCCAAATTCTGCTGTCAAGGAACATGTGAATCCTTAAACTGCCCCTTGCATCGTTCTCCTTGCATACTATTGACTAATCCCCCACTTCACTCAGCATTATGTGCATATTTCCTGCCCTCCTCACTGAGGGTGCACTCTCCTGAACCAGATGCTGCCCAGCTGTTTTTTTTCCCCCCAGGGATCAATTTAAAAGCTGTTCTGCAACCTTTTTAATGTTAATCACCAGCAATCTGGTTCCATCTTGGTTCAAGTGTAAGCCGTCCCTCTTGTAGAGGTTTGGCTTCTTCCAAAATGTTCCCCAGTTCCTTACAAATCTACACCCCTCCTCCTGACACCACTGCCTCATCCACTTATTGAGGCTCCTGAGCTCTGCCTGTCTGGCTGACCTGGCAAGGGTCAGCTAAGGCACTACCCTGGATCTATTGCTGCTGGGTGGGGAATCTTGCATGAGGTGTTAGTCCTGTGCACAACCTTTTGGGGTAGACCTTTCACTCATGGCCTGTTCACACTTAACTTCAGTAAGATGGTATTCCACTGAAGTTAAGTTCAGGGACTGTGGGCAGCATTCACACACCAAGCACTCATACCATCCTCAACATTCCTACCAGTCATTGCAATGCAAATGGTCTGTCTTGAACTGTCCGAATCACCATAGCAATGGCCATGGCAACTTCTGGCACATGCTGACCTATTGCTATGGTGATTATAATGCTGTGCGTATCTGTGCAGCTGTAGCCTCAGCTGCCCTCCATCTACAGTATTTGCATAGAAAGTAGATGCAAATGCTATGTCTGGGAGCTTATCAGGGTGAAGCTGTGGAGCACTAAAAACTACAGTTTCCATAAAATAAAGAAAAAGGATTGTATATGTGGTGGTTTTTTTTCTAACTTATGCTACCCTTCGACTGAGGTCTACAGAAAATTTGTGGTAGAAGAATTAAAACAACAGGTAGTTTATTCCTCACTGCAGATCTTCCAGTTTCCTCCATGTAATTTTCTGAGGATTATAAGCCGTAGTGACGGAATACAGGCACCATACCAACCACCTTCTGTCACAGGGCAGGAGGCACACAAGCCACTGTAGGGGAAGTCCAGCTAGCCACACATATGAGCTTCTGCACCAGTGAGGGTTGGAGTTGTGATGAACTAGTTCAGACTTGAACCTCTTCAAATTGGACAGGGGTGTTTGAAAGATTCAGTGTTTGAACCTAACACTCTGCCTATTTGAAAACTGAGGGCTATTCCACACTTGACTTTGCAGGGGGAACTCCAAGATGATGCACCCATAGCACAAACAGTATAAACAAGGAGCACTTAAAAATGTTCCATGCTTACATTAACAACAGAGCTAGTTAAACCCTGGATGATCCATCTGCACATCTTCCTTTTGGAAGACGTACAGGAGCAGATGACTGGTAGTGCACACACAATGGCGTGCTGTGTCTCCAGGTTGCCATGGTGAGAGCGCCAGATGTGTGCTGGTGCTGTCACTGGAGCTCTGTGATGGCCACTGTCTGGGAGACCATTTGCACCTAAGATAGGTTTGGAATGCTCTAGCCATCTGCAAGTGCAGATGGCTACAGCGTTCTAGTACTATGCCTCATAGTCAATGGAGGCATGGTGTGAATTAGCCCAGAGTTTGAATTCAAACTCCACAAAGGAGTATTCAAATGAACCTATCATATACTGTCTTTGATTCAAGGACTGACATTGTTCAAAGGTATGCAAAAGGTTCATGTTTGATGTGAATACACTATGGGTGCATCCCCATTATATGCTTAATCCAGTTTCCTTAAACCAAAATAATAGAACCGGATGCAAGCGCGAATTTGCCTGTTCCCATTACTTTCAGCTTAATCGCGTTTGATCCAGATTCTGAGGATCATATGTGGCGTACGTGACTCAAGGGGGGACTCAAGTGACTACTTTTTAAAAGCCGCTTTTGGGGGCTGCCCTGCCCTCTTTCTCCTGGCATGAACGTGCCACCCATAAGGGACCCCTTCAGGGAGCCTAGCTGGGTGGCTGGGTGGCTGCCGCTTGCCTGGATGGATGAAAAACCGCACGGGCAGCCAGTGATTCTTTCCCCTCCTCTCCCCATTTCCCAGGTCACACAGCACCAGCACCAGCAACTCAAGCCCCCTTCACAGCCACAGCCTTTAAAACAGAACCAGCTGCTTTCCTTTCCTTTCCCTTTCTAAAGGTCAGAACTTTCAGAATTGTGCAAATTTGCAACATTGTTATAAGGTGTGATGTGCCTGGATCGCTACAGTGTAGCTTTAAGGAGTGGATTTTTATTGTTTTGAGGGGTGTATTTTTTCAATGAAATCACTATCTTTGGAAGCAAGCTACTGGGGGAGGGAAACCCTAAACACGGATTCTCATCCCTTAACACCCTACAGTCCCCACAGTAAAAAATGTAAAACGTTTCAAGCGCACAAACCGGAGTGAGTCCTGTTGAAATGAGGATTAACATTTACAATGCTTTGGGGCGATTTAACACACGGAAAGCGTGTTAAGCCAAACTGACGTGGGGTCTGCCAGGATTGAAAACGGTTTGAAATCGAATAAGGTTGTAATGGGGATGCGGCCTATCTGTTTGAAGGAAAAAGTTTGAATGTGAACCAAATAAAGAGAAGTTCAGTTTATTTTAAACCAAACAGCCAATTTAATTCCATGCATATTTCTAGTGAGGGGAAATGCTACAGTGGCACAACTGTTGCCCTCAACAGCAAAGTCTCTTAGCACATTTACTGTGACAGACTGAAAATATGGTTGAAAGATCCATTATCTGGTGCATCCCAGCACATCTAGGTGGGCATTCTGGCCTCATACAGCATCCTCTCCTAATAATGTCGGGTCCAAGTAGTTGGGATATACCCTGTACTAGATGGGGTTACAATATGCAGGAAGGGACAGGTGTGAAATGGGGGTACTCTTGGACTCTGCGCTAACACTTGAAGCTCAGGTGGAAGCCATGGCCAGAAGTGCCTACTCCCAACTATGGCTGGTCCGCCAATTGAAACCTTTTTTGGGCAGAGATGACCTGGCCACAGTTATCCACGCTCTGGTTGGACTACTGTAACACACTCTACATTGGGCTTCCCTTGAAGACGGTTCGGAAGTTGCAGCTAGTGCAAATGCAGCGGCCAGAGTGCTGACAGGAACATCTAGCCGGACGCATATTGCGCCGGTTCGAAAAGAACTGCATTGGCTGCCAATTCACAACCGAGCCCAATTCAAGGTGCTAACTCTGACTTA
>MTQE01002208.1:58848078-58862593 GCA_014337955.1 Aspidoscelis marmoratus
AGAAGGGGCCAGAAGTGGCTCAGGAAGTTGGAGACAATTTCTGTGTGCCTTACAATATACATACATACATACACACACATACACACATATGCATATACCTATACACACACACACACACACACATATATACTGTAGATATATAGTACATAAAATTTTGCTTATCTGAGAATTGTATATAAATATTTGCTATTGCATTGCTGATTTTGTTCTCAATTAAGTCGCAGAGGAAAATTCAGTTCTGAAAGCTGTCTGATTTCACCAAGTGTTCATATATATTGTCATTTCTTTGTCAAACATACCAAACTATTAATTAATACAAATAAAATGATTTATTTTTTAGCATTTACTTCCTCTTTTTAAAACATTCCCCCATCTGAGGTAAGCATCATGACCGATACATGTAAAAGACATAAAAATGTATATTTATCATGAGAAACTAGATTATAATACTTGTTACCTGTCAGCCTTCTTGAACAGCACAGAAGGCAATGCATGGTCATGTAAAATGATTGTTATCCAAGTTATATTAGCAAATAAAGTGGTTTCACAGCTGTGCAGCCAGAGTTCAAGTCCTGATATAAAAACAAACAGAAGGGGTTTGTGTTAATTTCACTTCATAAATGGAGGTGCTTAACATTTCCTCCAAGAATTCCCACTGCAGGCGAGAGTGATTAGAAATGGAATTAAAAAGGCAAGAGTGTGTGATTCACAAAAATGTTCATAGGCTTTAGAGGAAGAAGGGTGAGAAGCCTTACAACATGACTAAAATTAGTCCTTTGTTTAATGGTATGTGTAAGTGCTCATTTGTCCATGTATGTGTTGTGTGTTTGTGAAATCACAGGCAACATTTGCTATGATAATTTCTCCCCTGTAATTCAATTCTTGGTCCAGTTATCATTGGAACAGACCTCATTATAATAATGGAACTTAGCTACACTGTTATATTTTTATTCTGGGAATGTATTCCAGGAATGAAAAACCTACACGATTTCTGGTTATGTTTTTGTGATAAATATAATTGCTTTTGCTTTCAGAATATTTACTAAATGGTCTGAGGTTTGCTTCAGAATTAAAGGCTAGATCCTCACAATGGAGTATTGCAATACCTGTTGCATCAGAGTATTTGCTCTGGTCTAGAGGAAGGGTGTCCATTGTCTTCATGCTGCATATCTCAACATCTCACAAGCTTCAAAGCCAGGGAAAGAAAGTTCCCCAGTTTTGTAGTGAAAGCATGGCACTTAAGAAGGGGCCAGAAGTGGCTCAGGAAGTTGGAGACAATTTCTGTGTGCCTAACAAGATGGCCATGTTGAACATGGTGTAGGTAGATTACTTGTGTGGTTGCTTTCCATCTTGCAAGCACCCAAGGAAGCCAAGCAATCTCAGAATCCTTCCCACATGGGAAGGATGTTTCCAAGGGCATGTTTCAGTCATTGGAGACATGCTTGCATGTGCAAGGGTGCCACTGGCATTCCTTTGGTAACCCTTTCTCCCATGTGGATGCCACCCAAATCTCAACTGGCAATGAAGTTAGCACTAACAATATCTTAGTTTTAAAGATAGCAGCAATATGTTCTTTGTTGCTAAATTCATTGAGTATGCAACAACAACATTAGATGAACCAGGTCTGGTAGTATGCTTGGGATAATAAACTTAATATTAATCCTGCTAGTTCCCAGATGGCTTCAGCAGATTGCAGGGTCTACACTCTACAAGCATTATCACCTGAATAACTTGGAATTGGTTAGTGCTACTTTTGAAGCATGCCATCAGAGCCAAGGTAAAAATTATTTTACAGGATTATTTATTACCAGCCCATAGTGGGAGTTTGGTACATCCACTGTATTCTGCTGGAGCCATTCAGGAATGGAGAATTGTCTTCACATACATGAACCATTGTTCCAGATGGCTCCATGCAGAATAATTTCCCACCACTAATCGTGTTCTTATGTTTTTCAGAAGTAACTGTTTATGAAGCTCTCTTGGAATGACTGGAATGTAAAGGGTATGATCAGCCTCAGAACCCGTTCACCAAAGGCAGCACTAACCAATCCCAAGTTATTCAGGTGAAAATGCTTGTAGAGTGTAGACACTGTATTCTGCACGGAGCCATCCGAAACAATTGTTCACGAACATGAAGACAACTCTCCGATCTCAACAATGGACCATTTGCATTAGTTAAGCCATTCCTATATGGCTACCCATCCCTAGGTCATCTGGCCCATGCTGGGTTGGATTGCTGGACCAGATTAGCTCTAGCAAAGAGATAAGTTCTGGCAGCCTATGCAAGCCCAGCATCAACTGCCAATTCCAAAAGCTAGACCAAACTTTGAAGCTGGCACCAAACCATCAAAGGCTGGGAATCAAAATCCCCAGCCTTTACAGGTTATGGCCAGACAGTTTTTGGTGTGTTCCAACTTTCAGTAACACTTCAAGTGGTGTGTTCTGGTGCACCCCCAAAATTATCCCTCACAGTATTCCAGATGATGGAGGTATGCTGTCCAGAATATGAAGCCTGGTTTGCTAAGCTTCATTGTCGAGGACATTTGGTGCCCTATTCTAGTCCACAGCTTTATCCAATGTGAACAAAGCATCCTGGCAGTGGAGGGAGTGCTATGTTCCACACTAGCATGGGGGCAAGATCCCTTCCAATCAACTACAGAAACTTTCTGCTGCTGCTGCTGCTGCCCCCCCGCCGCCGCCCCCCGCCCCCCCCAATGTGATAAAACACTTATAATAAGCTTTTTACTATAGGGGAATCCATCACTGACAGGGAATATGTTTTGTGACTTTATTGCTTGGGCTGTATCTAGACATCAGTTACTTATTTCATTCTATTTGGATATTTTGGAATAAACCATTAATATTCAGGAATATCTATGCTCTGATCCAGAATATCCAAATACCATGGAATAAGTAACCAATGTCGGAATGCAAACTTTGTTTTGATGTGATGGCTCCAGGCTTTTCCTACTGACTTGCTGTTTTGTTTGTTAGAAGGTAATCATTTGAATCTTTTACTTGGTGGCTGGATTTTATCATTCACGCATATTAGAGAAGAACAAAACTAATGTGAAGATGTTTGGCTTCTGTTTTCAGAGTTGTTTAGGAAAAAGATCATCTTGCAAATCTGCTTTAAAAATGATGTCATTTAATCTTCAATAAATATATTCAACTCAAACCCTTTAACCACTGTCAGTCGCATAGCAGGCTTCAGAACTGCTATTTAATGTGCTAGTTCCTGTATAACGGACTTCAGAACCAATTTTTAAAAAGCTTTGTAGTTTCACCATTGCTAGCAATTAATTTTTCCAGAAAAATAAGAAAAAGAGCACTTTCAAGGACTGTGGTGTTTGTTAATTCTTTGCTGATAATATGATTAAGTATTCTCTTTTTCTCAGAACAAAGTAGCTTTGCCTTTGTTATTTTATTCTCTTGTTTTAAGATGGTTTCACCACTATTTCATCTTAATTTGAAAAATAAAATAAAAAATGTATAGTAATGATTCAATTCCTTTGGAAACACATGGAAATGCCACTTATTGTTATTGCTGAAGAAGACTGAAATCAACAAGTATCTTGTGCTTCTCCAAACTATTTTACATTTTAAAAAAATCTTCAAAAGAGAAAACTGATTTAGAATCAAGTTTGTTAATGGTTACATATCAAGGTTCCAGCCAAGGAGACTTTCTGAAGGAGAAAATAAGATGAGCAGCAGCATACAAGGAAGGTGAAAGAATATTGGGAAGAATTTATAAGAAACAAGTCAAATGCTGTGAACAGAAACTAAAAACTTAGGAGCACGTCTATGAGAGCAGGTGGCCCCAGTAAAGCTTCAGAGGCATGTTAGTAAAATGCTCGCCATTATACCATACACATTCAGGGGTGTTCTGGAGAGTCTATGTGAACCACCAACAGTGCCCTTGCTCAGGGCTGGGAGAAATGATTTTGACACTCAATAGCCATGAGAGCAAGTTAGTCACTGATCTGTGCAGGCATGTTGATCTCCGGGTCTTCTAGCACCTGGAGGGGCCTTTATTTCCAGAGCTCACAACTTGACTTTTGAATTGAGTTTTCAGCATGTGAGGCCTGAGATGCAGGTATGTGAATACTTACTTACTTACTTACTTACTTACTTACTTACTTACTTACCTACCTACCTACCTACCTACCTACCTACCTACTTACTTACTTACTTACTTACTTACTTACCTACCTACCTACCTACCTACCTACCTACCTACCTACCTACCTACCTACTTACTTACATTTTTATCCCACCCTATACCTGAGGGTCTCCGGGCAGGAAACAACATTTAAAATCAAACATTATTAAAACAATAACAGTATATATTAAAACAGTATACTGTTTTAAGTGTATCCCCATTTAACCAAAGGCCAGGGCAAATAAGTGTGTCTTCGAGAGCAGGGAAAGATTTGTCCTTGTCTCTGTTTGAGATGCCCATGAGCATTTGGTGGGCCACTGTGTGCGACAGGATGCTGGACTAGATGGGCTGTGGCCTGATCCAGCAGGGCCTCTCTTATGTTCTTATGTTCTTATGTCATCACTGCCTTCCTAGATGTATACAGTGAAGATGATAGACACACGGCAAGATGAAGAGTATTCCATAGTCTAGGGGCCACCACTGAGAAGGCCCTCTTCCGGGTGCCCAGCCCTTTTGCTGCTGAGAGTGGTGGTACAACCAAGAGGGCCTTCCCTCCAGATCTTAAGGCATGGGCAGCTCAGTATGGGAGTAGGTTTTCCTTCAGGTATTTTGGGGTCCAAGTCATTTAGGGCCTTATAAGTTAAAGTTAACACTTTGAATTGGGCTCGGTAGCAAATCTGCAGCCAGTGCAACTCTTTTAAGACTGGTGTGATGTGCGTCCAGCCAGCTGTCCCAGTCAGCAATCTAGCAGCTGCATTCTGCACTATCTGCAGCTTCCAAACTGTCTTCAAAGGCAGCCCCGTGTAGAGTGTATTACAATAATCTAGCCTGGAGGTTATCCCATGCTTCATCCAAGAAGTGGGAGCAAGTGCCCCTAACTTAGCACAACCTATTCTGCCGAGTTTTGGGAACAATGTCCAAGTACTGTTGGGCTCAGGAAAAGCAGACTAGAGGGGTTTGCTCTACTGGAGTCTCAGCAAACAGTATTACATTGCACAGCCTTCAGGCCACATCCCCATGCAAGCCATTTGGCTCTGATTGGGCTCATATTTGACCGGGTGTGGGACTGAAATCGAATATTGCCTGTCACCATCCCATTTCCTATAATACAGTCTGGATGTGGGTTGGGTGCAGATACAGCTGTCCCCATGCAAAAAAGTGCCAAACCCCAACACAGGGGAGCAGGGCCATCTCCTCTCCCCCACTGTCTCCTCACTGGAAGCCAGAATGTCATCACCTCACTCCTGTGCTGCCCATTGCAAATGCTGCATCCCCCCTTAGCGGCACAGAGAAGCCAGCACTGAATGGCAAAAATAATAATTAAAAAACCCCAGCTGTTTGAGCAAAACCCTATGAGGTTTGGTGACAGTTGAGCAGTTTTGTGCACCTCAGCTCATCCAGGAACCACAAGAACACCTGGCAAGCAGAAAGGGGAGAAAAATCAAGCCATTATCATGCCTACCTTGGCGATCAGGAAACATAGGTGGAAACAGAGGTGCAATATTTGCCATGGAAAAGGGAGAAAAATGAAGCCATTATCCTGCCTGCCTTGGTGATCGAGGAAGTGGGGGTGGAATACTTGTACAAAAGAGTCTCATGGGGCAGTGAAGGCCATTCGACTCCCTCATCATTTTGGCTTTAACATCACTTACTTCCAAAAAATCTCAGTGGTTGCGATCTCCAGTGCACAGAGCAGGAACAGCAAGCACAGGACATGACCTCCCAATGTCGCGAGTGCCAATCTCCTCCCCAAATAGCCCAGGACCTTCCCCACACGCAGACTCAGCTTGCAAAGCAATGTGTGCTGAGACACCAAACTGGGACAAGAACAGTTTTCTCCAGTACCAAATTTGGTTCTGGCTTGGTCCTGGTTTGGGCAATTTGGTCTGCGGAAATCGGACCAAATCTAAAATGCATGGGGATGCCCCTTCCCGAACCCAATTTTGATTTGGACCAAAATGAGCATGGGGGCGCACCCTCAGACAAGACACCTGAAAATATACTTCCGGTGTTGACAGGTCCTGTGTAAGCAGAAGTTCAGTCCTATTAAGAATAAATGTGATTGTGTAGACCATTACAAACAAAATTTGTTCATTTCTAGTTATATGTGATGTAATAGAAAGAAGTCAGTTGTTTAGCAGAATTATGGCAGCATCAATACTCTATAAAGAAGACTTCTGAAGATATATTTTTTTAAAAAAATGTAATTTTAGTCACTTATTCACATTATTTAAGATGAACAGGCTACATGTATGTACACATTAATATGCTGAATAGCCTTGTTAAATAATTCTCTGCTCTGGGAAGATTTTTTGATATTATTATTGGAGATTCAAACTGATTGTAAACACTTTGAAATCTTGAGGCACTCCTAATTTGCCAGCCTGGGTACCCATTTATTTTTTGCTTTCCCTTAAATCTTTGATTAAAGGATAATGATGTTTCACTAAGTAAATATTCTATATCTATAATACAAAGTAGCCTATTTGCAGTGGAGAGGGGAATTCTTTTTAAAATGAGGCACTGTGTTCTCCATTAAAACAAAACAAAAAAATCCCTCTGCACATATTGTCATAAAGTGTGGTTTGGGAGGAAAAACTGGCGCTTGGAAACTGAAACAGGAAGAAGAAACCCATTTGGTTTGTTTCAATCGTTCATCTTTGGCACCACACTGTCTGGTCATATAAAAGCTGTAACTGAAACCATGCATCATGCACAAATGTACTAACCATGATCTGATCCTATAACATACTTGGAGACAATAATTTTCACCTTTAAATATCTATAAAAACCAGACACCAAGGAAGACTTTTTTCCTCCTGCTAGGAAATGCTTATCTAATAACGAGCAGAAGCAACTAAAAATATTGCAATACATTAGACTAACAAACATATTGTGGCATTTTTTAAAATTATATTCTTTAATCCTCCTTGTTGCTCTAGTTGTGAAACAAATTGTCACATAAAGGGAACTTTGTTTTCTTTGTTACAATTCTAAATTAATTTAACGAGAATATGAGCGCTCAGTTCCTTATGCAAAGCACAGTGAATTTTTTTTAGCTTCATACACAACTAAGATCATTTTATAATCTTCATGCAAACAAGCCAGCTGGACGCTATGGACATGCCCATACTGGAGTGGTATATAAATCCAGGAAGCAACCTGGAAAATGTCCTCACTATGGAGTGGTCTATCATTTTGTCTGCACTGGCCAAAGGCTTGGAGTGGGTATGGCACAAAAAAGGGACTGTAGCCTGCTCAAAATGTGGACCACTTTTAAATTTCTGTTGTGTCATGCTGGACCATGACAATGCAGATAGTTCAAGCCCTGGCATTCAGCCACCACTACAATCTTTTGTCCAGATCACTTAATAGTGATCTTAGGGTGCATCCCTATGCAATTTAAAGCCTGCTGAAAATTGTCTTTTGTCGCAGAGCACCCCCATGCACAGCTTTTATCCGGGCTTCCAGCACCGCTAATTAGGAAAATGTGCTGCAAAAAAACAGCCCTTTAAAGAAGACTGCAAGCGCACTTTCCAGGAAGACGCGGGTATTCAGAGCAACATTTTGCATGGAGACGCTCCGTGGCAAAAGGGGCGGGGCTTCTCTCCGAGGCGGCAAGCTCTCTCTCTCTCTCTCTCTTTTTTTTTGCTTCTCATCCACAGCCAGCATTCACGATATGAAAACAGTAGGCAGACATTCCAATCACAAAGAGAAACAGCAAGATACATTTTAATGAATTGCTTATATCAAGTGAAAGTGTATGAGGCAACTGAAAGTGTATGAGGCAAGATCGCTGGCTGGGGGAGGCAAACAGAGAACTTGTAAATTTTTCTTTTGGACTTGTGAATGAGCGCACGATCGCACGATTGCTGGATGGGGGGAGGCATTTCGGCAGCTGGAGTTCTTGTAAATAGCGCTGGCTGCAGCCCGGCCGCCTTCGCGAGCGGGGGAGACGAACAGAGAACTTGTAAATTTTTATTTTGGACTTGTGAATGAGCGCACGATCGCACGAGCAGCCAATGAAACAGTGAGGGGCAGGGAGAAAAAGATGCAGGTAAGCAAAAGACGCTTCCTTGGGGATGGTCAGTGCATTTTAAATGCGCATTTTGCTGAGCCCCATGGGGACACTTAATTTGGAATTGAATGTGCATTTGTTAGATCCGCTGCAGTAGAGGGACAATAGCGACAGGAAAAAGTACCATGGGGATGCACCCTTAGATAGACAAGGACTTTTATTTTCAGCAATAGCTCACAGCCTGTTGGCTTAGTTCTAACTACCCAGGTGTGCCGTAGCTTCCTGCTGAGCACCGAAACCTGCTTTGTAGGTTACATTAGAGTAGCGGTTGCCAACCTGTGGGTCACGACCCCTTTGGAGGTTGAACTACCCTCTCAGAGGGGTCGCAACGAGTCTCCCGCCTTCTCGCCCCATCCTCACCTGAGCTGCCCCACCCCCATGTTTGGGGGTCTCCACAACAAGAGAAACTGCATTTAGGGGTCCCGGCATTAGGAAGATTGAGAACCGCTGTAATACAGACTAAAAGGAGCCTCCACAAGGTGCTGCATAGAAAAATTGCCCGTTAGCAGGAAATGTTTTATGTTTCTCTTTTCTCCTATCTAAAGCTATATCCAAAGGTAGCCCATTTGCCAACACAAGGATCTAATGCAGAAGGGGCAGCCAAGACAGTACACGTAATATTTCTTGGCACAGTTTGCTGCTCTTTGCAGGAACAGAGTTTTGTGGAGAGTCTTCTTCATGGCTATGTGGTCTCCATTCCAGTTGGTCTTCCAGCAGACTAAATGGTCAACCTTTGACCATGTTTCCAGTGTAGCCAAGGATATGATACAGAAATGGAGCTAGGTATGTCACACAGAAATGAAAGCAGATAAGACACCCAGAACTGGGGGCAGGTAGATAAAAAACAAGGATGGAAAGCAGACCTATTCCCTAAGAAACCAAGTGTCCTGATAGTCTTTTTATGAAGATTAATGTTAAATGGCTCAGGGGTCAAAAGGAGACAGGCCTTGTTTATCCAGATGAAGAATCTCAAGCTACTGTATTGCCTGTTGGATGCCATGTTGGTGAAGCCTTAAAATCTGAGACCATATTAGGGATATGATATAAGGCCCTTTTGGTACTGGAGCTTATTCTGGGTTATACCTTGGGGTAGGGACCTGCCATCCATGTGTTAGTGCAGACTATGGCAGGTCCCAGGCTATAATCCAGAATAAGACCCAGTGCAGAAACAGCCTGGGCCACATTGTGGTAATTTTTCATAAACTTATTGAAATAGTCTTACAGAAAGATTAAAATTTTTAGATATCCTAAGTAAGGTTTTGCTTTGTTTTTCCTAGCTTTAATAAATAGAGGGTTTTGGAAATGGGGCAGATGGTAAGCAACTCTTACTTCAAATTGAATGCAAATTTGCTTAACAACAAGCTGAAGCACTGCTACAGTTCTTCAGCTTTTTAAAATTTCAGAAGCCATAAGCATAAGTAAGCCTCTTTCTGGGTTCATCAAGCCTGTTTACACTTACTGGCCTGGTATGGTTTAACAATACCAGACCAGTAAAGATCCAGTGCAGTGGCAGCCATTCGTACTTGCAAGCGCTAAACTAGCCTCATGCAGGCCAGCAGCATTTGTAAGCACAAACAGCCAGCCCAGGTTGCCTGGGTCTCCAAGGCAAGATCCAAAACAACATCCAGAGAAGCCACGGTGGGTGATCCAGGAACTTCATATGACTGCACAGCCTCAGTCACACAGCCATAGCCACTGTCTATGCTGCATTTGGAAGAGGGTGTGAAACCACCTTCTTGGGGTGACTTCACAATCCATAGCTGGATCATTCTAGGAAGGGGTTATCCCACTCCAGGGCAGTGGTGGCACAATGTGATCATACCTGTAAAGTGAGCAGATAGAATTGCTCCAGTAAGTAAATGCAAACAGATCCATGAATACCAAGTTTAGGAATTTTCAGTCATGGTGCATTAGATACATCTGCATTTCATCCTACAGATTATTTATACTTCACACACACTTAATGCATCAAACTGATACAGCAAGTGCAATTTGTTGGTAGAATCACCCTTCATTGTTAGGAGCTAGAAGAATAAAATGGAAAATAAAGTAGCATGTAAAGTAGATTTCTCAAATGTTTTGCCAACCTTTCAGCAAATCAAACAATGACTTTTCTGTACAAATGACAGGAGGTTGTGTTTCTGGTGTTATGCATTTGTTGCATAGTCCACCAGCTATAATATTTGGAATTTTAGCCCACCATTAATTCAACCCCTAACCAAGGATTTGAGAATGAATGAAACCTTTTTGTTTAAAGAATGTAGCAAGTTCAGAATTATGGCGCTTTTCTCACCTGAAGGAATATAATTTTATCTATTCTGATGCTTTCCATGTAATCTCAAGGTTCTCTGGTTTTGCATCTAACACTATCAATAACTAGTGAAATTACTGCTATTTTTTCTCTCCAAACGACTTTGTTTAATTTGTTTCTAGCTACTGAACTGAATTTTTTATTGCATAAATTCCTATATAATTTTGCTGCAACCTTTTCATCACTATTCTTATATTCAGTCTGTATGATCTTACTGCCCAAACTAACAAGGTCTAGCATTTCATCTTTTTATTTATATAACCTTCACTTCCAGTCCTTTGTGATCCTTCCATTTTTGCTTCCTTGATGTTCATTTCTACAGCTTATTTTTTGCAGTGTTCTTTCCTCACCAATTTCAGTTATTTTCCTTAACTTACTTTCTTTCATGGCTTTTCATGTACTGACCATGCTGTTGTTTCCCTTTCCAGCTTTTCAACCAATTTTTCTTTGCTTCCTTTCTATAGTAATCCTTTATTCATGACTCCTTAAGATATCTTTGCATATGACCATCAGCATTTTTTCTTTCCTCAGCTTGGTGTTACCATCTGCACCTCTTTCCTTTGACACTCTGCTTCACATTTTGTAACCTCCCTACCATTGTTACATGGTATGTGCAGCCAGAGGATGATGACAATATATAATTTTAGACTTTCTGTATTAAAGTCTGAAAACTGTTTACCCAAAAATCACCGAAAGAATTAAATACTATGAAAGTGAAGAATTTCTGCCTATGTGAGTGTGTATACATTCTTAAGGGTGATTACATTGTTCATTGTGTTTGCTAAATAAACAGTTTTTGTAGATGAAAAATGACTGTGTATGAGATACGATATTTTTTTTTATATTGCGTGGATGCATATTGTTGCACCAGGGACACTAGTATTCACTTTGCAAACTGTGTTTTGATTAACTGTACAAAGCTGTGCTGAATTCTTTAGCACAACCTCAAGGACAAACAGGCTTAAGGTGTATAAAATCTCAGCTGTGATCACATTTTTGCTACTCAAAGAAGATAGCAAGAAAATAACATCAAAGAGACGATACTGGAATTCAAAGGAATGAACATTTATTTTTTGATTGTGTAACTTAACATACTCATTCTTGGTGTCATGAGTTCAAGTTCAGTTTTGAGAAGAAGTTTTGTTATTGTTGTTTGGTCTACAGTTTATTTTTAATTCTAAACAGGAGTAACTATAAACTAAGTATGTTGCACAAATTGTTATAAACTGTCAGGTTCAAGTTTAGTCATATTCTACCTCAGTCAACGTTCCGCAGTTACCATTGATTTTAGTTCATACCTCATCAGAATCTGTTTTGGGTGGATGGCACTTTCCTTAAACTGCATTATCCATAGACCACATTAGCAGGTCACAGTGGCTCTTGTACATTAGGGTTTAGATTCTGGAACAAGGGTTTGCCATCTGCGTGCTAGTGCAGATTACTGCAGCCCATCTCCATTCAAGCTTTGTTTTCATTGGACAGTGTGTGGACTGGAATAGGTCCCTTCAGCATGGAATTCTAAAACTGGTGTAGAGTCAGTATACCAGACCATGGAAGCATGTGAACTGCATGACCCTGTGGTCTTGTCTACTTGGGGGGGGGAGGGGTAGCAGCACTTCAAGAAGTCCCATTGACTTCGGAGCCCCAGTGCTACTTCTGAGGTTCCTTGGAGGCAGTAACCAGGCCTGGAGCATGATGAGCCATTCCAATATGGAAAACCTGTCTTGTTTCACCAGCAACCCACCAGAGAATGATACAAGCGGCTTCTTCTGGGGCAGAGAATCTTGCTTAGTCCCAGAACAAAGAAGGCAGGTACAAAAAGATCAATTAACTGAGAACATGCAAGGAAAGTTTTGAACAGTCTGGCTCCATCTCCATTATGTAGCAAAGGCACATAATTCCTTCCAGTGCAGACCAGCTGCCCCAAGGGCCTGATTATTACCACATCATGACTTGTTCTGGCATAAATTATAGAAGAAGGACCTAGTGCAGACTGTGGTAAGCCTCATGTCTCTGATCACATTTTATCCATAGTGGACCAAGTGTGGACCAAGTAGGGTGCCCAACATTGAAGTCAACTACCACCCCAGGCCTGATGTACTAAACCACAGAGGTATAAGAATGGCACACTCCTGTGTGACGTTGTACCACATTGTGCTTCTTTTCAAGGGACCCATTTTAGCAGTGCTCTAAGAAATGCTACCAGAAGTGGACCTGGCCTGATAATGGCCAGGCTGGAATTGTATATCTGAAGGCAATTCATGGGACTGGAGCAGAATAAGCCATCCAATTGTGGATAGCCCTGTTTCACCCCAGCAGCAACTCATGCCAATTTGGGATGGGTTGAACAGGACAGTAGCAGGGAGTGAAGAAAACCCCATAGTCTCTGCCATTGCTTATTTTAATAGGATCCATAAACATTTCCTTCACCCTGCAAATATAATGCCTTAGCCTGTAATGAAGGTGCATAATGATAATAATAAAAAGTTGAATATTTTCTTTTGAAACACTTCACAAGGGGAAGCATTTTGAGAACAGAATCTTACTCTAAAATGTTAAACTATTAGAAACATCAAAGGCACATCATCTGGGTCAGAGAAAGACCTTAGCAGAATTGCTGATTGAACTCTTTTATTGTCGACCTACAGGACTTTAATAAACTTTGAAATCAGTTTCAAGGGCACTTTTGATGTCCTGTCAAATAAACTGCTATGCAAGCCCTTTATTTTGTTGGCCTACAGTGGTAATCTACCACAATTATTAAAGTTTTATTTTAGGGCATACTGGTCCTAAAAAGGAGAACACAGTAACATATGTTCAGGGCTGCTGTAATGTTACACTAAGGCGCCTAATAAGCATCTTTTTATGCCTATTTAAAACAAAAAAAAAACTTTTTTTGTAGAAGTGATTACAAACTGTTCAGTTCAGAATTTCTTTTTATTTGCTCTGCAAAGTATAGCCTGTGGTGATTCCAGCAGTTTATAAAATTGTCAATGAACTTTTCCCTTCAATCTTTTTCATCTTTCCTATAGCTTTCCTCTGAATCTGTAGCAGAGCATATAATTTTGAATAAATTAATAAGAAATATTTGTGTTTAATGTCCCACTTATATATTAGGACATGCTATAATGTAACGTAAGATATAAAACCTTTCATAGCTTCTGAAAAAGATGGGGGGGTGGCTTGATGTAGCTTTCTTATTAGCAGATCAGTGTAGAGCAGAGGGTAAATGTGCAAAATTACAAGTTGAGCCTCCATTCTTTTTGGATCTTCTGTGCTTGTGCAAGTGAAATTCCTTGTTGGCGATGAAAGTGACAGACAGAAAGCAGCACTGGTAGTCAGACTGCATACTGGGTTTGGGGCTCCTTATTTTGACCAAGGAGGCAGGGACTGACCTATACCCCCATGCCATTGCCCCCCCTCCCAGAGTAGTGGCCTTGAAATATTTTAAAGAGTGTTGTGTAAGTTGGTGGTGCACTTGGAGTGCATCTGCTTGCCTTCTCCAGTAAGAGATTGGCCTTTTCAGCATGGGTATATGGGACCAAAGGCTGCACGCATGTGGCATTATTTTGGCCAGAGAGCAGGGCAGGAAAATGGCCATGCACTAGATGTGATGAACAAAGGCCACCAAATGGTGGACTATCAGAGCTGGACAAACTATTCAGACTGTGCCTTGACAGTATAATTAGCCAAGGGGTGATAGTTTGTCAGTCACCTTGTCCCCATGCAAATTGAAAACTCAGCCACAATGTCCACCTGCAGATATGTGTGCAAATGTCCACAGAGAGAGGTATTGCTGATGGTGCAACCTTCGAGGCCAGAAACTTTATATGCAAACAAAAAAGCTGTAAATGTGCTTACTTTTGGTGTTATTTTAATGCTTTCGTTCTTTATTGCTGCGGTAAGAACTGTTTGGGTGCTTCTGCACAGGGGCAAATAAAACAGGATCTCCGGCACCCGGATT
>MTQE01002208.1:58862718-58877887 GCA_014337955.1 Aspidoscelis marmoratus
GATCCGGTTTTACGGGGTAGATCCGCATCCAAGAGATGCGGATCTACCCCACACCCGTGCCTCCGCACATGGATTGGCAGCGGGTGCTGTGTGGACACACGGCATCTGTCTCTGATCCGGGAAGGAGGGGCCGCCCCCAGCCTGCTGTGATTGGCTCGCCGGAGCCAAGCCTGGCGAGCCAGGGGACCTCACCGCCGCGGCTCGCCCTCACCCCAGAAGCAGCGGATCGCCGCTTCTGGTGCCAGGGCGCGCTTGCCTAATGCCCGTCCTAGCCCACCCTGGGGGGAGCGTGGCAGTTCCCCTCCGTACCTGGTCAGCGTCGCCCCGAAACTGAAAGCAGGCGAGCAGGATGCAGCATGCCTGCGTCCTGCGTGCCGCCTGAGTGGCCGGGGCTGCGCCTGGCAGCCCCTGCACTTAGGAGCCGTTCTGCACAGGCGCGCTGCCAGAACTTGTGCACCGGCCAATCAGGAAGTGCGCAGGACGCAGGTGCACTGCATCCTGGGCACCTGCTTTCAGTTTCAGGGCGACGCCAACCAGGTAAGGAGGGGATCTGCCACTCTCCCCCCAGGGCGGGCTAGCGCAGGCTTTAGGCAAGTTCACCCTGGCTCCAGAAGCAGCAATACGCCGCTTCTGGGGCGAGGGTGAGCCGAAAGGTAGGAGCCCCCCGGCTCGCCATGCTTGGCTCTGGGCAGCCAATCATGGTGAGCCGGGGGTGGCCCATGTTTTAGCACACTTGCGCTGTGCGGCCGCATCCGAAATGGATGCGGATTCACAGCGCAAAACCACTAGATATGTGGTGTGCTAGAAACACCCATTAAGCATGCATTAAGTCCGGATAGGTGCGGACGCAGCTACCGGAAGTGTGCTTATTTGCCCTCGCTAATGCGGATGCTCCGGCAGCAAACCGGTTTTGCTGCCGAAATCCGCATTAAAAACGGGCTCACTGTGCAGACACCCCTCACCGGAAGTGTCCTAATTAGCGACACGTGTGCGGAGGCGCACAATGGAATGTGTGCTTAATGGGTGTTAAAGGGCCTGTGCGGAAGCACCCTTCTTTCTCAAAACTCTGACTGTTGTAAACCATGAGGGTCTGTTGTTATGTCTTCATTTTATTTGATGCTTAAGAAACGTAAATGCTCTGCACATAAATAAGATTTTAAATAAATATCTAGTTTCATTTTGGTGCACTTTCATACTTTTGTAACTTTCCAACAGTTCATTGGAGCACCAGTCAGTTTGGCAAAGGCCACAATAGGATAGGGATTGGCAATGTGTGTAGGCCCATATTTGAACTATCCAGGTTTACAGTAAACATAAAGAATTTGAGTAACAGGAGAACATTAGGCAGAGGAAGCCCTAAGATAATGTCTGCCTGGGGTGGGGGTTGGGGGTATAAAACCACAGGAGATTTGAAATAAAAGGCAGAATTTTTTTTAAAAAAAATCTTTGACATGAAACATTGAGCAGCCATTCAAAAATGTGATTTCCCTAAATCTCTCAACTATTTCCATCCAGTGATGACAATACATACTCACTTGTATATCAGCTGCTGTACCGGAAATCATTTTTAGAAAGGAAAAAAAAAGGCCAGTGTGCTGGAACTTGGAATTGAATATATAATTCTTGACCCTAGTCTCAGAGTGAGGATTGTACTGAGTGGATGAGTGATGCTACCATCTTTGTGAAAATGACGGAGCTGAATTAACTTCCTAATCCATTCCAAGGAAGTGACTGGTGTTCTCAAAGCTGATACTGTTGATGACCACCTGTTGGAAAATCAGAAACTGGCAGATGCTGTTTTGAGTATATAATAGGCCTTGATTGGGGCCAAGAGTATATCATGGAAATGAATATGCAGCTATTAATCAACTGCTTTTACTCCATATGCCAATTTATCCCTATTTAAATTGTGAAATGTTCATTCATCCTTCCGAATGCAGGTCTAGTACAAATAAAAATTCCACTGGACTATTTTCTGCAGTAAGAACTAAAAAGAAAATGTATCTGAGATCGTCATTTGAGCATCAAACACTCTTCTAATTAAACTGTTCTTTTAGATCTTCTAGATATCCTATGGAGTGTGTTAAACCCTCTACAGAGGATTAAATTTAAGTGATACATGAAAATGTGTACTTAACATCTATGTAATTATATATTAATAAACACTTTTGATACCTTTAAAGTCATATTTTAATAACACAATACTATCATGACTAGTAGATTATTTTAAAGCTACTTTACATGCCAATTATAAGCATTTCCTAAACTATTTTCATAAATTATTAAAATGAAATAAAAAATATATTTTAATTTGCTAGGTTTTGTTCACACACACTACAGTTGAAATACTTTGGGTTTTAGATTTTACATCTGTTTAAATTACTAGCACTTTTTAAATTCAATCCTGAAAATGTATAACAAGGGGTGTTTTTCCACTGGCACTAGAAGAACCCATTAAGTACCTATTAATGGGTACAAAAATGCCATTTTATACCCTTTAATGGGTACTTAATGGGTATTTCTAGTGACAGTGGAAAAACACCCCAGAAGTACTCATTAAGTACCCATTAATGGGTACAAAATTCCATTATGTACCCATTAATGGGTACTTAATGGGTACTTTTAGTGACAGTGGAAAAACACCCAAGGTGTCAAGTCCTGCAGGTGTTTCTGTGCTATAGAAATGGTATAGATGTTTCAATACCAGGTCTAGTGGTGATCAGTAGACCATGTATTACTTTTCTGCCCTCAGTGCTTCACCTCAAGGACACAGACAAAACATGAAATTCTGAGTTCAATACTTACATGAATTCTATTGGCCATTGCAATATCTATGTCAAAATAACAGTTATTGTTAGGAGACATCCTGCTATGTGGTTTGGGGGAAATAGCTCGCCAGGACGTCTTCGCATATTAGGATCTACGCATATGGTTTACATAACGCAAGAGCAGTTTGGTGCTTAACAGCAAAAAGGAGACACAAAGTCTTTTTTTCCACAATTGAAAAAATGTTTTTTAATGAACAATATTTAAAAGAATAAAAAAATGAAGGGGCACTACACAGAGTGCTTAGGATTGCAGCAGCTTGGGTAGCAATCTGGAAATATATAGGAGGAAAGAGGAGAACAGTCTATCCTAAGACCCTATGCTATAGTTCAGCTGGTTCTCACCCAATGTAGATGCCTTCTTCAGAGCACATGACAGCAGGAACTGAATCATGCAGGTTTTCTTCAGGATGCAGCAAAGGTCCAGGTGCTGCTGGGAAAAACAGAAGCAGGTTTCCTCTCAGGCAGAAGAGGCTTGTGCAGGATTGCAATGAAGCTAACTTTGGCTCTCCGAAGAAATGGCAGGCAGGATGCTGGCTTTGTTGAAGGATCAGTGGTCAAAGTCACCCAGCAGGCAAATGGCCTGTAGGCACAGTGAGTTTCAGCTTTAGTGATTTCAGCAAGCAGGTTTCAACTCATGTTTCAGCATGGCAGCAGTGGAAGTGACAGATCTCAGGAACAGGACCACATCTCTCTGAGTTCAGAGGGCTGCTTTTAATTCAGGGCTCAGCCAATGAGATTTCGAGGTGGGAAATTTGAATCTGGGCAGGGGCAGAACCAAATTTCTAAGGAGTCCCAACGGCTGAACTTCTCACCTGCCTGGTTACTTGGTGGGTTAGATTTGTCTTTACAATAGTGACCACTTGATATAACCAGTTGTTTCCAGCTGTGCAACTTAACAAATAAAAGTTCCATTTTTGGCAGACAAAAGATGCTCAGGTGTTAAAGAGTTCAGATAGCTGCTGTTTTAGTCAACAAAAGCTAATGGTTTCCCATTGAGATTTTATTATTGATCAGATCTGCCCTGCACATAAGGAGTCGTCTTTTGTTTGTCTGTTCAGCATTTTCAGTAAAATTCCTAAAAGCATACTTTAGAAGCATTATTTTCTACTCGTAACTCCTTGCATCCAGCTTTATGCATTTTGACAAGCCTAGCTTGGAATTATGATTTTCAACTAATAGATGCCAACAATCACATTTGCTATAACGGCTGTAAGGCAGCCTGGCTTGTCAGTGTCTCAGAGAGAAGAGAGGGTTTGTGGGGAGGCATGCAGGCTTATAATATAGGTCCTTACCAGACTCGCGGAAATAAATCTGCAGTTATATGAAAATTTGCAGCTTACCTGGCTGCGAATGGACAACTCATCCCCACCCGAAATGCAGGTCTGCAGCTTCCTCCTTAGTAGCTGAGAGACTTGTGTGGTGCATGCAGTGAGACACATATCACATGGAATGGGGCAGCCAATGGGAGTTCAGCTGTTTCTTGCCATCCTGTCAGGATGGTGGGAAACTTCGAATTTACCAGATACTGCAGAGTGACTACGGAGTGAGGTTTCTTTTCATCAGCAGAATTCTGGAGCACTCCCCCCCACACAAAAAAAAGGGTAATTTCTGCACTGATCTTTAATCCAGTCTAAAGGGCCACAAAGTCCATTTCTGGCCCTTAGCATTCCACACATTACTATGGATCTGTGACGCCCTGCTCCATCTTCATTAGAAAGAGCATAGTCCTAACCAGCAGGCCCTGTTCCAGTCCATGCAGAAATGCTCTTGTATGAGAAACTTTTCATAAACAGCATTTTAGTTATATTTTACCTAACAGGCCACTGATGAAGACTTTTTAGTCGAAACGTGTATGGCCCTAAATTCTTTGTTTTTATCAGCTGTTTTATATTTTATATTTTAAGTTTGATTTTTATTTTGGTGTGTGTTTTTAACTTGTTAAATTTGTTATGTTTGATGTTTTTACACCTTATTTCTTTTGAGTGCTGTTGGAATTTACCATGTATATTTTTCTATCAGTGGGGTTACCATACCCTTTTAGTAATTATTATATTTCTTTGTATTTTTGGCCTAGTACCCTAGTTTGGTTTTTTGCTTTTGGCTTTTTGGGGGTTCTATTAGGGATTTTTGTTTGCCCCTGTCCATGGAGATGCACAGAAGGCACATACCAGGAGACCCATTTCAGTTTAGCATCAAAGTAAACAACCAAAGTGTACCACTGTGGTTGTCCCCAAAGCTCACATGAACTTCAGGGCCAGGGTCAGGGGGATGATCTGGATCAGAGGTATCATGCAGACAGTGCTGTAATAGACAGTGCCTGTCCATCAGCCGAACCAGTAGGCCTGGATGGTCCAGACTCACTGGTTTGGACTACAGAGAAGTGCACAAAGAACCTTGGTCAAAATCCCATGGATGAGAAACTTGGGATAGGATGTCTAATGGGAGAGATTTCAGATAAAAGCTCCTATTGGCTAAGATAAGAAATATATATTCATGAAATACAACTATCCCCTGTCTACCTGACACAGTGTGTAAAGTTGTTCAGAATAAGCACCAAATCCACCTTTTTTACAGTAGCAATAGTAAAATGAGAAAGTGCATAACAAAAGGCTGTTCCTTTTTATTTCTAGGAATCACACCTCACTAAGATAAAACACAATTTCCTGTAGATAATTTTTCCTTCTTTTTTAACTGTTGTAAACTTGTCACTATGGAAGTCTAGAATCCCACACATAGGTAAACTCCTTTGGAGTTCAGAAACAACAAAAAGCCAGGGTAAAATATTCCCCCATGTGTGGTATAGTATATTATGTCCATAAAATATGTTCTATGTGTGTTGTGGTATAATACCACTTTAAGGGAGAAAAGAATTAGTAGTCAACTTACTGTCTTTCCCATGTATAAATCATTCTTTTCTGCCCGGCAAGTTTGTATTAATAAATGTTTCTTTTGGGAATAGTGACAAAGTGCCAGGATGTCTAGAATAAGGTTTCTATTGATTAGCAAGACCCAAATTCAGTCCAATCCAATATTATTTATGTTGGTAATTACTAAATAGAGTAGGCAGAGCTTGGGCTGGAACCAAGATTGACATTCAGTCTTAATACCATAATGAGGCTTTAATAAACCAGTAATAGGCAGCTTCACAAAATGAAACAAGCACTGATCGCAAACACATAAATCAGTTCTGCAGATCTTAAATACATAAATGATATTGATAAAAAAAAAATAATTGCTTCATTTTTGTGGTCCAAATATAATTACAGATCAAGTCAGCATTTCTTAGCACAGCTTCACAACAAATTTCTAAAATTTTATTTACCCTAAAATGTTCAGATATTTTATGAATTCCATTGCACAGTTATAAATAAATAAATACTTGGGAGTCCAGGAAGACTACACAACGGTAATTAATTAAATTGTATTAGTATTACAGCCTGTTAAGAGCTAAAGATTTAGAATTAAAGAGGCTCCAAAGTGCATGGGGCTTTTTGCTTTTAACTTCAATGGGATACCATTGCAAGCACTGACACCATTCCCAATGTCCTTTCATCAGTGGTCACAGCAACTTCTGTCATGCACTGCTGCAACTATGCCATCCTGCTTCCATGCAGTATTTGCACTAGGAAGGAATGTGAATCCTGTGCCTGGAAGTTTGCCAGGAATGTACTAGACAGCCTCACATAGTCTGGACTGCTCTGGGATAGAGACGGTGCCATGGCATGCATAAAAATTGTCCCAGAATGTGATAAGGTAAGTGCAAAAAGGCTCCTTGTTCCAAGAAGTTTGCAGCCAAATTTCAGGGTTCTAGTTCTGGATCAAACACAGAGTACAGGCATGCCCCCATATCTGCTGATTCACTCAACTGTGATTGACCACAGGATAAAATGAAAGGGACGTGCCCCCGTATCCACCAATTCACTATCCACTGATCCACTCAACCACGGGTGACCCAAAAGTTGAATGCAGTAAACATGCTAGTATTATCCGTGGTTTTCGTTATCCATGGTAGGAGCTGGAATATATTCCCCGTGGATATGGGGGCACGCCTGTACAGAATTTTACAGTTCATGGCAAGCAGCGTACCCTCTGTTAAAGTCCCTTTTTAAGTGATAGGAACAGAACTTCCCATCACCTGACTCATTACCACCTATGTCTCTTTGGGTGCATACTTACTTATTCCACTATATTCCAGAATAATATCCAAATATGATGGATATCTGTATACGGTTTTGCAGGATTCTCAGCTCCATTCCTGCGCCTTATTCTAAGAAAGGCCATTTGAGAGAGTTCCTCCTGAGCAGCAGTTGCTACTCACAATGTCAGGCAACTTCATACCTCTTTTGTTAGAGACAAACATGGAGGAGAAAGAGGATCTGTCTGCATTAGCACAATATATTAATAACGTGGCAACTTAAATGGAGAAAGACAAATTTGTTGGAAGAGGAGAAAGAGGAAGGATGGACTCAGGCAGCATCACGTTAAAAATGTGTGTGTGTTTTATGCATGCGTAGACCTCAAAAAATAGTTTCTAATATTGATTTGATGGATCAAAGCTGCCACTAATCCATTATTCTGATCCCTGCTTCTAATTATATATAATGCTGTCTAAAGACATATGTTTTAGAGGACGCATTGGCCCTGGAATGTCCACATTTTTAAAGCATTTTTAGTGTGCCTCAAAGAAGGAGGTACTAGTCAACCACTGTTTGGGTGGCCAAAATTAATGCTCCAGGGGAGTGACTAGGGGAGGCCTATGTTAGAGCAAATATCCAAAATCAGAGGGTTACTGGTTCAATCCCTAGCATCTACCCCACAAAACAATTTATTTATTTATTTATTTATTTATTTATTTATTTATTTATTTATTTATTTATTTATTTATTTATTTATTTATTTATCTTTATTTGTATTTTTATCACACTCCACACCCAAATGTTACATGGCTTACAACAGTATAAATATATTAAAGTAATTCACTGAAAACAAAATCAGTGTCTGAACATGGGAAGGGAAAGCTGCTTCCTCGAGTAAAGGCCATTTCTTTATCTACAAAGAATAGGATAATGTGGTCACCAGGAGTTGTCCATGACTTATTGGCACTTAGCAGCAACAACAAAAATAATAAGTATCAGCTGTCTCGCTGATCTAACATTCACATTTTATACCACACTCCTTTTGCAATTTTCATATAAACTATAGGTTTAAGAGCAAGCACATATTGGCCTGCCTAATTTTTACAGTGCGCATGCTAAAAAAATTACCTTGAATATTAAATAATTCACAGTTAAGTATGAATGTTTAAGGAGTGGCTGAAACTCAGTGTTGGAGCAAACAGCCTGGAAGCAGAGAGTTGCTGGTTCAGTCCTCAGTCTTTCTCTGGAAATAAACAATGATCAACCTTTCTGTATCTCTGCCAAGAAAAGGACATTGAGGCCCCGGCAGTCAACAGAGTAATCCACAACTCAGTGGTACCCAACACCACCAACAAAATAAATATTTAAAATAAACATGCACAAAATAATATTCTATATTGCTTTTTAGTTGTCTCAAAAAGCAACCAGCCTAATCTTCCTATCTGCTTTTCCTTCTCATATGGGATCTGCCTATTTTATTGTTGTTGTTGTTAATTATCATTTGGAGAAAGTTCCTGAACCTAAAAGACATTTAGTCAGAAGAAACTATTTCTCTACTATACAGGATTTATTTTGCTATAGTTAGGGGAATGCAAGGGTGTTGGGCTACTGAACATATACTGTATATGTATCTGCTATCCTTTGATCTTCTATGCTATCTTACCTACACATTTGAAAATCTAGTCTTGGCCTAATCTCAGATGCTCACTAAGTAGATATGAGGTCTAAAGGAAAAGCTGGCAGCTGTCAAGAACAGATCAAGGAAATTTAATTATTGCTTGGTTGCAGAGTAGGGAGAATCAAGGAGACAAGTTCACCGTATCAGCTGCTTGAAACAGGGAGGATTTCATTTCTCTCCTTTTTTTAACCTCCAATTGCAGTATGTATGATTTGCCTTGCCGTTTAGTGCAGAATCTTGGCACTAGGGCTAGACAGGTGAATCATGTATCCTTGGAAATGATAATCTGACAATTTTCTATTGATTAACACCAACAGTAAAAGGCCAGGAAATTCAGGTAAGAACTGAGGAAAGCTCTAAAACCTCTTCTTAGAGCAATTAAGTCAAATTTTCAAAAATATTGGAATGCTCATACTTCTGTAACTCTCACTGGCAGGACTGAGAAAGAAACTCTAATGGCCAGGCAATGCAGAGTTTCCATGCCTTCATGTCCAGGTTCTTTCCACTTTCTTAGAAAACAGGATATTGGCAACAACAGTGTATGGTTGTGCTGTCCTTTCTCACAAAATACTCCCACTGTGCTTTATAAACTTAGATGAAACGGAAATGATAACTTTCAAAAAAATAAAATCAACATAAATTATACCAATCCCCTTCTACCACATATTTTTTACCATCACACTGTATGATGCTATGGACACAACTCATGCCTTTATGCAACACAATCCACTAGAGACACATTTTCCTGCCAGTCAGAAACCTGCCAATTTGGATATCCAAACAGCCAAATAACTACTTTCAGGTAGTTGCTCAAACACAGGCCTTCCTTGGTCAGTCCCCTACAGCCATAATTTTGCCCTTCCCACACAGTGGTTAACTAATATCTCTCTATCCGAGGCCATCCCACTCCAGCCCTTGCTGCTACCATTAAAATACCCTCAGCGGCGGCAAAGCTCTGAAGGTCAGGAATGAGGGTTTCCAGCCTGTGCATTTTCTAGCCTGATGGTTTTGCAGCATACCCATTTCCAGTAGCACTTCCTGTATGAATAGGTTTGTTTGGGGGGTTTTTGGTATGCTACACTTGCTCAAGTTGCAGACCTCAACTAGGGTGCCAACTGGGCTTGGTCTATTCTGCATCTGGACAACTGCCCTTTATTCCAGGGTTAGTTCTGGAATAAAGGGCTATATGGAAAAGATCTCTGTGATCAAAATATTTGAATGTCTTCTTCAATATTAGCCCTTCAGGGTTTATTTCCTTTAGTATTGTCTTATCTGATTTTCTTGTAATCCAAGGGACTCTTAGGCCCTTTTTGCATTTCCCCCAATAGATGTAGACCTCATTTTTGTGCTCTACTACTAAACTGGGCCAGGACACCATTTTGAGTAACTTAGCCTGGCTCACTCTGTGACCAGTGTGAGCAAAGTATGACAGGGGGAAGGGCTTCCATAGTCCATATATTCCTTGTTTTGGAATATGTTCCAGAATCTAAGTGAGTGTGGAAAGGACATCAAAGAATTGCTGCCAGCACTACAAAAGGAGCAATTCTTTGATGCTCAGCCTTGCTTATGGTCCAGTTCTCAGAGCCCTGTGGTTCAGCTTTCAGACCTTGGACTATGCCCACCTTTGTTGTCAACGTGATGTCTCTGCTTTAAATATGCTGTCTAGGTTTGCATATATTTCCTTTTAAGGAGAAAACATCTTTAAATATCATAGGTTGCCACCATCTGCAATGATATTTGAACCTAGTAAAATCTGTGACTGCTTCCTTTTCTTCCCCTCAATTTGCTGTGAAGGGATGGGATTGGATGGCACAATTTTACGAGTCTGTTGTTTGTATTAATGTTGAGTTTCAAGGGGTTGCTTACTTCTTCCTCTTGGTTTTCTGCCATCAGAGTGGTATCATCTGCATTGATATTTCTCCCAGAAATCTTAATTCTAGCTTTTATTTCATCCAGACATTTCACCTTGTTGCACTCCATTCTCAGTTTTGAAATAATCAGTGGTCTCATGTTGGATACTAACTGCCGCTTCTTGACCAGAATAAGATTATTCAGGGAGTGGATGAGAACTTGCCACCTTTTGTTGTGATCCATTCAGTAAAAGGCTTTAATATATTAAATGAAGCAAACCCCATGATCTGGATCAGGCTATGATGATCTCGCTGGAGCTTCTTTAATTCAGATCTCATTTGTCTCATAGAGAAAGAGCAGACCATCTGAGGCCCTCCATAAACCACAATAAGATACAGATACAGAGTCCCAGAAGTGTACTAACACGGACCCTTAATGTAGTCTGTGCAGAATGGGCCATTATTTAGGTCATATCTAATGGTCTCCTATTTTGTTTCTCCAATTTAAGTCTGGGTTTTGCAATAACAAACTCATGATCTGAGCCACAGTCAGTTACAGATCTTCTTTTTACTGCCTGTATAAAGCTTCTTCATCTGTGGCTGCAAAATATATAATCAATCTGATTTTGGTGTTCGCCATCTGCTGATGCCCATGCGTAGAGTTGCCTTTGGAACTGTTAGAAAAGAATTTTGCTATGATTAGAGAATTATCTTGACAAAATCTATCAGCATCTGTCCTGCTTCATTTTACACTCCAAAGTCAACCTTGACTTTTGATTTTCTACTTTGCTTCCTAGTCTTCTATGAAGTAAGTTACTCTCTTTCAGAGGTGTTAGTTGTGGGAGGTGTTACAGGTCTTCACCAACCCAGATGGAGTACTATCAGACTAACTTTAAGTATAAACATGAGTACTGAAATCTAAATGCATTCAACAGTGCAATAATGAAATAATTGCAACAGATTAATTAGTGTTTATCCTATAATAAACAAATATATGATTATAACATACTTGATGGGGCTAATTTCAATATACATGGTCCATTTACTTTTTTGAACTATGTTTTTTATAAAGCTTGTTATTTGGTCTTTTTTGTTGTCTGATTTTATGATGAGAAACAGTATGAAAACTGTTTAAATAAATGAATTAATAAATGTTAAAAATTTGGTCCTACCTGAAACATATATATTTTGCATTTTCAAAATATTAAAATATTTGCTCACATTTATAAATCTAAATGCGCAAGGAAGGATCCAATGTGAATGTAACAATCCATCATCATCTGTATTATTTTGCAATGGGGTGCCTAAATTCTGACAGCTTTTTATACTATTCCTTGATTGGGGGCGTAATAAAAAAAGCTGTGCTGCTGGCATACTGTATTTGCATTTTGCTGATTAAGACCTGAACAGGAAATGTAGAAAGATCCTCATAGGTCTGTGTGGATCAAGTGACTTCCTTACACTACTGAAACTGGTGTAATGGTAACAGTATCTGTGCAGCCTTCTCCATTGTGATTGTAAATAAGTCCTTTTTATTAAAATATAAGATCAAGGTCCATTTCTGTGGATGTCCAGACTTGCAAATTGGAGTGTATTAAGTGTTAGGCTGCAGGCTCATGCTGCCGGAATACTCTGTACTGACTAGCTAATGGTAATATCTACATATTTTAATGAGAAGAGAATACAGAAAGTGTATATATGCTGGCTCTTCATAAAGGTACCTCATGCTTTTCTCCATTTCAAAAGTTTGCGTGTTTCTTTTCATTAACGTATGATAACTAGAATAAGTTTCCTATCACCATCTACCATTCACATTTGGCTTGACATTCACAGGGTTCATTTGTGGCACTAATAACCTTTCTATGCTAATCACTCTAATGATGTTCATGCAGTAAATGAAATCTGAATCCTGCCACTATAAGGAAAGGTACTGACCAAAATGCCTCTTAATTATAGATAGGTGGTTGGGTGGAAAGGAGGGAGGGAGGGAGGGAGGAGGAGGGAGGGAGGAAAAACCTTGCAAGAGTCAATAGCGTTTTATATACTGCAAATCTCTGCATAACAGTAACAAGCAGGAATACTCTATTGATTATTGAAGTTTTTGGCTCTTTCTTCATCTACCTGTTTCCTTTTTGACTCCCTCTCTCTTTTGTTGCTAGTGCTGCTGATTTGCTGAATTCACTTGCATAATACTTTATTCTTCAACTGAACCAAACTTTTCCTTCACAGTTATGTTGAAGTTATTTCAGAGTCTTATCTCACACAAATCCTGAACATGTTGCATATGCCTAAACTCACACATAATTGCACCAGGAAAGGCATTGTTCCACAGCATTATATCATCCAAACGCCTAGATCTCACTTGATATAATTCAGTAATTCAACCCATGACAGAACAACCAAAATAAGATAAGTAAAAAGTTTGCTTGTTTGTTTTCCAAGATAGCAGCTTGCTTTTGTCCTCATCTTTCTCCAGAAGGTAGTTAATAATAAATGGTTTCAGAAAGGCTTACAGGCAGACAAATAGGAACAAATATTATTATTTCAAAGCTCAGGTTTCAGAGGAGAAAGTAAATAATTAAGAAGTATGGTGGTTGAAATTTGTCTTCTATGGCAGGATCTGCATGAGGGAATTCCTGACAGTGCTTTAACTAAACTGCTGCTCGGAAATTCACTGAGAGCGCTATGTTAGTTGTGTCAGCATGCTTCCTTTTGCTCCCCGTCACCTGAACGTCATGGCTGAGGAACACTTGTTCCCAAGCAACAATGTTGCTGGCCAGAGTTCTTCGAATAAAGGAAACAAATCTATGGACCATCTACTAGAGATGGGCACAAATTGTGAAGGTTCAAAACTTCACATTCAAATTAAATAGTTCCATCCATCTACTATGTTTGAAGACATAAGGACCACTGGTAGCAGTATGATAGTGAGCTAGTAGATCTGCTGAAATAGTGGTGTGGCATCACCATGGTTAGCAAAAGAGCAGGTATAAATGCTCAAGGAGAATTTATTTCTGTCTCCCCTTTATAAGGCTTCAAGGAGTTTTTACGGAGATTGCTCAGGTCTCTCTCATTGTCAAGATGCTTGTAATGTGAATTTGAGACAGCCAATCACAATTTTTCCCTGGTAGCTTATTTCCATTTCTAAGAAGTCCATGTTGTCATATGTTGTTCTTTCACCACCAACACTCTGAGATGGGGCTGGCTGAAATTCACTAAGTCAGGTCACCCAGGCCCTTTCCACATTTACCACAATTCCAGGACTGTGTGGGTGCCCATTACCAGGAGTATTTATTGTTTTATGTATATATTATTTGTATTTTTATCCCACCATATACCCAAAGGTCTCAGGGCAGGTAACAAAATTTAAAACTGTCAGCACTGGGACAGCCTGTCCCACTTCAGCACAGGCCACTAACTCTTAAGAGTCTTCAGAGGCATTGACAATCTCCTGAAGGCCTGCAACAAAAGGTCCTGGTTTTATCTGTTTGCTGGAGGGCCCTCTTCAGTATCACTCCATTTCTTGTGCTACATCCTGAAGGCCTCACAGTATTCTGGCCTATCAGGAGATGCTATCTGCACATCCTTTGAAGTCTGAATACAAGACTGGGCCCACAACAGCACCAGGATAAGAACCCATTTTGGCACTTTATTCCAGAATGGAGCTTCATCCAATACAGACAAAACATGATTTGGGAGCAGGGCCTGCAAATAGCAGGTTCATGGAGCGGGACATTATCCATGACACAAGTAAGTGTGAAAAGGGTCCATGTGAGCATCAAGGATGAGAGAACATTTGAACCCCCATCTTCTGAGTCTTTACATTTTTGCTCTTTGTTAATTCAGTGTTATTCATACTACATATTGATTTAGAATGTTTGTTGTGTGGGGAGTGGACCTTTTTTTGTCAATTTTGTTTTAATAGGTAATGAAAAGGGGTTAATTACCTATATAAACATTCTAGATTTTATTATTTTATTCACAGACCTATGAAGAACATATCACTGAGTACATTTCCTGGTATTTTATTTGTATTTTTTATTTAGATCATACTTTGGATCTAAAGGCTGTGTAAGGAAGATGGTGATTTTTCTTAATCTTTTCATCTGTGTTGCTAAAAACATTTGATTAAGAATGAATTGTGATTAAATTTGCCAAGGTTAAACTCTAAATACTTTAAAGGTTTACTGTTTTAGGAGAGCTTTTCAATATCACATTCCTCTGATGACTGGAAAAATTGTGTTTGCATCTTTCACATTAAATATGCATAGTGTTTGCCTTTTACCTGCCTTTTCATTATATTTAATGGAAAACAAGTGTTTTCTTGTTTGTTTGATGCTAAGCTCTTAATACTTAATACTGCCTTTGAAGAATTTTATAAATTCTAGCTGGCCTATCTCTTTTTTAATTAATCAATTCAGTGTTTATTCTAGTCTTTGCTACAAGTGTGCACTTGTTTGCAAGAATTATTCTTTTTAACTTCAGATGTTTTGTAATTAGTTTCAAGCACTTTTCAAACTGATAGTTTTGTACTTTAAAATGGTGTGACATTTATAAGTGCAACCAGGTCACTCATAAGCAGTGACTCAAAACAGTAAATTATTTTGGTTTGGGTTTCTTTGGTCCTGTCTTTATGCAATAAAAAGCCCATTAAAAAGCTTCTTTTGCCACGGAGCA
>MTQE01002208.1:58884238-58902025 GCA_014337955.1 Aspidoscelis marmoratus
AAATAGAAATGGAAGAATTCTTCACCATGGACAAAAACCAAAATAATGCAGCAGGCATTCTTTGCGAGTTTGAGTCATTTACCAGCCATATGGGAGAAGCTGAGCCAGGAAAATTGCTGGCATGCTTAATCACACTGTAGCCAGGCACTGATACTAATGCTTCTTTAAATCCTAGAAGGGTTTAGATGTGTTTACACCTATCAGGTTTATGTGTATGATGGCAAGCACTGACATACTACATGTGTGGACTTTTGCCTTAGCTTTTTTATGAAATTATGGGATTCGTCTTTGATTCAGTGAAGAAAACATTGCATATTAATCCTATACTTCCAGATGCTCAATGTTGACATGTGTTTGGGGAAATTTGGTGAGGGCCAAAAACATTCAGTATAATGAGGTTAATTAAAATATATCTGGAATCTGTAGCTTGGCACTGGATACCTGTGAAGGTTATATAAAGGATCCAATGCCCAGCTACCTATATGAGGCAAGGAAAATCTCTATTTTTGCAATGAATGTTCAGTTCAACCCCTTGTAAGTCATATTTTTTTAGCCATAATAGCAAATATACATGTAACCATTATATATTTATGTAGTTTTTAATTTGGGGGCCTATACTTCTATTTTCTTTTCTTTCTTTTCCAAGCAGACTGCAGTACAGTACTTAATAGATGATGATGATGATGATGATGATGATGATGATGATGATGATAGATAGATAGATAGATAGATAGATAGATAGATAGATAGATAGATAGATAGATAGATAGATAGATAGATAGATAGATAGATAAAGTTCAGTGTAGTGCTAGAACACCAGGCTAGTACCCCAAAATCTCAAGGTTGGAATCCCTACTTTTCTATAAAAGTTCAGGCTGTGTTCAGACAATAGCGAATGGGGCACTTCAGTGAAACAGTGTGGATCCCATGTCCCCAAGCCTTCTCTAATCTATCTTTGTAGTACAGAATATTTGGGGTGGAGGCAGAGTGGTGTGTGAACAATTCCACTTCAGATCCTACTCTACCTGATCACAGCCTCAGCATGTGACTAGGGATGTGCATGAGTGCAATTTTCGACATCCAATTCGAATAAAATATTTGAATGCCCAAATACGTATGAACAGAGAAAAAACTAATGCATTCAAATTCGAACCGATTCAAATACATTCATAACTATTTGCACGAATACTCGATTTGTATTTGATGATATAAATGTCAACAACATTTGTATGTGTCCGTAAGCATTCGTACCCATCTGTACACATCCCATTTTTATCCCGTTTTCATACTGTACGCATCCATACAAATGCTATGGATGCAAATAAGATGCATATGTAACGCGTACTCATCTATATATATATATATACAAATGTCTGAATAATCCATACAAATGATTTGAAACATTCAAATTTGTTCGAATGTTAAAAAATGAATGCATAGACATTTGATTTGAATTTGAATGTCTGAATTCAAATGAATTCGATCAAACTTCAAATGTTTCAAATATTCTTGCACGTCCCTACATGTGACCCTGGAACCATCTCAACTTGATTTACCTCATAGGATTCTTGCTGGGGGGAAAATGGAGAATGGTGTACACAGTCTTAAATTTTCTGAAGAAATGCTATAAATACATATATACATAAGAATTGACAGAACAGCTCCTATTCCCACAACCCCTAATTTATAAGGATAAGGATAGCAGAATGATAGGAGAAGGTTATGAGGTTGCTAACAAAGATGTACATTAACAAATATTGGATTTAAAACATGGTAGCCAACATCTTATTGTAAATCTTCTGGGAAAGTATGACAAATGATTTTCCAGCAGGCCATGAAAAGTCAGGCCAGAGAGTATTCCCCACTGAGATCCAGTTCAAGCTGAGGTTGTCACCCAGCAACACAGCCATACGTGTATCTGCTAAACAGAAACCACAGATAATTCAGACATGTTTAAAATGTTAAATTGTTTTTGAAAGATGGTGGCAGTAATGCCTTAAATAGTTAAATGGTAGACTGTAGCCATCAAAGAGATGAGGCAAAGGAACCCAGGACAACAGACTATAGCCTAGGTCCTTTCAGATCAAAGAGGCGAGTTCCAGTGGGGAGCACGACAGATGACTCTTTAACATTTACCTTTCCTTGTTTCACGTGTTTGGTTAGTTTTCAGCATCAGTTGCGTCTTCTGATAGAGAAAAATTACCTGAGGTTTGTGGGGAAGTACAGTGACTACAGGTTTTTATGCAGCAGATATCAATTTCTCCAATTATTTCCTTCCTGGATTGAGAAATGTCCTTATATTGCAAGTTATAAGTGTACAGAAATAAAAACTGTTGCAGCCAAATGTATCTGCTTGACATTTTCACTACTTTATCCAATTATCATCAATATGACCATTTGTGTATAGTCCACTCATCAAGAAATGTGGAAGGAGAAGGGTAAAAAGGAAGATTTGCATACTTGGAAGTATTTATGGCCAAATGTGATTATTTTTTCAGTGATTTTTTACAGCAAAGCTGCATCCAGATGGGGTATAAAATCTGGGATTATTCCAGGGCTATCTTGTGATTACCACATGTATTTGTGGCATCCCCCAAACAGTCCCAGGATATTGGAATGATATCGTCAATAATATTATTGAGGGAAAATCAACTCGCAACCTGGGTTTTATAGATATAACAGAAGGTCTTACCTGGTCTGGATGCTTTTCATTTTGGAAATGGCCACCACGCATGTGCAGAACCAAACCAGACCTAAAATGGTTTCTGTACATATACATGGGGTGGTGATCAAATACTTCTGGGTATTTAATTCCAAGATGTGCATTTCACAACATCCTAGGAGGAAATGTCCCAACCAGGTCAGTCCTTTCACTTGTCCTATATGATTGCCCAGTCATCTAGGCTACTAGTGGTTATTCTTGATGTGCTTTCTTCTGTAATTTTGCGATATAGCATTCCATTTTGATGCTATCTGGAGGTGGCCTGAGAGATTTTCTTATCTTTCCACAAACATAACACATTTTTCATAACAGGGGTCTTTCTGCACTTAACCCTGTAGTTTGTGTTCAGTATGCTCCCAGATGGAGCATCTGCACTTGAAGCTCAGAAACTGTCCCTTCTGTGCAGGAGTATACTGCACACAAACTACGATTTCACGCTCCACACGTAGACTCGTCCACACCTCTATGGTGCTGTGCAGATCATCTGAGGTGCCATGCAAGCACAACAGCATCTCAGATGACCCCAAACATGAGTGTGTGTGCATAGTGCATCACTGTTTTTCTAGTGATGTTGCACATGCAGTCAAACCAGCCTCTGGGAAGAATTTAGTGGCACCCGGACATGTATCTGCACCTCAGATAGGTCAGAGGATGTGTGAGGGGAAGGATGGCATGCACTAGCCTTCACAAATGTGAATGCTTCTGTACGGCAGTGGGAATTCACTATTCGCATCCCCTGGACAGGATGGAAAGTGCAGAAAAGTCCCTGGACTTACCAGCTGGTATACAATGAAGCAAAAGATTTGTAATTAAATACATGACTTTCAAACTGGAAAAGAAGGAGAGGAGGGGAAGAATTAATTCCTAGTCCAATTTTTTACCAGACTAGAAGATCTTCTTCAAAGTGCTAAAATCAACTGATAATGCACAAGTGAAGAATATAACTGTTAAATATGTTTAGTACATAATGTTGGTTCTCTGTGAGGTATTATTGCATTCAGCTGCTTACTATTTGACTACAAAGGTTTTACAATATGCTTAATTATAAATGTAGCATAGTAATCTGAAACTTGGTGTCACATAAGTGAAATCTTCCTTTCTCTGCCTCAGCCAGTTTCCTTTTTCCTGCAGTTCTTTCTTCCACAGCTCTCATCCCTAGCAATTGTTCTGGATTCTAGCTTAATGATTAGTGTTTAGTCATATATTATTTTTTAGAACAACTCTTTCTGTGGTTGGAATTTGAACTTTTATTATTGAACAGGCAGGGTGTTCAGTTGAGCTTGTACCTTTTGAACACCCCTCTTTGATTCAAGCCAGTTCAAATCCAGATTAGTTTGGTGAAAATTTAGCCCTCCAGATTTTTCTTCTATGTGTTAAATGTGTGTATAGTGCTGTCAGGATTTACAATGTTAACACCAGCTTTTAATTGAGATACAAGCTTGTATTCAATTAAGAACCATGTAATATAGTAAATATTAATAGTGTAAAGCCACAGACTTGCTACCTGAAGTTTTATTCCTGTTCCAGATCCACAGAAAAATATCTATATCTAGAGACATTAAGTTAATCTTACAAGAGGCTAAAAGGAAGAAAGAGGGGGGAAAAATCAATTACAAGCTCTCCTCTCCTTTTTATTTACACCACTCTCACATTCAGTCTTTGGTTAGTACAGGTTTGAGAATGAGTTGAGTATTTAATGGAACAGCAACAAAAGTTGATGTCGATTAGAAATGAAAAGGGTTAGCATGGAATTGAATTCATATTATCTAGGAAATTGGTCAAAACATGCCCCAGCCTCATTTTAACTTGAAGGACAGCATTATAATAGTATGATATATAGTCCAGACAAAGTTGATATACTGAAATCTTTCAGAATCCTCTGCAGGAATGCTAAAATATTATGGGAAATAAAATAAAAAATGTATAAAGGCTGTGAAAAACATGGGACAAGGCTGAAGGTGCAAAGATCAGTGTTCCAGGTGTTTACAGATTCACAGTAAGTTTCAAGAGATAAAGCACTTAAAGCTGGTTTGCTGTATGTAAAATAAGAGAACATAAGAGGAACCTGGATAGATTAGGCCATTCTAAGTAGCCATTGATGCAACATTTCTCCATGACTGTATCTTACCCTTTCTGAAATGTATCTAGACTAATTGCTGTCACCACCTCTTCTGGTGGTAAGCTCCACAGACCGATGATCAACTGTGTTAAAAATACTTGCTGGTCCTAATTCATCTCACCATCAGCTTCATAGAAAACCCCATCATTATAGTATTGTGTGATAGAGAAAAGACCTTTTCTAAATCCACCTTTTCCACACCAGGCATGATTTTAATTACTTCAGTCAGGTTATCTGTTAATCACCAGGCCAATTTGCACTTGTCCTAGTATGGGGAATGCACCCAGAAGGAGCATCTGCATTGGAAGGAGCCATTTCTTTACCAGAAACAGTTCCTTCCATTTGGGAGCACTCCCTGCATGAACTACATATGGTGCAGGTTTACGCGCACCATGCATGCACTTACCTTGCACTAGTGTCGAAGTTGATAAGGCTCCAGAGGCATCCCCTGCACCTCTTCCAGGTGTTGAAAGGGCACATGACATACCACATAGGTGTGCTGACATGACACACTATGCGGTTGTTCCAGTGATGGTGCCACTGGCACCGGCACCAGCAAGTGAAAATTGTGGCACTTGGACACCCATCCACACTTGCGGTAATTGTTCAGACAGGTTGGGGGAAGGGTTATTATGCACAAGTGCAGATGCTTAGTGCATACTTGAGTCATTTTGACCTTTGGTTCCCAAGAACGGGAGGTGTGAAAAGGCCTAGATATTGCAGCCTAGTCATGTAAAGGAGGTGTTCCTGCCCCCTGATCATACTGGTTGCCCTTTTCTGAACTTTTCCCAGTTCTTCTGTCATTTGACCATCTGGCCTCAGCAATTTGTTAGCATTTAGTTTTTTCAAGACACATGAAGATCTCCTTCTTGGTTACTTCTATCCAAGTTAATTCTTCTGGATGAAAGGATAGCCTCAACTGCACATGTAGGCCCTTTGTCTTCCTCAGTGAAAACAGAGGCAAATAATTTATTTAATCTCTTTACAATCTCTCTCTTTAATTATCTCTTTCTGTCTATTGTCAACTTATGGTCCAACAGTTCTTTTAAAACAATCACAAAGCACTGTGACCTTCACTGACACTAATCTTACAAATACTTGGGCAGATTGATCTGCCAGGCATATATCAGTAGGTTTTCCCTTTTCCTTAATAAAGTGCTAATAATATAACCACCCCCACCCCCAAAAATGCTGTTATTGAAAGCTGATGAAATGCATTTTCATATACATAAATATCTACCTACCAGGTAAATGGAACATAGAAAACGTAAGAGTCATGAGAAAACCTGTGTCTCCCACTTTTTTTTGCAAATTATTTACCTAATTTGAGACTATTTAAAAATTATATTATATGCATTGATGTGTTTCACACTACTTTTTTCTTCTTTGTTTAGCTATTACAAGTTAAACTGAGCAGTAAATATAGAGTCAGGGGATAGTGTACTAATGATATTAATTTACCTGATGTTGCATTCAGAAACATTATAAATCATTGTCCATCACTGACACTTATGCCTTAAGGAGTTCAGAGCGGAACATTAAACATGTCTGCCAACCTTTGAAATTTAGAAGTGCAGGTTTGGCACAGTTTATATGAAAGCTGTTTCACACAAATTGCTTTACACATACAAATACATTTATCTGTATAGTTTGCTTTCTCAGTGACTCACATATACTGTATATAGTCTTACATATATCTTTGCAGTTTTGTTTTAATCAATTACCTTCTATATATTTGCTTGATCTTAAGATCACAGTAAGGCTTGCTGAGAACAATATGGTTATCTGTTAATATTTTTACTGTTTATGCTGATGTTTTGATTTTTTTCTTCTGTTCTTCTTGAGGGGAATTCTGACTAGGTCCACATCACACTGGTCCTGAAAGATCTGCACTAGTTGCCTATTTGCTACTGGACCCAATTGTATGCGATGGTATTAACATACAAAAAACCCTAAAATGCTTACTTCGTCTGAAGGAATGCTTCTCCCCTATAAACTGGGTATTGTGATCTCAAGAAGATTGCTTTCTTGTAGTTCTTTCTCTCCCAGAGGGTACAAGGGGCAGAGAAATACAAGAAGCCATTTTCTATGGTGCCAGGAATCTACATTATACAGTTTTCAGGGTCTGGTAAAAACATACCTCTTCACCCAAGTTTCATCTGAGTGTTGTCCTGCCAGGGAAGGAGGGAGGAAGAGCTATATGTTTAAGATGTTTTAAGAATATTTTATGTATTTTATCTTTTTAAAGTTGTGGTCTTGCTGGGATCTTTTGATGAAGGATGGGATGTAAATTCTTAAATAAGATAAATATTTATATCAGGTTTTAGTGACTCACTATACAGGGCTTCCACACCATGCAAAATTTTATGTGACTCAATCAAATCCCCACACATTTATTGCTTCCTAAACTAAAAAGCCCCCAAGGTTGCAGTCTTTCCTCAAAGGTTATCTTTTACAGCCCCTAATTCATCTTAGGGTCTTTCTGTACTTACCTTAGATCCAAATTAGGAGCCCTCATAGTCAGCTTCAGAGCTCCATCGGTCCACACGTTATTGTAGATCTGTGGAGCCTCACCTAGGCACTGTGCTCTACGAGCAGACTAGCTAGGCCTGACTACTAAGGACCCCTTTAAGCAGTTCACCAAAGTGTGCCACATAAATGGGTTCCTCATTCCTAGCCCTTTTGAACCCTTATAACCCAATTCCAAAAACTTGTGTGGTCTTCAGAGGCAGTGCAGGGGTTAGGCTGGATACTGATGGGACTATTCCAAACCACACCTTGCTGTGTTTCAGACCAAGAGGCTTTTAGTTCAGACCCACTGGCCCAAATAAGGAAAGGAAAGTGCAGAAAAGCTATTAGTCATCTCCCTTAAAAACGTCTTCAACTCTGTTAATGTGGTAAGCAAGGTCATTATAGTACTGTGTTAGCATTTTTTTTTTGCTTTCAATACCTATTGTTATTATCTCTAACATCCTATTATCCTAATGCTTTCATTGAGCTCAAATGCCCTAACTATATGAATAGTTAAGGTTTTTATCTCCAATATGAATTATGTTACACTTGCTGCTCACACTGAACAATTTGATGCTTAGTCCCCCAATGTTTAATAATTCTTTTGAACACCTTCTCAGGCCCTCTGAACAGTTGGTTGTCATCAGCAAACTTAGCTATCCCACAGGTCAAACCTGATTCCTGGTTATTTTTTATTAAAATGTTAGAAAGCATTGATCCCAGTTAGAGAACCTTGGAGAACCCTACTTGTTACAGCTCTTCATTGTGAGAAATGCCAATTTACTTTACTTTTTTTGTTTTATATTCTTTATAAAAACCAATTTCTCATCCATAGTAGGTCCTGTTCCTTTATTCCATGACTATTAAGCTAGCTAGAGTTATACAAGCAACTTGATGGCAATACTAGAAACTGCGTTCTTTGACTACCTACTGGTTTCCATCATGCCATAGTGGTAATCAGCTGCATCATGTGAAGTATTTCTGGGTAGCGACAACTTACTCTGATATCTCACTGTACTTCCTGTGCAGTAATCAAGACATAGCTGCAGTTACAGAATAACATGATATTATGGTAAAATAGTTCATTTTACCATCATAACAATAACCTAGAAAATTGGGTCTGTATTATGGGACTCTACTGGGAGCCATTGTGATCACATCCAGCAAATCAGGTAGAATCACAGAATAATTACAGTTTTTTTACCTGAGTGGATGTAGCCCAAGTATTAAAATGTGTGCATTTTGTAGGCAAACTAAGTTTTGTTACACAGCATAGGCATTTCAGCTATTTAAGGAGAGATGTGTGTGTGTGAAACCTGTTTTCAGTCATGAAATGGCAATCAGAGGTATTTTTTTGGAAGAAGAAATGAAGGTCTATGTGGTTTTCTGGGGGTCAAGGAGAACAGTCATGCATTTCTGAATATTCTTTCATAGGGTGTACTTCTAGTGACCGTGGAAAAACACCCAGGTCCCTTTAGATATACCACTGATACTCATCTTGGGTGCATTCCCAAAAGCCCTAAAATCTGGATTGAATGCTAATTTGCCGCTCAGAATTCGCATGCAATCCACCAGTAATCCAAATCCAGCAAGCCTCATTCCCATTCCACTTCTTCTTCCCTGGATTTTCTCTCAGTCAAGCCACTGCTCATGGCAGCGAGCCCGGAGCCTCTTTCCTCCTTCTCCTTGCCATCTGCTGATGTGCTTACACGCACTTGAGGGTCTGGTGTGGGAACAGCCTGATGAGTGCTCAGTGCTGCTCCCGGCCCGAAACTCAAACCTGCGACATAACCCGAATTACTCCAGATCAGAGTAATCCAGATTCGCTCCAGATTCATGGTAGGTGGGAATGTGGCCCTTGTTTTGATTTCTAAATCTGCTCTTCTTTATCACCTGTAAAACTAGAAACTATGAGCTTTGGTAACATTTTTCTTTCTACTTTTAAAATATATATATTAAATTCCTAGCAAGAAGGTTTGTTGTAAATATCCCATTCATTCCTTTCCAATTAAATATCATTGCTGTCAGCTCTTTATCCCATTATAGAAGTTGCCCTACGAGGACCGGCAATAATGAGGATGGGGAAAGATCAGTCAACATATGTCCTTGATATCTTGTCTGCCTTTTGCGTTATCATCATTCATGTTCCATCACAAATTCCACAGTGACAGGCTTAAGGGCCACCATTTAAAATGCTGATTAATGTAGCTATGTTTGAAATTAGATCTGCTACAGATCACATAAACACAAATCTTACAGGTTGTTTCCGATGCCTTTCTAAACTGGGGAGCAAAATGTTTTGTACATATTTTTTGGGTTAAAGGCTCAAAGAACATATGCTCAGGTTAATTACAGCTTTTCCTATTCAGGATTAGTGGCGAAGTAAAAAAGGTAAAGGTTAGGACACTGAACCACAGCTGGCATTTGTAAGCTTATCATAATTAATATATCTCTGGCTCAGTACAGTATTGGAAATTAGTTCTCTATTTCTCTGTGTCTGTGCTAAATCATATGATAAATTGCAAGCCAGAAGTATATTTGTAGTTTTGTGGCAATGGATCCTTGCTAGATCATGATGTTTCATCTAATGTCTGTGGATTAGAATAAGGCATAAAACAATTCTGAGGAGGCTTCAAAGGATTCTTCACACATCAGTCTATCCTTCCCTCTTCTCATGAACATTCTGTGCTGGAAAGGGTGGGAATAGAGAGGGGCTGGGAACACTGTCTCTCTGAGGCACCCCTTTTTTATGTCCGAACACAGCTTCCTAGTCCCCAAATCTTGTCTGTAAAATGCATTTCTGAAACATCTAAGAGTAATTGGTTTTATATGCATACCATAGGAACCTGGCAGGTGGCAAGCGAAAACATGGCTGCGACCCCATGGTAGCAATTGGGACACTACAGAAATCCTGTCTGGAATTGCAAGCACGAGGCAGAAGTGTGGCCAGAAATGCACTGCAGTTCCATGTTTCTGTTGCCAATCCCAATAGCATCTAAGGTGCAAAGTTAACTCCTTGCCGTTCCACACGTACACGCAGTGGAGCAAAGGAAATTCTGCTGCTGCAACTAATCTAAGACTACTTTGAACCAGCTTAAGGGTAGGTCACTCTTACTATGTACTGGGGGAACTGGGGCTGGAAAGGGTCAGAAGAGAATGGATGCCCCCATCCTCTGGCTGTCCAAAATAGAACCTACAATGACCGTGTGGATGCAGACTAATTGTTCTATATATTAATCTGTCTCACCACTTATTAATTTGTGGAACATCCAGCCTGATAAAGCACTCTGGATAATCCAAAAGCTTGAATGCTACTTTATAACCCTTAAATAGGCTCCAATAAGGATAACACCCATTTTGCCTCTTTATAAATCCACGGTGAGGACACATTTGGAATATTGTGTACAATTCTGGTCACCACACCTCAAAAGGATATTGTGGAACTGGAAAAGGTACAGAAACGGGCAATCAGAATGATTAAAGGGCTGGAACACCTCCCTTACGAAATCAGGCTGCAATGTCTAGGCCTCTTCAGTCTGGAGGGGACCTGATTGAAGTATATACAATTATGCATGATATAGAAAAGATAGATTGAGAAAATTTATTTTCTATCACACAGCACTAGAACCCAGGGGGCACTCTATGAAGCTGATGGGTAGAAGAGTCAGATCTGACAAGCGTATGGGGTGGGATATAAATGTAAATAATAAATAAATAAGTATTTCTTCACCTAGGGGGTCATCGGTCTATAGAATTTGCTGCCAGAAAAGGTGGCAACAGTAACCAGCCTAGATGGTTTTATGGATGACACGTGTATCAATGGCTACTAGAATGCATGCCTAAGTATATCTTTCAGGCTGGAGGGACAAGCAGGATGCTTCTAAGGCCATTTCCTGGGATTCGAGAGCAGGAGAAGTTTTGCCCTTGACTCTGCTTGAGATGTCCATGGGCCACCGTGTGCGACAGGATGCTGGACTAGATGGGATGTGGCCTGATCCAACAGGGCTAGCCTTATGTTCTTATATGCACTTGTGAGGTTATCTTTTCTTTTGATGTAACCCTCAAGTGATCTTCATTCCTGGAAGCATTACTTATTTTTCCTGTATGGAATCAAAGCAAACTGAGAACTGAAAGTATGGCACAGCCTCTCAGCTTTAGGCTTAGTGGTAAAACCTTTACAGGGGTAGCGACTTCTTCTGACACTAATATAAGTTCTGACTGTATGTGAAACATCTACCCAGCTAAATTAATACATGTATTAACATTTTGCAATTAATTATTCGAAGGCATTACATTGCCTGAAATATTTGACACAACTGACAGAATTTAGCATACTGAATTAGCATATTGCAGTGTACAGCTATGGATGACCTATTTCTGTTTCCTTTGAGAATTAAGATAGAGGAAGCTCTTGCAACAGAATCCTTGACCTCAGCAGTTAGGCAGCAAGTCGATGGATGAGGAAATGCATGCTATAATTTCTATTATGGCATTGCAAGAAAATAGAGGTGTTTGTCAGTGTAAAGCAAGTTTAAAGTTTTCATGCATTTGGAATGAATTCAAAGTTGCCACATTTTTAATCGTATAGATCTTAATAATTCTGAAGAGCACACAAACCTGTATCCACCCAAATTGCCAGCAATTGACAAATTTACATTGCAAATCACTAAGGCTGATCTTGCACATTTACTTTTTTTCAAAAGGCGTTTCCCACACTGAATTACTTGAAGCTAAGTATAATAGAGACACATTCCCCTCTTTCTTCCCAGCTTAGAAGCAGGAAGGACAGGGAGTTGTTAAAAATCATGCTGCTTCTGAGGAAATTTTGTCTGATCTTAGAGCCAAACTGGGGGAATAACAATAGCAAATCCTAACACTGAATAACCATAAAGGGACCTGAAATCTCTCCACAAACTGCAATGAGGATATGTGGTAAGTTTTTTTTTTCCCCCAAAGCACAAGATACACAGTACCGAATACAAATATTGTTGCATATAATTTGTTAATATGGGGCATCTTCTAGAGCAGTACTCGACATAGTCTTCTAGGATCCAGGCCCCCCAAAAAATGTTTTCAATTGTCTGAACTTTTTTGGATTGCTAAGTCACTTTAATCTACAACAGTGAAAAGAAATCCCAGCTGAGTGGTGGTGTTTAGAAAGGGGATGGACCATGGGCCTATTCGCACTTGGCCTTTTTCTGGAGTATATCTCAGGATAGGGGTCTGTGGTCCTCATGCTAATGCAGACTCTGGCAGACCTCACTTTGGGCCTGCTGAAGCCTGCACTAGCATATGGACAGCAAGTCCCTATTCCAGGATATATTCCAAAATAAAGCCAAGTGCGAATAGGCCCCAGATCTCATGACCTAACCCCTAAGATCTACCTTCCTGGTTGTACCACCACCCTCAGTAGCAAAAGGGGGGGGCATCCAGGATCAACTGTTTCCAGTGGTTGTTCCCAGCCTCCCTTCTCAGGTGCATAAGGCGTCTTCACTCTCTGTGTTCAGAAGAGCTGAGAAGACACAGCTCTTTATCCTGACCTTTAGCTAAATAAGGAAGCAGCTTTTCCTCCCCACATCCAGACACTGTCATGGTTTTAATACGGTGATGGCCAAACTATGACACGTGTGTCACAGGTGACACGCCAAGCCCTTTTGGGTGACACACATGGTCACCCTGGCACCTGGACGTGTAGTGCTTGCTTGTTCTTGAAGTGTACGAAATACCAACGTTCAATTGAAGATTTAGCAAATGTAAAGAATTATTTGTTTTTGCTTTCAATAAAATACAGATATCAAAAATATAACTATTTTAGTAGAGCTACAAATATCACAAAATTATGGATATTTCTAGATGTGACACAGCACCCGAGTTAGGCTAGGTTTTCTTGCGAATTTTAACACACCGAGCTCAAAAGGTTCGCCATCACTGTTTTAATATGTTTAATATGTGATGTTTTTAATATGTTCATTTTATATATCCATTGGTTTTAACCTGCCCTAAGTCATTTGGGTATAGGGAGGGACAAAAATTTTGAGTGGGTGGGTGAGTGGGTGGATGGATGGCCATAAGTAATATTCCAAGTATCATCCATAGGGAAATGATAAAGTGTTTTGATATATCTTCAGGGGGAGAATGTGGAGATAATACTAGATTATAATTGAATTCAAGCTTGAACAATTCAGGTTGTATTGATTTGTTGTATTCTTTGTATTTTTTCTGTTTGTTGTAAACCAGCTTGGGCAAAATTTCCATTTGGAAAAGCAGTATATAAATATGAAGAAGTCATATGGAAATGGGAAAAAATGATCCAACTTGTGTAATGACTACATACGAAAGTGTATCAGTTTTCTACCTAGTACTAAAGGAAAGCATTTGTAATGCATAATAAAATGATAGAGTGTTTTCTTGTACTATTTCTGAAGTATGGTGGGATCCACATGGTGTCTTTGTGCTGCCATAGCAGTTCACACTGCAAGAGTGGTTTGTCCATGTCTTCTCATGGTACAGTCCATGACCCTGCATAGCAATTCCTACCATTTTCCCTCTCTATTGTATGGATATATCTCCATGTGTTCCCTGTTGTCCAGAACACTTGAAAAATCCAGGCAGAAACATCAAAGCAAGAGAATGAAAGTTCATTGGTTGCAAGTGTTTTGGCAGCTGGTTGTAGTGGTATGCATGCAGACTAGATATTTTAAAAACAAACTCTGGTAGCAATAGAATTATACTGATGTCATTTGCCAGTATATTAGTTGCTTTAGTGCGTACCATTAATTAATCCGTTAATTAAATCTATTTTAGAATACTGCATAATTATGTAAGGATGCTTTTGATTATATTCTGACCTTAAGCTGAAAAAAAGAAAAGTGGATCTTGTGTAGGCAAGGATATAAAGTTCATGTGCAATTTGCCTGTGTTCTTTGAAATACACAAATACTGCTTTTTGGGACTTATATACTTGTTCTATAATCCATCTTTAATAAGTATTCCAGGTGAAGATATCATATTTGTTTCATTGAAAACACAGATGTTTCCATGTTATCTTCCTGAAAAAAATGCTTGTAATGAAAAGTGGTTAAAAGCTACTTGCAATTGTTAAGGGAGTATATTGTTTCCATGCGGGCTTTTGAAAGCAGGAGCACAAGCAATGTGAAATGCATTCAAGAAAGAAAAGGAAGGGAGGGAGGAAGGAAATATCTGAACCCATGTGCATCTGTGCATGTTTGCATATGACAATTCTGAATCACAACTGCATTGGCGCTAGCAGCCTTTTATTGGTTTTAAGTTCCACTGTTCGACACTGGAGACAACCCTAAACAAATTCAACATTCAGCAAAACAGCCAGTTTTCTGTATATTAGACTGTTAAATATGTGCTCGGATGTGTACTCAGAGAAACCTGCGACACTGGGGGACAGAATTTGCATAAGCAGACTTGATTACATGGGAAGACAAGAAAGAACAATGTGTGCCATTTGTCTGTGAGACAGGAAACCCTGGTTCTTACCAAGAATATTGCTGCCAGACTCATCAAAGGATATGTGATTGTAATTGGAGGGTGTGTGTGTACATGCTGTCTCCCGAATTCACATATAAAATAGAATGGTTAAGACCACATGAAGGAAATAAGAAGCAAAACAACTTGCTTGCTTGCTTATTATTTATTTATTTATTTATTATGAAGTAGCATTGTAGAGCAAGACTAACCAACTGTAAGATGGAACCTGATTTTTTGATGAAAGTCCTACCATTCTCCTGCTTACCAGACTTCTTCATAAACCAGGAGACAAATCACAGTTCGTTCTTCTGGTGAGGAATCCATCTCTCCTTGCCCTCTTTTATGGAGTGATGGTAGATCACGATCTGAAAGCCTGTGCTAGTGTATAGGCCATGTGTATGTGTGAGAAACACCAACGGATAACCTGGTGTTTCCTCATTACATGGCCCATTACACAGTGATCAGCCAATAGAGTTTTGCAGGCTGAGGAAAGGGGAGATATGGACAGAGAAAGTGCTAATGGTGTACATAGAAAACCCACAGAAATAGTGAGCTTAATGTGCGCATTGTAGAAAATTTCTTGTTTATAGCTGTACTTCAGACATCACACTAGAACCATGAAAATACACAACTGCTGTATATTTCTCCCTTGCTTTACATAACTATTTTCATTTCTTTGCTGTAACCTGCCATGAGAACTCAGGGCATAAGGCAGATATTGAACATGAGAAGAAGGGGGAAATTCATCACACTCTTTTTTATTCCCCCACAACTCAGAACACCACTCAAAAACTTTTGAAATGTTTGACTATTTCATCCAAACATCCAGTTATTCTGAATGTCTTGTCCATAAAATCAGAGACACATTCTGAATCCCTTGTTGCTTACAGAGAGGAGTCCTAGGACCCTTCACTCCTTTCAACAATAAATGCTGTCACTGAACAGAGGAAAAAATATTAATTAGTTCCAACCACACTTTCTGATTAAAAAAGAGAGGGATCCATCTGTCCATCAGAGATTGGCACCTCGCACCCAGGGTATTTTTATTATTATTATTATTATTATTATTATTATTATTATTATTATTATTATTATTATTATTATTATTATTATTGTTGTTGTTGTTGTTGTTGTTGTTGTTGTTGTTGTTGTTGTTGTTGTTGTTGTTGTTGTTGTTGTTGTTTGTTGTTGTTGTTGTTGTTGTTGTTGTTGTTGTTGTTGTTATAGGTTATTATTATTATAGGTTATTTCTAAAACGCTGTACATGTACTCAGCGCTGTACAATATTACATTAATCTTAGACAGGTCCCTGCCCTCAGGCTTACAATCTAAAAGGGACAAGAAATAAAAGGAAAATGGTGTGGGCGGGAACAGGGAAGAACAAAAAGCAAGCACTTCAGGTCTTCAGTTCCAATTCTTCTGTTTGTTTCTTATTGCTGGAATTTTCCTGTTCTCTTTACTTTGAATTTTCTCTTCATTGATGACAAACCAGATGATTGTAGAGATGGTCAGATGGGTATTGACAAGGATTTCTAGCCTCAGTCACATTACACCTAGGCCGTGATCACACACATAGTTCAAGATGTCTTCTGGCCATCTTCTCTTCGCATCACTCACATTTTCCCTCCTGGGTTCATCTTGGGGGGGGGGGGCTGTGTTTCCTCAAACTGGCTTCTCTGGAGCGCTACACAGGACTCAATTCGTCGGGGCGGGGAGCAGTCCACTTTGGCTTGTCATGTATAAGCAGAGAACTAGGATTGGGGAGGCTGAACTGCACCGGGGTAGGTGGATCCAGCCTTCCCTCCTGCCCAATGCCTGGCTGTTGGTGGCACACATGCAATTTTTCTGCACAGCTCTTCTTTTGTTGAATCCCTTTGCACTTCTGCTGAGCTCCCAGGAGGTTTATATTTGCAAGGGAGGGGTGGCTTGGCAGAAAGGTGTGATCAATCTCGTAGTTTCTTCTTTGCTTACTAAGCAGTTTGTACTTTGCTTGTCACCATCCCTAGGATGCTCTCCTCACTCATCTTGCACTCCCATTCCCCTTTGTTCCAATCACACGTTTGTGGACTCTGTCCATCATTTTTTTAAATATATATATTATATATATATAAAAATCTATTTTGCTGTAGACTGATAATGCAATAGGTCACATTTCTTTAATTGCTCTCTAGTGGTTTTACAGAAAACAGGGAGTGATTTAAAAAAAATGGGCAGAAAAGTGAGGGAGTGAGGGAATGGTACAATTCCAAGGACAATGTATCTTCCATTTTCCTCCAGCAATCTACAAGGGAAACAGTGTTTTGTTTCAGTAAAAAGTAAAACCTGGACTCTTACTGAGAAATACAAGTGTATTAGCAGCTTTAGGCAAATGGCAGATTGCAGCCTTTCATTTTTCTATGGGAATGTCTGCAGAGGTGGAGGAGCATGATGGCTGGGTTATGCCTTGGCCCCATCTGTTTGGGAGCACAGTCCCCTTACCCCAGCAGTATCCTGCGTTAGTATTGAATTTGCCATCAGCACCACACAGTGCAGGTGATATTGGTGCAATCAAGAGGGATGGAGAACGAAAGAGTCATGTAAAGGAAACTCGGGGATAACATAAAAAGTGTGAACATACCAGCCCAAACTGAGGACAATCTGAGGACTGATGATTAGGAATTGGGTTGTGAGCAGGATTAGGACAGCTACAGTGCCAAGTCCAATTCAAGTTCTTAATGCTTGTGCATAAAGCCATATATGGGCTGGGCTACATACATCCAAGCAAGTATCTCCTCCCAGACTAGACCATCATCGTATCTAAGATCATCAGAAGGATCCCTTCTAGTTCTACCAAGTTTGCAGGATGATTGCGAAAGAGTAGGTCTTCCTTAGTATGGCCCTCTTCCAACAGAGTCGATAGGCGAGGCGTCCAGTGACTCCGCCGATGTAGTCATAC
>MTQE01002208.1:58910578-58923673 GCA_014337955.1 Aspidoscelis marmoratus
GTTATTAAATCCTATGTAAACGATCTATAATGCTACCTATTCCCTTAAAAAGGAGTTAAATTCGGTTCTTGTTGGGCTTCAAAAATAATCCAAAGTATCCAAATCTTACTCCCTCCATATTCGCTTACAGTCTAGACTGGAGCAATATTGGAGCTGGTATCATCATAGCAATAGCAGCAGCAATTTCCGCCACACACCTGGCCATTGCTGTGGTGATCATGATGCAGCACACAGCTGTGCAGCCACAGCCACCTCATCACCATACATCTTTTGCATCCAACCAAGGTGCAAATGCTGCATGCAGGAAGAACTCGGAGTGCACTAGATGCTTGCAGTCAAGCTGTGAAGCAGTTTTTAATCCTCCACATTCTTGGAGGATTGAGACAGCTTTGCATGCTTCCAGCCACTCTGGGCTGGACCAGTTTTGTGGCACGTGTATGGAGCATTCAAGAATGCATGAGGTTATCCTGTTTGCATAAATGGGGTATGGCTCAGAAATTCACCTTTGGAGTGATTATTTCCCTTTTGAGAAAGGAGTGCACATTCAGAGGCTTAGGAATGTGATAAGACAGTTTTTATGTATTTAAAGTCTGTCCTTACAGCCTCAAATTTGGCAAGAAGGTGCCCTTTTAAGTGTGTCAGCTCGCACCCTTAATTTACTAACCTAATAAAGTCTGGTAAATTATTACCTAATTTATAAATCAATATTTGATTGGATTTGATGTGAAAAACATGTCCTGCTATTGGTCTTTCATTTCTGGACAGTAAAAATAGGAATCCAAATTAACAAGGTTACCTTCAGTTTATGGAGTTTATGGATTTATTTTTAATTCTCTTCTTATCATACAGATAAAAACATTGTTCATTCACAGTTTGGAAAATTCAATGGTGAGAGTTCAACCAAAGAGTTTTCCATGAAGTTGCTTTAACTTACAACCCAATCTCCCTTTCTTCAGTGTGGTTTATCCTGTTGAGTATCCAATACATTTATTTTAGTTTCTGATAGCTAAAAAGGAAAAGGTCACCAGCTTGACTTGTAATACTAGGGTATTGGAACCATGCACCATCTATATATGAATAAAAGTATTTAGGAGAAAGAAAGATAGATGCCACCTTCAGTAGGTCCAAATGAATATTATTCTCCTATAAACTCTACCGCTGTTCATTAGAATACTTCCAGTATATTTTCCCTCAGAGATCTCAGCAGCCCAAGGTCAGGCTGACAGAAACTTTCTTATAGGAGAGAGACAGGGTAAAAATAGAAGAGAAGGAAACAGTAACTGCCTTTCCCTTATTGTCCTGTGCCCTGTTCACCATTGTTCATTCACAAGCAATTCTCCATGGGTATCACCATATCAGACTACTGCAGTTGAGCATCAGCCTTATGGTTCAGTTACTGAAATGGCTGCATAGATTTTTTAAAGAAAAAAAGCAGCTTAAAAACAAAACAAAACAATACTTAACCATTATGTTCTGTTTCCTTAGTCTTAAGTTGACACATTAAAAGCTTTCTTAAGCAAAGACATCTTTTCCTAGAAGTAATCCTATTTACACACATGTGCCCTACAGTTTTTTCTTTTCTTTAAAAAACAAGTCTTAAAGGATTTGTTCTGTATTACAGACAGCAACTTCACACACGTTAACTCCTGTAGCCCGTCTACTGCTGAAAAGTTGACTTGCATAGTGGGAACACATTTCCAGAATTGGTACCATATGTAGACACGACTTTAGATGTTCCTTGGACTAATTTCCATATTATTAATGCATGCTATTTATATACTGCTTTTCCTTTTAAAAAAATCTCAAAGAAAATATTTTAAAAAGGGCAAAAATACTATCAAATAAAAACAAAAATTAAAAACAGATTAGAAACAGGCTTTTTGCACCCAGACGAGCATGCTGGCCCATGAGTGCTCCTTTGTACCAAATGTTAGTCTGGGATAAAGCAGGCTCTGCCCTCCTCAGAATGCTCTGTCCACATAGGATGAAACATAAAGTAGGCCAGGGCACTGAAAATGGTGCTGTATCCTACACTATCAGTAGACCTCAACATTGAGGTCTGCCAGTGTACTTTGGTGGGCCTAAGGGGGACCTTTTGCACCAGAAGTAGTGCACTGCCAAAAAGGACTCTCCTGGAAATGTTGAAGGTCAAAGGTTCATGGAGGTACAAAAACAGGGAAAGTCTCACATAGGAAATGGCTAAGTAAAAAATAATAGGCATCTTCCCATAAGCCATATGGCACATTTTAGGCACAGTGGGCAGAGTATTTTAAAGAGAAAGTGCTACCACTAAAAAGACCTGACCTAAAAAGACCTAAAGTGACATTCTGTATTAAATGGAACCAGATTATCTTAGGGTTTTTCCAAGGTAGTAACAGTGGACATATTCTTTATGGTATCGTAGTCCAAAGTTGTTTAGGCTTTATATGTGAAGAATAAAACCTTGAATCTGAGGCTTTTTCGCACATGGGGTTTTGGAACGCGTGCAAGACAGCCTCGAACGCGGCATACGCATTGCCGCAGCGGGGCTTGCGCTCTGACGTGTCCGGAGCTGTCTTGCGCGCGTTTGAGATGTAGAACACTTTAAAGTGCTCTACATCCGTTCCGGCGCGGACGAAGCGCCCACAGCCGTTCGGGGAGAGAAGCATTCGCTCATGTTTCTCTCTCCCTGACAGCCGCGGGCTCCCCTCCCCCGCCGGCGCTGGCTGACAATCAGCTGATTGCCTGCTTTGCCGGCTGCGGGAGCCTCGGCAGCCGTCTCCCCGCCCCTTGCCGGCGTTTGCCGGCTAAGGCACTTCAGAATGCTTTGAGCATTCGCACACAGGCGCGCCGGAATGCATTTACACGCGTTCCTGCGCTCCTATGTGTGAATGCTGAAAGCATCCTGAAGAGTCTTAGGCTTCCCGTCCTACACCCATTCCAAATGGAATGAGTGTAGTGCGAAAATGCCTCTGGCCTGGTTGTTAACTGACAAACAGTGGTGTGATGTGTGCTCAGAGAGGTGTGTCACTCAACAACCTGGCTGGCACACTTTACAGTGTGAACAAAACAGATTCTGTTCCCAAATGAGGGCTGAACTAGATTGAAATAAGTTTAGATAATGAGTTTCTTCCAGGAAAGCCCACAGCTGTACAGCATCCACTCTCTCCAGCACCTTGCCCAAAATGAGGGTATTTGCAAAGGAGGGATAGTTGAAATACACCTCAAGAGCCAGGGAAAATGTTTTGAAGAATTGGATGAACCGTAGCCTCTTGAAGGGCTGGTGGCATTACCCAATCCTTTAATGGAGTATTCACTGTCCTCTAGACCCATCCAGCTTTATGTGCTCCTTTCTAATTACATTGTTCTAAATAATGTGTCTTGCTGAAAGAAGAGCAGGCAATTTTGCACCTATTAATTTTATTCCTATCAGTGGTCATCAGGCCAAGGTCTGGTCTTGCATTCCTCTTTGTAAGAGAAGGTCCTGGTGTGACTTACTTGCTTCTAGTTTTCATTTCCTTCAATTTTTATTTTAGCACATTAGTTGATGCTGTCTCTGACACATTCGACACTAAAAGTTGCTTCAATGGACTCTTGATCTGCTGGATAAAAAACTTATCCAAGATAGGTTTGTTAGCGTTTGAAGTACCAGAGTGAAATGATTTTCCTGTAGCAAATTTAAAATGTTTTTATTGTATGACATTTTATTCAATATTTTAGACCAAGTATTTTCAATAAATAACTTAAATAAATACATACATATTCTAAATATTAATTGTGCCAGTATGTCGATAATATTTAAATGTGGGGATTAATATCTAGAGAGTTTAGAGTAAATAAAAAAAAGCATGAGGAAAGAGATTTTGTGGCTTTTGTTTACTTAGGATGTGTCAACAGAACAAAACATTGAAATTGTGCTCTGTTTTCCTGATGTAAAAAATGCAGATAATAAATGAGAGTTTAATTAATAAATATACTCAGAGATACTAAATTGCATTGTTTGTTAAAACAGAAAATAATTGTGTCTCAGAAATTTTGTACAATAATATCATATTATGTGATTGTAATAATGAGCACCATTATTTTTGGCTAGTTAATTTTCCTATGCCATTATAGTTTCTAAGTGAAGACCAGAGTGGAGTAGGGTACCAGATGTCATTCTAACCCTGACACTCAATTTACTAATAACTTGGGTAGTGGGACAGATTGAATTATTTATTATAAAACTTGCAAAATTGGGTTAGATTGTTAATATTAAAGATCAAAATTCGAAATGGTCCTAACAAATTAGAGACCTGCACTGCAAACATTAGAATGAAATTTAGCAGGGAGAAGTGAACTTGCTACACTTTTCAACAAAAGAAACATGCACAAATAAAATGAGGGTACTTTGCAACCGAAAATACTTTATTATTTAGTCATCTACAAAGATAATATAAACGCCTTTTCATACGGGGAAAGCCACACACTTTACATCTACACTGTGTGGTTCCATGTGTTGGAGCAATCTCCATGCATATAGCAGTAGAGTAGTTTTGCTGCTCTACCACTATACTAGCTGCTGACCTGGGGCAGCCCAGTGCACTCCATTCACTCCTCTTCCTGGTAGAAGAGGTACAAATGGAGCATTTGAACAGGTGGAACCATGGCACTGGATTCAAACTACTGGTACTTGGTGAAGCACTGGCTAATTATGGAGTAGCTCAGGTGTCACCAAATGTGGCCACACAATCTATTCCAGAACTTAACTGGCCCATAGTCAGCAGAGTGATGTGGCAGTATAAAAGACAAATTTTGTTCTGGGCTACATCCCATTTCATTAGGATTTATGTGATACATTTGTATCCCATTTTGTTTCAAATGTTGATTTGTAATACTATCTCCTTCTGATATACAAGAGATCAAACAATGACTGAACACTTTAAATATCAGTTATTATTGTGATTGAGTTCAGGAACAACAGCTGCAATACGAACTACCTCCATTTCCAAATTGAATACACCATTAATCCTTTACCCATCTTACATTTATAATATTAGATTTTCATATGCTGCTTCTTGGTTTGCAGATTGAGCTCTGAGGTCAAATGTTGACTGTTAAAAGAAAAGAAAATGGTTAGAGCACTAACTTTCTTCTGGTCACACTGTACCCCATAGTTTCAAATTCAGATAAATTTTTATACATCTAGTGATTTTAATACCCTTCAAGTCAATATATCAATTTTTTTTAAAAAATAAAGATTCAGATAAATTGGATTAAAATTGGGAAAACACAGTTGCTGCATACCAATTCATCTGAGGCATAGTCATGGAAAAATTGTTTAGACTGAAAAACACTGGAACAGTGGAACCAATAGAGTCCCTAGAGTTTGAAAAGTATTTCTTTGACAGATTTTTATTTTGATTCTAACAAGAGTCAATGAATATTAAATGACTCCTTCCAGTCATATGATTCTATAGGCCTTTTTGCACATAGCTCTCTTAATTCAGATTAAGAAGATCTGGACGTTTGGTATCTGATCCGCATGGAATCTGGTCCTTGGAGTTCCGCATCATGGTGAGGGCCTTGTGTCCACACGGGCCGTCTAGCACCCAATGGTAATGGGTGCTAAACAGGGCTGTTGTGTGGACACCGAAGCAACATCCCAAGGCTCCGATTAGGCCTGCTTCCAATCATGGTGTAGTGTGATTGGCCCATGTAGCCATCCGTCAGGAGACACTTCCAGTTACAGTGAGTGTGAGGGAGAGACATGGGTTCTTAGCTGCCTACACAGCCACTACAAAGCTTGTGCTCAGCTTCATAGACTGCTATGAAGGATGTGTGGGCCTACATAGTGTGTGCATTGAGGGTCAGATCTGGAGCTGCCCCGCTGTACCTAGTGGTCTCTAAGCCTGACCCAGGACCTCATTGCCCTCGTATATGTGTGGAAGTGCACTCTGTGATCCAGTCTTCACAGGAGAAGATTGGATTGAAGACACCATTAATGGGGTCTTGTGTTAATCCAGTTTTAAGGGCCCAAAGATCCCAATAAATCCAGATTTCAACTACACTTGTCTGGACAACACATTCAGAATGGGGTCCTAATGGAGTCCTTAAGGGGTTGCGTGTGCAGACGGTATGTAGAGGATTTACACCAAGTGTATTCCTATCAGGTTCCTAATGGGGTTTTCGTTGCACATGCAGAAAGGGCCCTAGATTCATTCTTTTTTATCTGCCCATAATGGTCTAGTATGTTTGTGAATAACAGCAGTGGTACCTCAGGGATGAAAAAAATGTAAGAGTAGAATCACAGGCTATGGCCTTTTCTGAACTTCTCTTTTGAACCGGAACTAGGCACATCTGGTCCAGATTTAGGTCCCCTCATTCACATGTTAATGCAGATCAAGGAGGATTTTCCCTTTTCCCTGGTTAGTTCTGCTCCATCTGAACAAGACAAATTCAGAGCTGGATTAAGAGGTCTTTGGAACATTGTGTATAATTCCAGTCACTATGTGGACAGCAGACCCCTGAACCTCTTTGTAAACTGTGTTAAAATTAAGTGCGGAAAGGGACTGGGTTTCTTCCAACTCTGTGCTCCTTCTGAGCAGTACAGAGATGTGATGGACCAGTTCAAAAATTAACCTGTTTGATTCAAACTGAGGTGTTTGACCACCTTCAGGTTCAACTAGGGAGTCCAACTAAAGCAGCTGAACATGCTGATTCAAAATGACCTGGTTCATGTTTAACACTTTTCCCCTTTAAAATGGATTTTTTAAATACTTTTGCAGTTTAGGATCTGTCTGAACAGCTTTCATGTTTGATCCATCCTGTTCAAAAAGATTTGAATTCAAACTATGTTTGATTTGATTTAGACTGAACCAGTCTTTTTATGTTTGCCACATCTCTAATGAGAAGGCTGCATCCACACACATGAAAAAAGTGGTTTGAAAGCAGTAAAGAGGTGGTAGCTTGTGGAAACTGATGTTCCCATACCACTTCTTACCTTCAGTTATGGCCTTTAAATGTGCATTTTCAGGCCTTTAGCATGGCTTACAAGCACTAGTGTTGAATACTGCCACCTGCAAACTACTTTCAAACCATTGCTTTTTACTGTTAGCAGATGAAGTCTAAAAACTCTTAACAGAATATATTACAGATGTTCCCATAGAGTATAGAAACACCTTGAAGTTATTCCTTTGTAATTTTTTCTTTGTGCTTTGAAAAAAAATCTATAATCTTAACTTCAAGATTTTAGTTTTGCACAGTCAGCACATACTTCTTGTCTTTTGGCTATGCTGTGTTTCATTTTTGTGCTATTTCAACTGTGTGTATAGTACCTTGTGGCTTTGTTGCCCTTGACCATGAAAGCCGCACACTGACAAAGACTATTATGGCACAGCATTCTGGGGGGAAAATATGCAACGGACGAGTGAACTGGTATGAGTGAGCATGTCCAGAACTTTATTTTCATTAGTTATTACTAAAATATGCAAATATTTTATTTTTATAGTAGTAAGGATTATATATTAAGCACATGCTTCTTCTCTGAAAAGGCAACAGAAAAGCTAAAAAAAAAAAAGGGCTATGATCTATAACTTTAAATTTTGGCTGTGGCACATTCTGCAACCGCAAGTGTGTCAGCACAAACGCCTTGACTCTGCTGACACTCTGCGCATGCAAGGCACTTCAGACGACCGGAGTGCCACTGGATGCCTGAGGTAAGGTTTTGGTAAACATCGGTTAAGGTGTGGAGCACAGCATGCTCCACAACTTATCAACAATTAGTGAACATTTAGTGAGGCAGGGCATGCTTGGAGGCTGTAACAGCCTCCTTCATGTGCAGAAGTTCCTCACCAGATGTTCACTTTGGCTCCTCACATGCAAAGTAGCATATCGAGCAACAAGATTATTCCAGTGACTCCAGCCAGCTGCAGGTTTGTGGCTTCATCCCATTTCCCTCCGGTATTGGCAGAATTCTATCTCCTTCCTTTATTATTTGGACATTTAGCTACTTCTTTTAAAACTCTGAAATATTCTGGCACAGACATGGCCTGTGTAGCAGGACCACAAAGTGTTGGTATATGAAACTCAATTAAAATAATAACTACCATCTGAACAATCATGTGGTCTCTTCTGTAGTGAAGTCCTATTCACCTAGGCAAAATTAAGCTTTTTTTTTCTTATATTAATAGTATCTCATGATCTTGATCTATGAACCTTTACCTTTCTGCAAGCATTTCCCATTTACTACTTAGTCTTCATGTTCTATCAGCTTTGTCCATAATTCTACATCCATAGATATATCATGTTTCTTCCCCCTCCTCTTCTTTGGATCAGTGCACTGGTATTCTGATACTCAGCATATATATCTGAAAGTATAACCGCGGGCTTCCAAATATATAAATAAGACCCTTATGTCATAGGTTGTCTTATGCTGCTGCAGCAGAGAAATTATCACCTCCAAGTATAGTTACACAACAACAACAAAAAGAGTAAAACATCAAGATTTTACAAGCAGAAAACTGGAGGAAAATGTTGGGGAAAAATGCTTGATGGAACATTACTTGATACATACAACAGTGGAAGACTGAAACTTTGCATGAGAATCTCAGTTACTCTGCTACTTTCTTACAGGTTTGTCATAAACTATAAGGAAGGGGGGGAATGGAAGGAAGGAGAATGCCACCAGATTATCACTGAAAGAAATAGCACACTTCTAATTGCCCAAGTGGTGGGACATTGGCTGGTTCAGCCTCAGGATACTGGTATCACGGTTCTATGTCCCTTGGGTTGTACAATCAGTTCAGTTTGCATTTGAAATTCGATTGAACAGTTCATGTTCATGAATGTTCACATCGAACCAAACATGTGGTTGTTCAGATATAGATTTGATCAAACCAAACCAGTCACTTGTGAACATGAACAATTCAATCAGTTTGTGTTTAATTTGTTTTTTGCCATTGAAAGATGAAGGTTTGTTTAATGGGAAATGATGTATATTTACTTTTGAACAAGTGTGAAAACAAACACTTTTTTTTTTAAAAAAAAAATAATATTATTAACTGTTTCTCCATCAGACCAAACAAATGGGTGTTTGGTTTGATGATAAACCGGACATACAATTTTCTGACTGGTGACCCTAAGTAGCCGATACTAAATGATGACATGAAATCTCTTTCTGGTTGGCTTCACATTATCAAGGTTCTGATTACATGCATCACAGCCAAAAAGCACTTCCACCTCCAAAGTGATATGTGCAATTAGGTATTGACAGTGTTCGTGTGTGATGCCAGCCACTTTGCTTTTCAGCAGTGAAGATGAATTAACACTGTCTGCAGCGCTTGAGAGATCTAATATAGAAGCAATCAAATCAGCCAGCATGAATAGTTATTTTATTGTGATCTTATTCACAAACTTTTGTTAGTATATTATTTCTATAATATCCCAAGCAAATAGATAAATAAATAAATAAATAATGATCCTACCGTATATTCCGGCATATAAGGCAACTGGGCGTATAAGACGACCCCCAATTTTTCCACTTAAAATGGATATTTTGCAAAATTGGCGTGCACAGCCTAAATGGAGCCTCAGACTTCCCAGTGCTTCGGGGACTTGGGCAGAGACGGCAGCCTTACCTGCTAAACCCAAGAGTGTGGCTTCTAGCTTTGCTTCTGACGCTGACACAAGGGAAAAACCTTGCTCCAATAAACAGCCAGCAAGGATCTGGGCTGCAATCCAGCCTCATAGGCTGCCACTCTAGTTTGATTTGTCTATGACCTAAGGGAGGGGTTGTGCCACCCAGTGAAATATGAAGAATTGCTGCCATTGAAAGAAGGGAAAACCAGCTGTTTTCTCTCCAAAAGCCTCTTCTCCCCTATCGGGTCATAGATGAATCAAGCTAGAGCGGCAGCCTCCGAGGCTGGATTGCAGCCCAGATCCTTTACTGGCCGTTTATTGGAGCAAGGTTTTTCCCTCATGTCACTGCCAGAAGCAAAGCTAGAAGCCACACTCTTGGGATTAGCAGGTAAGGCTGCCGTCTCTGCCCAAGTCCCCGAAGCACCAGGAAGTCCGAGGCTCCATTTAGGCTGCACATCCCAGTTCTGTGCTGGCGGCTGCGGTGAGCAGGACCCGGGAGAGGGTATTTCCGGCATATAAGGTGACCCCTGACTTTTCAGAAGATTTTTCAGGGTTAAAAAGTCACCTTATATGCCGGAATATACAGTATATGTATTGCCATCTTTCCTTAAGGGAACTGTAAGTTTGCATGCATCATTATTGCTCCGCTTTCACTTCTCTGCACAAAAATCTTGTGTGATAAAACTAACTTTCAATGCAGAGCACAACTGACCTAAAGTCTTCTGTGTGATCCAATACTGCTGTGCTATATTTTCTCTTTGATGGGCACTCGGCTGCTTAACGGAAATATTAAGATGTTGGGAGAAAAATGGTAGTGGGCATAAAAATTAATTTAGCAGGATGTTTTTTAAAGGGTTGAAAATTTAAAAGGTAGACAACACAAGAAAATCAAGTAAAAACAAATTACAATTTATCCATTTCAAGTTATTTGAATAATTATTTCTGCACCAGTCATTTATATCTATAAAATCCCCATTATCGTAAGGTATTTAAAAGGAAGATAATGCCAATATATAGTACATCCTTATTTGAGTAAACTGTACTTGAGTCCATGCTTTTTATTATTCAAGTGATTTAGCAGAAGCGTGAGTCTTACTGGAAGTTTACTGTTTTCTAAAATATTTATATTCAATTTAATAGTTTGTCATCAACCTAGATACATTCTTTATCAGTGCCTAAGTGGTTCTTGAAAAACAATCTTGTAGTGAAAGCCGCTTCTATATTTACACCAAAATCGCACCATAATAAACATTGTAGAATTAATAACAGTACGTTACAACATTATAGCTGTGGTCACACTTAAAGTTTTATCCAGCTTCAGTCCACTTTCAGAGTGTGAAAATGCATCAGCAAAGTGATTGTTTTTTTCAGTGTTAAACAACTCAGAAAATTCATCTTTGGAGTAGATAATGTGGAAATAAAATTATTGATCAAATAGGGCATGCCATATGCTATCACCTACATCTCATCTCTGAAGAGGGGGATGAGAAGAAGAAAATAAGGTAGGGTTTGCCCTAATGCTTACTCCTTGGGAAAAGGACAAGGCAAGTGTGTGAGGTAAGAGCAGTTCCCCACAACTCCTAGGTCATGACTGTGGCCCTTTCTGCACTTGGCCTTATTCTGGAATATATTTCAGGATAGTGGTCTGCTGGCCACAAGCTAATGCAGACTGCAGCAGGACTCACCTGGCACCTTCCATAGTCCACACTAGCAGGCAGATAGCAGGTCCCTATCCTGGGATATATTCCAGAATAAGGCCAAGTGCAGAAAGGCCCTGTCTCTAATATGTGTGTTTGAACCTGAATGTTCATATTTCTGTTAAACCAAATTATCTGGATAAAATCTAGCAATGACAGAGACATTTATAAGACTTAATAATTATGTATGATTCACTATTGTAGTAGCGTTTCTAAGAAAAAAAACTTATAAAGTGACTAATTGTTCCGTAAATTGCCATTCACATTTACAGCATTGTGTGAGTGATAATAGTCCTTTTTTTTGAGGAATAGAGCCTATTATTTGAAGCAAGGCAGTTACTTAAAAAGATTGACAATGTAAGGTGAGGTTGATCTTGTAGGCAAAGCATGATGCTGGGCTTGAATGCGAAGATCTCACTAAATTGGTTTTATAAAAACAATTGAGGTTACAAAATGATGGCCAGTGATTCAGACCTTAATTGGTTCAATCTTAAATTAGGTTGCTGATATACGTCCAGGGTGGTTTGGTCTAGTGGTTATGGAGCCAGACAGGTTGAGCTCTGCTGAGCTCTCACAAGTTGTTCTGTTGTGGGGAGAAGAATGCTTTTAGTCCCCTAAAATGGGTGAGAAAAGTAGGCTAGAAAAGCCAACTTCTTCTTCTTCTTCTAAAAGTGGCCAGGCTTGAACAAATCATTCATTCTTGTGCAAATGAAATGAGTACATAACGTTCAGCATGGTTGGGACAAAAAAGAAAACACTGGGTTTTTAAATTACCAAATGGGTTGCCTTCTTGAGTCCTGGCAAATTCAAGTGATTGATGATTTGAGCAGAGAGGCAGGGTGAAAGCACAGTGATTAGGTAAGATTGTACTCTCTGCAGTGCATTAGTTTTTAATGTGCAGTAGCTGTATACATAACTCACCATAAGGAGCAAATTCCATAACTGTTGTTCTTCTCCCCTATCCCATGCAAGCCATCACTCAAAAAAGTTATTCCTTAGAGATGGATGTGGATAACAACATGCACTGACATGCTATGCCTACTTTAAAGCCAATGGGAAGGCTGAGAATTGTATGCTAGGTGTGTTCAAAGAGAAGCAAATAATGAACAAGAGCAAATAATAAAAAAATTCCTGTGGTTATGGCTCATGTTGCCTTCTAAAGTTTGTTTGTCATTTCAATAAGGTTTGCTTTCTGATAGTTCTACTGTAAATAGTTTGATGAAACTGCGTCTGCATCTGTTTAATTTTCAGTGTTCCTAATTTTTCAACTTTATTCAAGCATCTGACTTGCTTGAGAGACAAATTTGGTTTTCCCTTATAGCAGTGCTTCACTGGATCTTTGTCAAAATATTTAAGGCTACAACTGTTATTCCAAGAGTAATTGGAAGGCTAAATATCTGGTAGTCTATTACTGTCTCCATTTTTAATTATCTAGTATGCCACACACACACAAGTTTCAACTCATGTATATTAAAATGTTTGTTGCCATACATTCATCCTTTCTCCCATTTACTTTTTTCAAATTGCTTTATTCACTATAGATATTTTTAAAAATCATACTACAAATAATCAGGACGCTTTGTGGATATATGATTCAGAATTTGTCTCTTGATGTTAGGTTCTTCCTCGAAGAAAGGAAATTTTGGCAGTTGGAGCATTGGGTGGGGAAGGATTTCTCTTCAGATTGTATAAAACTTTCACCTCTTTTACTTTTCATACTATTATTATTATTATGTAAAAGTAGCAGTTATACACAGCAAACAAGATGACTATGCTGGATTTCGTATTATATCACTAGTCA
>MTQE01002208.1:58939343-58969921 GCA_014337955.1 Aspidoscelis marmoratus
CGGCTTCCTATCAGGGGAGAGGGTGGGTGGGGAGAAAAAGATGCGGGTTCTTGCTGCGCTTTCATGGGGACAGGCACATACAATTTGAATCCATGTTGCCCCAAACCACATGGGGATGCTTTATTGCGAGTTACAACACGGATTTATGACACGTATCACAAGCAAAGCAACCGGCTTGCATGGGGACCCGGCCTGAGTATATTATAAATTTCTCTTGCTCTACTTTCTGTCTCATAGATTCTACTTCATAAGAATAAAGGATACATATTTATTTATTTATTATTTATATTTATATCCTGCTGTATACTCAAAGGTCTCAGGGTAGGTAACAACCTTTAAAATCCAACATATCAAACAAATGAAATATATTGAAACAATAATAACCACCAAAACATCTAACACTGAGCGTTTATGTGAAACCACCTGAAATCTTTTTGTAGTGCAACAGCAACCTACAAAGACTAAACTTAAAAGCTTGAAGGAAGTTCCATGGTGAAATGGGGTCACTTTCTGGACACTTTCTTTACATGTCCTATGTATGACAAATGCCCTACGGTGTTCTAGTTGCCAGTGCCTATGACTGAAAGAAATAAAAACATTTCATGTCCCATTTTGCTCTGCAGCACCAACTATTTATTATTGTTCATTGAATTCTTATCCTGCCATTCATCCCTAGAAAAGCAGATATCATTATACTCTTAGCTCTGTTAAATCCCAAACAGAAATTGTAAGGTAGAACATTATGAAAATTATTCACTTGCTCAACCCGGACTCAAAAACATGCAGTGAGCCTTATGGATGCATTTGTGTTAGAAGATTATCAAAACAGAGTAAACAGTAACAACAACAACAACAGTCCTTTAATATTAGCATTTATTATAACAGTAATAATGCTTGAATGAGAAAGGAAGGAACAAACTTAAACTATCAAAGTTTCAAGGAGAAAGAACACACAGAGAGGTGTGCCTTTGTACACAAAAACCCACTAAGCTCTAATCAGTATCATTTGAGGCTGTATTCACACCACTGGTGAGAAGCACGCTAAGAAGCCCCAGGGGCACAGCAGTCAAATGGCAGAGATAACCATCACCATAAAGTTTCCTGAAGAGTGCCCACCACAGCATCCTTTCTCAGAACAAATCTAACTGCTCTGAGGGCGTCAACCACCATCAGTTGCTCCTGCTGCCACAGTGTAAACACACAGCAATGCCAAGAGCAACATATGTGCCTGCTTTGCACATATATCATGCCACCAAAAGCCACTTCCTTGGTGTTTCCAAAAGCAACAGAGAGTCTTCCATTTTTGGACCTCACAGCTCAGATCCAGAGCTGAGCTATTTAAAGACAATGAAGGGCAGTCATTTGGATGACATAAATCCACCCTGGAGGTGGGATAAAATGTTTGCACCTCAGCATGCCCAGTGCCACCAAGGTGTGGATGCAGTCTAAGACTTTCAGGAGCTCAATACTGTTGCATCTAAGAATATGAATTTAGGGGATGCATCACATGACCTTTCTTTAGGGCCTCTGGGCTTCTGAAGGGTAAGGTTGGGCAAATGCTACCACTCTCATTTGTTGCTTGAAGTTTCCAGAATCATGGCAAGGATGACTTTTCTTTGGCCCTGGTCACATAAGTCTAAGACAGGATGGCCTATTCATCAATTTGAACTGAGGTCTTACCAGTGCTGGTCACAACTAAATAGATATAGGTCATCCTCAGACCATCCTTGCTTTGGGCCGCATTGCTTACACCTATCTCCACAATCGACCTCAGCCTCCTCCACAAAACTTGGATCTCCAGTACTATTGCTGTGTCAAATCTATCTCCTTTCTTATTTGAAGTCGTTGTGTCACTCAAGGTAGGCGAGGATGTGTTCTTGCAGTTTTTTAAGCCTGCTTCCCTCCTCCATGCTCCCTCCTTTTATGTGCTTTCCTTCTCCATGCGATTAATTTTTTTAAAAAATTGCATAAACATGCTAGATAGAGGAATCATACACATAAACTCAGGAGAGAAGGGGAGGTCCCTTACGAATGCCACATACGCACATTGGCTGAAAGGAAGACTGGGCCCACCCACCATAGCACAGTTCAGCCTTCTTTAGTCCATCTCCCGCTCACAACTGAGAAAGCAAAGATGTCCTGGCATGCCAGGACGGACTGAGTCCTGTAAAAATGAGGACTCCAGTTAAGACATTCTGACAAGGGTAGGCTGGCTTGGAAAATGAATTAAATAAAAATAGTATGAGTAACCAGGGCTTTTAAGGCTGACTGCAATACTCTGAAGCCAACCTTGTCATTGAAGTCAATTCCTGGCTATGGTGTAAATGCGCACAGATACAAGGAAGTGACTCAGTGTCTAAAACACAGTTGGAATAAATGATACTGAAAGTACAATGGATGTTCACCTGTTCTTTCAGTCTTGGGCTGCTGCAAGATGTGTTTCACTCCCCTCAGCACTCCCATCGACCTTTTCTAGCACAGAATATCCAGGAGAGAGGAAAGGGGCAGGCTGGTGTTTGAACAATCACACCTCAAAGCCCTCTTTGGGACCTCAGAGATCCTCCTCCTCCTCCTCCTCCTCCCGTCTTATCACAGCCTCAGTGTGAAGAATTACCCCTTGCTTGTGTCATCATCACTAACATCAGACCCCATTCCAGTTTCTGTTTGGATGCAGTGGATCAGACTTGAAGTAATCTTCTCTCATACTAACCAGTCTAGTTTTAAATCACAGGGACATATGAGGATCTCTGCTGGATTGGACCACAGACCATCTAGTCCAGCATCCTCTCTCACACACCTTTACCTGCTCTCAACTCTGCAAATGGCCTTTAGAGGCACGCACGCGGCAAATAACATCTTATTGCGATTAATGTGTCACTAAATATTCAAAGCAAAAATAAAATAAAATAAAATAAAATCTTCAGAAAGTAATGCTTTCTTTCTTTTTCTTCTTTTTCATCCTAATAGAGGACATTCCACAGTGTTATCTCACCAGTGAGTGGATTAATGGGTTTCTTTTTGCTGAAGGGTCTGAATAAACATTTTCATTTACTCCCTGCTGTGTCATTGACAAACAGACCTGTTATCTAGAAACATTTTAAGGCATATAGTCAACAAAACTAGACTCACCTACTAGTAATGCCTTTCTGGTTTTAAAGTGTTACTGAATCTCACAAACAGTCAACAGTGTAGCTATAAAGAACAAGGGGAAAGAAAGGTAACCTTGTTTGACAAAGACACTTTTTTAGTCCACTCTTTGGTAGGGATTGTACTCTTTCAGGGAAATTCCCTCTCCACTCACAGACACACATAAGTAATGGACACTTACGCAAATACATGTATAAATAATGGACATTCAGAAACTGTAGATACACAGTAAATGAAATATTAGAAATAAATTGGTTTATGTTCTGTACTTACTACCATATATTTTTTAAAAAACCTTAATTTGTAAAATATTTGATTTCAGCTTCTGTGCTTGTCGAACAAGAACGTATAAGCCGGCATCAGTGGTGTTGTCCTTCCTTTGTCTTGCTAAAGGTTATTACTTATGGATAGTGTTATTAGAGGTCTCTCCTGAACAAGGTGATTGCAATGCACATTTTCACTAAAGTACTCCAGTCAGCCAGCTGCCAAACCAGAGGAGCATCTGATCAGTGAACAGATGTGGGGGAGGCAGCTAATAGAAAAGGAGGGCAGAAACATTCTGGCAGATGTAAGAACTTTCAAGACAATAGAGGTAACAGCTGGATCTTGTAAGTCATATTGGGAATAGCCTATTGCCTCAGGTCAGATCATTACACCTCAGGGGTGTCAGAAATACAGCACTATCTCCCTATTGTCAATAAATATAGTTAAGAGCTAACTAGTCAAATTAATCACATTTTCTGTTTCAAATAAAAACATTAACATAGATCATCTGTTTTTCTTTCATGATAAAAAAATTTAGGAAAGCATTAGACTAAATGTTCACAGTTTGCTTGTTCTTTTAAGTCACAGAAAATGCACAGAAGTGAGTGTTATTACTAAATATGATTTTTAGTTAATTTTTCTGTTAACCCTTTATGTGTTCTTTTCCAGCTGATTCTGAAGTGTTTTTTTAAAATCATTCATCTATAAGCCAAACACTCAAAAACTAAATGCTTCCAATATTTAGGAAATGTAAGACCTTATTTCTTAGGAGATTTCACACTTCCCTTCCCATCCACTGGACAGAAAAGGAGCACAATTAGCTAACGTTGACCAGCGCTCACACTTGGAGTGCTAGTCAACTTTAGCCATTGCCTCCCCTCCCCATCCCATGATCTAATACTTACCTGATTCAGTTGCAGAAATGGTCCTCTTCTGGGCACTGCCATTTTAGCTGTGGAACCCTCAGCGACTGAGGATGCATCAGCACTGTCACCATAGTGATGATGATGTTCTGTGCACAAGCAGTCCCATCTATGATCATTTGATGTGCCAGCGTGCTTGTGCAGTACCTCAGGCGACCCTGGAGCACCAAAAGAAGTGAGGATGGCTGCTGCCCAGACACTCCAGGTAAGCGTAGGGTTAAGGTTGGCACAATCAAAATTGTGCTTCTGGGAAGGCAGGGCATGTTTGGAGGCTGTAGCAGCCTCCTCCAAGTGCAGATGCCCTTCCCGAGAACACTAATTGACTACCAGCCTAAGTGTGAAGAGGCCTCTGGTCTGCTCAGTCAAGCAGTATTTGGACTATCTTAGGCTGTGTTAGGATGTAACAAAAGGCGCAGCCTGGAGTCACTCAGAGAAGTAATGTGTGGCCTTTGTGTTGCCCACCCTTCTCTATCTTTTCTAGCCCATAATGCTTATAAAGGGGGAGGTGCAGACTGGTTTGTAAACAATCCCACCTCAAAGTAATATTCTACTATATTTGGATATTCTGTAATAAACTCAATGATGCTTTTTTGGCCTTAGATTTGTGATTTTGACTGATATTTTGTGAGTCATCTAATGTCTTTCTGTTATTCATCTTTTTATATATAATCAGGTCCTGTCATTTAGATTAAGAAAAAAATGTCCTAAAACTGCTAGGGCATCTACTTGGTTTATGGTATAATCCACCTTGTGCTGTTATGTCACATTGAGAGTGCACCTTCATTGTGTACTTAAAATGAGAGAAGTGTATGTTAGCTACTTCAGGGGTTCTTAGCCCGAGATCCATGAACCCCCCAAGGGGTCCACAGAAAAATAACAAGTCAACGTATCTTTATTTTAAAGGCATGCCAATGTTTGAGGTTCATAAAACTATCTGCTACTATATTCTGAGAAGGGATTTGTGGTTTCCATGTGACTGGCAATTAGGTCCAAAAAGGTTAAAAACCCTTTATCTACTTTGACACCATGCTCTTCCCCTGTTATGCTGCTACAAGTGCAGTTAAGGCCCTGTAGAGAACAAGGGTCTGTTTGTACTTTCCTTGCTGGAGCAGTTCCAGTCACTCCAGGGGAGGCCCATCCCCAGGCCATGCCACTGTCTTGGAGCATCCTGGAGTATCTGAGAACTCCCTCCAACCACCCCAGTTTTCAATAGCTGTGGACAAGTAAAAATGTGGTGATCCAGCCTGCCCAGGCCAGTCCATCCACTCTTTAAGTGCTGATGGTCCAACTGGAGGGTGCAGCAGCACTTGAAGTACCAGTGCCTGACCTTTGCCTCAGTGGGACAGTATTGTTATATCATCCCACTGAATTAAGTGTGAACACACTCCAAGTGGTTTGAAAATATCTTCAGACTCTATTTGTGCTCTCTTATGGTTGTGTTTTTGCCACAACCATTGTTTGAATGAACGTACTGACCCCCTTGTTGGAGTTTGGTTTCAAAGATGTGGGACATTCTCTGTCTTATAAAAACAAAAACAAAAAACCATCTTCGAATTTCAAACCAGGAAATCTGCCTTTGACTTGGAGGGGGAGGCTCCTCCCCATCTGACAAATGGTGCTAAGGGCTTTCGTTGCTACCAATTGACAGGTCGGGAGTTTTGGTCTCTCCCCTGCAAAATCAGCCACAATACTGAGAGTGGAGTGTCAGAATCACAAGCAATCACCCTGTGGATGGGAGGAAACAAGCCTCCTTGCCCATCAGATGGCAGCTGAAAATCCCCAGCCACCATTTGTCACATGGAGAAGGTTTGCCCCCATCTATTCAGCTGGATTGGTTGTGTTTTTGAGACTCAAGTTTCAAAAATCCAGCCCTTTCAACTCTCTCTGTGTGTGTAGAGAAGCAGAAGCAGTTGTGATTTTGAGATTAGAATATCCGAATGGCAGTTGTTCTTGTTTGGGAGGAAAAAAACATCCCCAGCTCATCAAATTGTGTGGAGGCAAGCCTTCCCCCTCATCTGATATTTTCTCTTTAAAATAAATGTACTGTCCACTGTAATTTGGGGGTGCTTTTGGACTCTGCACTGACATTTGAAGCTCAGGTGAAGGCCGTGGCCAAGTGTGCCTATTCCCAACTATGGCTATTGCATCAGTTGAAGCCCTTTTTGAACAGAGATGACTTGGCCACAGTTATCCATGCCCTGGTAACCTCCAGTTTAGACAACTGCAAGGCACCCTACATGTGGCTGCCCTTGAAGATGGTTTGGAAGCTGCAGCTGGTGCAGAATGCAGCTGCTAGATTGCTGACTGGGACAGCTGGCCAGACACACATCATGCTGGGGATGCATTGGCTGCCAATTTGCTACCGAGCCCAAATCAAGGTGTTAACTTGGACTTATAAGACCCTAAATGACTTGGGCCCCAAATATCTAAAAGAATGCCTTCTCTCATATCAACCTGCCTGCGCCTTAAAATCTGTAGAGGAGGTTGTCCCACCACCCTCAGTTGTAAAAAGGGTTGTGACCCAGGTGAGGGCCTTCTCAGTGATGGCTAGAGATATGCATGAATATTCGAAACATTTGAAATTCAGTTGAATTCATTCAAATTTCAACATTCGAATTTGAACAGAATATAAATTCAAATTTAAACATTTGAACAAATTTTGAATTTTTGAAACATTCGTATGAATTATTTGGACATTCATGTGTGTGTATGGATTTATGCATCTTTCCTGCATCTATACACATTTGTCCAGATCCAAACGGGATGAAAACAGGATGAAAACAGGATGCATATGGGATACGTACAGGCACATACGAATGTTGTCAATATTCGTATTTGGAAATATGGATCAAAAATTAGCACAAATAGATTCAAATGTATTCAAATCAAATCAAATGTGAATACATTCAAATTTTAAACATTTGAATTGATTCAAATTTTTGGATATTCGAATTGAATTGAATCCCAAAAAGTGCATTTTTGTACACCCCTAGCGATAGCCCATAATTTATGGAACAGTCTCCCTCTTGAGGTGTGTCAGGCTCCTTCACGGTATATGTTTAGGAAGGCAGTGAAGATACACCTCTTTGTCCTGGCCTTTCATTAAATGGGAATATACTGTCTCTTCTTGGTTTATAGATACTGTTGCTGTTTTAATATATACTGTTGCTGTTTACATATATGTCTGATTTTAAATGTTGTTACCTGCCCTGAGGCCTTTGGGTATAGGGTGGGATAGAAAGGAAGGACGGAAAGACAGAAGGATGGAAGGACGGAAGGAATAAATAAATGTTCCTCTCTAAGCTGAGGTGAGAAGATTCAGCCTTCTCGATTCAGCCTACAACTAACGTGCTCATTTTATATTTTGTTTTTATGCTTGTAAGATGTACTGAGACCTTCAGGTATAGGGCAGCATAAAAATGCAAATTTAATTAAATAAACACAACAAAAATATACTACCTGATGCGAGCAACCAAAGGATTGCCAAGGCAATATAAAATACATAGTATTTTCTTAAGAGCAGGACAATCCTAGTTGTATAACAGAGAAGCTGATAAGAAATAAAATTATAGGTGTTATTTTGTGTAGGCTAGTTCTTATTTTTAACCTTCTTGACTATGGTGTCTGAGAGTTGAGGTTAATGCCATTCATGTAATGAATATATATCCATTGAGATCAAAATATCAGTTAAAATTAGATGAAAGTGCCTCAGAGCTCCAGACTTGCTGTCTCAAGAATTCAGCTATTTTTAAACTAGGGAGACAAATCAGCTGTGATGCAATAGATAAGCCTTACCACTCAGTGTGGCTGGATTGATAAAGGACCCATAACTGCTATCTTAACTTTTTACTCTGCCTTTCCTTCTGTACAAGAGGAGGGCTTCCTTACACTGGATTCCTTAAGAATAAAAAAAGTGATGATACCGTTTTCTAGCTTAATATCCACGTTATGAGATATTGCATATAGTTATGACAACACATGAAATGTATTCGTATTTTATTTTATAGGGTCTCACTTTTCTCTTTGGAGTGAATCTCCACAGAGAATGCATTAAAAATTAAATTATATTGAAGTATTACAACCTTAAAAATCATAAGAAATTATGTACATGGAGTTACTAGCGCTGTGCAGGGTAATTGGAACCTACTCTCGGATCTATTTTAAAGTCTTATATAAACGTGAAGGTTTTGTGGAGGTGGGGCAAGGAAAATATATTACTTTATTTTCTTGATTTTCCCACACTTTTTCTTATCCAATTAATTCTTATGTATAAAAAAACCCTGTAGCCAAGCATTTTAATAGTTTCAGATCAGGCATGAAGTTCAAATATCTTTTCCTCTGCCACCATCCTCTTTGGTCTTCCTAGCCAGTTTTTAGAAATGCCTTATTTCCTTTCCTTTCCACATGTTCCTTCATGCTTTCTGCATTTCCAGGTGGTCAACCTGTTCTGACTCTGGACTCTAGTCTCTACTCACTGAAGGTTTGCTAGTACTACCCTTCCTGGCTTCAGGATAGGAGCAGCATAGAGGGGAGGAGAGACAGTATGGGGGGGATGGGTATTTGTAAAATTGGTGTGGATTTGTTATTTCCATTATCAATTTAAAAACCTTTTTCTAAAGAAGGAGACAAAGTTCACCATACCTCATGATCCCAACTAGCTTGAGCATGAGGCATTAGGAGAAACTGAAACTGTAACAAAAACCAGTACCATGCCTAAAAATGGAAGAAGACAGAGCCTTATCATATACGTCCCTGACATATTTGCAGACAAAGAATATGGAACTACAAGTGAATGTTGTCTCAACACCATGCGTGGACATAAGCCATGTCTTCCGGGGGAAAAAACTGCACTACCACATCTCCATGCATGGTGGTAGCAGGCACCCTGCAGCAATTGTCCTGTCCCATTTCAAGGCATGATCACCATTGGAGTCACTAGTTTTGCAGGCACTATTTTTTTTTTTTACACAATTGGCCACTGGAAATGATTGCTCCGTGCTCTAAAATTTCATGTTTTAAAACAAAGTAAATATTCCTTCTGTATTTTTGCTCTCTCACCTGTCCTTATGCCAGTTTTAAAATAATTTGTTTGAAATGTTAAATGTTCTTATTTTTGTCCTGGAAAGATAGAATTTCAAAATATACTAATGCATTAATAGTATATGACTATTATGTTAACCATATATACACTGCCAAAAAGTCTCTGTCCAGAAACACCAAATGCAGAAATGAAAGTTCCTGATCTTTGAAGGCTGACTGCTGGAGCTGAGCACAGGTGTGTCAGGGGGTAGTGGGGTGTCAGGTGCCCCCCCTGTGGTGATAAATCTCCGGTCGCAGAGTTGCACGTCCGTGCTGGCTAGAATCAATCTTCCGTCTCTGCCTCTGTAGAACTTAGGCTGTCAGATCCCTTCAGCGTAGCTGTACAAGGTGCTGAAGGCCTGGCTTCTCCGATCCCGGGAAAGCCTGCAGATTCCTACTGCTGCCAGTGTAAACAAACAGACAGGGACGCCGTAAATTCTCCGAAGAGGTTTATTGCGTAGCGGTTGCAGTCCTTACATCATTCCATCTTGGCCCGGAAGGGCAATCAGCTAGGCAAGGCAAGGCAAGGCAACACACAGCCGTATGTGCCTAGATTTATACCTTCCCACTATCTGAGTTGGTGTGTCATATCCTGGCATTTCGCAATTGTTACCCAGTCTTACTCAACTCTTGCTCAATCCCTGTGTTGTAATTCTTACTTCATTCAACCTTCAAGAACTGGTAACAGTCTGGTGATTCTTGACTCCTAATTACTACATTTTTCCTTATATGGGCTTTTTCAGTCTGACAAGGTGGACTATTCAAATACAGATAGCCCTTAACCTGCACTAGCAGTGGTATGACCCACCATGGGCTAGACTACCTAGTGCAGAAGTGATCTATGTCTCTAGAACACTTTGTGACCATATTGATGCCAGATCCACAAGGCTCTTGTATGGATGTCCCCCAAGGGACAGATAACAAAGTGTGCATTATCTAAACATTTCCATCTCAATAGATCTGAAGTTTGACTCCAGCAGTGTTTGGTGTTCTCAGAAGCTTATGCTTGTGGTGATAAGGATGAGGGTGGTGCTTTTATGGATATTTCTTGCATGGGATATGAAAACAAATCTGTTTATCCGCGAGAAAGAGGGTGGGCTCAAGTTTGCAAATATTCTGTTTGATGCTTTTTGTTAAGTCTCTTTCTGACAGTTCCCACTTTTGTGCAGTTATTTCATGCAGAGATTGGGGTAAAACAGCAATTGGGATATTCACTTTGGTTGCATTGTGCTGCACTTGTTACATTGCTGATCAAAGCAGAGTTTTATGCTTTCAGAGGCCAGACGCTATTCATTGCTTCACCTTTCCTCAGCACCCCATTGCATGAGACATAGCTGTTTGTGAAATTACTAATCAATATTAAAAATCTGATTGTTTCCTAAATAAAAAATGATTTTCCGCATTAAAATTATAATATATTTGCATTCTGTTCCATATAGCTGAAGCATATGAAATTGGTTGTCTTTGTTGGCTGTAATTAATAGATTTCTAAGGCTGACTTTTTCAAAGTCAATTGCTGTGGCTGCATAAATTGGCATTGCTCTATCTTCTGTGAACAACATGAGCAGAACAAGATTGTTGTGAAGAGAAAGGAATGATTTCTATTGTTTTGCATTCTTCATTTCAGGAGAATCGAAGATAAGCCAACTTTAAAAATGGCACCAGTTAATGCAGCATAAACGTGATGCGTGAAATGTGACATCTCTTTAACACTGAGAGAAAACACTTCCTTCCACTGAGTGCTTTTAAATGCAAAATATTGACACATCCTTATTATATCATACAAAAGGCTTTGTTCAGATAGGTAGTTTTAAAGAATGAGTAGTATCATGTGATCTTATTCATATTTATGAAATATGATAGCATAGAAAAAAGGTGTACTGGAGTACAGCAACTATCTTTATAGACTCGTTTCAGCTTCCAAATGTTTTTCATTTCACACATCAGACACTAATTAGCAAACATCTAATTAGTGTTAGAAGATTAATCGCTCATGGGAGTTTTTTTGAGTCTTTGAACTTTCAAGCATACAGGAATAGTGGCACTTTAGATACATTTGTTAAGGTACAGTAACTTTAAATGGGACAACATTTATTTTCTTCTTAAATACTGTATGAAAAACCAAAAATAAAAGTGAAATGAATGTGAAGTAAATTTGAAAACAATAAATGCTTATGAACAGAGAATGAGACAAAATTTAACTTGGGAATGGTAAAATACTTGCTGATTGAAGTTTTAGAGTTGGTGTATTCTTTTTTTAGAAGTTTATTACCAAGGAAGAATCTTAATAGGGCTGTTGCAGCACCATGGAATTGTTCTCATGGTACACCCTCGATACATTAGAGCACACAATACGCACATTCCTATGCTCTTTGAGCACCCATTCTGCCATAAGTGAAACACAATAGGAAGAACTTTTATGGCACTTCTTACTGCTCTCCCTTCAGGAGGACTTACTGGCACAGTAGTCTCCATTTTCCTGAACACAGGACAGTGGCCAAATTCTGCAGCCATTTCTTGAGCTCAAGAATCCCAGGTGAAAGCATTGAAGCCAGAGAACAAAAGTGCCCCAGCAGTGATGTTTTCACCATTAGGAGAATTCACCAGCTATGCTGTTTCCACTATCAGGAAGGACTTGTCCAACACAGACTATAGTAATATAAAAATAAACATTTATTTATATTGCCCTTTCCACTAAATGGTGGTACAGAGATACAGTTTAAAACTACAGCAGGTCTTCATTGCTGAAGAGCAATTGTTGGGAACGAGCAGAATATGTTTGTGGGTTTCTGTGTATACACTAGTCATAATCTGGAGGGGGGGCTTTAATGGTTTTCAGTAGCTACACTTTGTGCTTAAGAGGTGTGTGATGGCATTTAAACACTTTTGCTTAAGATAAACTCAGTAGAAATCGGCACAGTAGGGTGAGCGTGACTGTCAATAATGTTTGGTAAATAAGACCTGTGATTTCACTTTTATGTGGCATCCTATTATAGATTTGTCATATGCAATAAACCATTAATCATAGCATGATTTTTAATTTTGTTATTTGTTACCATAGCAGCAGATTTTATTATCTACTAAGTTAGAAGAACATGTGTAAACAAAATCTGTGACTGTATTTTAACAAAATGGACAAATGTAAAATCAGGATGGGTGCTCACTGATTGCTTATTTTCTCCTTACCCTGCAGATATGTACGTATTAAGATTTACCTAAACCTAGTTAAAATAAAGCAAGAATCATAAATCAATAAATTTGTGGCTTGCAGCTTTATGGCATTTTTAATACGGTGCCCCAAGAAGAAAATAGAGTCTAATTTGGAAAGTGCATTTATTTTAAATGTGCAGTACCTCTCTGAACATAATTTCTACAATACATTTACATCAAGCTGTGCAGAAATGCTGAAGGGCTTCAGTGTCACATTTTTGACATGTACAGATTGCAAATGGTGAAACTGAAAAGGAATAATTTATGAAAGTGTTAAACTTTTCAAAACACAAAGTAGTGATGAAGTTGAGAGCTTGAGTATTTTATTTTCAAGACTTAGCACTTATGAAGTAGTTGGGCTATGCTGTGCATCAAAGTGCCGGGCTATCTCTTTCCTCCAAGACCATCCTAATTCTGTTTGCAAGTCTTCATCTGGCCAGTGGTCATTTTAAATGCATGAAGCAGTCAAGGGCTTGTGGTAGCAGAGGCATAAACACATATCACTCCAGTGAAGCAAATATAAAGCACAGAGGAAGCCATCTGCACTTGAAGTGCTAGTGTACCCTGCAACCAAATCAGCACATTTGAAGTGTAAATGGCCTGGCCAGATTTCCATGGGAATGGCCGCAGCAACATCTGGCTTGTACTGCGACATTGCTATGGTGACTGGTCTGCAGCACGCAACTCTGCAACTTTGGCCATGCTACCCCACCCACTCACATCATTCGCATCCAGAAGAAAGTACAGACCTGAGAAATCACCAGCTACTCTTGGTGAAGCTGTGGAGAAGTTTTTACTTAACAACTGCTAACTAGGATTGGGACCCCTGGAGGGAGCTTACAGAAACTCCAGGATGGTCGTGGTGATGCAACATATGGATGCAGTGCTTCCAAAGTGGCTGGAATGGCTCATGTCGGGTAACTGCAAACAGGCCCATAGACATGGCCGTGTATCTGCTAGGACCTAGTTTATCATGTTCCTTGCTTAAACATCCTTCTTGAAAAGGACTGAAAGGTTTCCGACCACTGCAGGTGATACCAGCATATTCTTCTTAATGGGAATAAAAAAGAAGGGAGGTGGGACAGTTACTGTTTGTATACTTAAGGTTTCAGCATCAGTTGTGGGATCATCTTGTTGTTGTTACTGTATTGTTATTTGTGTCTGCCCTGAACAATGAGATACAATCCTCTTTGCACTGCAAACAAAATATCTAATTACAACATAAAAGTGGTTGAGATAAAAGGATATGTGCAAACCCATATTCATTTCTGTAATTCCAGGTCTTGTTCTGTTAAGGGTCTTCAATGAAGTAAAGATTAAGTGGTAGTGACACTGGAGAATCATGCGAAGCTTCCCCTAAAACCCCTCACTTAAAGAAATGTGTTATTTTACTGGTTTCTTGGATAATATACCTGTCTTTTAACATTAGACGCTATTCCTAAAAGACATCCATACCCTGTCCTGCATAGATGGGGTGAGTAAGGTACGTTATACTGATATATGTAACAGAGAAAGATGAAAGAAGCAGTGATGATGTGGTGATTCAAAGTAACTCTAGTGAGAGCAGAACATAGTGCTTTCTCCAAATGGTACCTTAGAGGGTGAACAAGATGTGACTATTGTCATCACAAATTGAGAGGTAGTGGCACAAGATGTGTTAGCAGGTATGGTGCATGGTACATGGAAGAGAGGTCTGAGACTATGGCCCCATCCCCAAACAAGCTGTTTGGCACCCTTTGGGTGCTGTTTGGGCATGCAAGCTCCGGGCACAGTACCGAGCATGGGTTTCGTGAGTCAACATATCATTCCTGGCAATGCAGGACAGGCACTGGTTTGGCACGGATGGTGGCATCCCCATGCAAAATGTACCAAACCCTGGTAAGGGGGAGCTGTGCCACCTCCTCTCTGCCCCCTCTCTCCTCATTGGCAGCCAGATTCTCATCAGCTGCAGCCAGATTGTTGTCAGCTCACCCCTGTGCTGCCTCACCCCCTCCCTTAGCAGCATGGACAGCCAGGACTGGGGTGGGAGGCATGGAAACAAGCTTCATTCAGAAAAAAATAACTACACTTTCATTCATAAAATAACATTCCATTCACTAAATAAAGCTCCATTGACAAAATAAAGCCTCATTCACAAAAGACCGATGAAAGACGCTAGCTGCAGTAAGTGCTTGAACACTTTTGCGCACCTTTGCTCCACCCGGGACCGTGGGAGCACCTGTCAATTTTAAAATCAAGACTCTTTTTATTATTGCCTTCACAATCAGAAAATGGAGGCTGCAAGTGAAACAAAAACCAAGCCATTCTGAAACAGGGTTGGAATTACTTCTGCTGAAGCGGCAGAAAATTTCAAAAATAGCCATCTCCAGCCTGCCTTTGCGATCGGCATTTTTAAAACTCTGGCTGTGATCTTCAATAGACAGGACAGCAAGCACACCACACCTCCCATTGACGTGTGTGCAAATCTCCTCCCCATTAGCTCGCAAGCATTCCCGGTTGGCTAACCAAGTGTGCCGGGTGCGCAGACCTGTTTTAGAGGGTGCCAAATTTGGTCCCCTGTTGGCACTGTTTGAGGGGACCCAGTGTGCTTTTCATGCGCCAAATCCAAAGCCCATGCGGCCACCCAGTGCCAAATGGGTGCTCGGCACCACACCAAAAGTGCTTGGGGACGGAGCAATAGAGCCTTTTTTCACTTACCTTCTATGGACCACTCTCATGAGGTAGGATCCACTGGAGTGGTCCATCAGCTGGAGTAGTTCACATGTCTACATTTAGGCAGCTCACATTTAGACAGCTTTTCCAGGATAGTGATGGTACAGTCTGTCGCAATAATGAAATGGGTCCAGGAACATGGAGGCATGCACTTTTCATACAACTCCATGGTCCAATATAGTACTGCAAGGATGCCAGTAGACCTTTTGTAAAAGTAAACTGGACTAGGGGCGATTTAGCACTTCCTTTCCCATCCTGGGGACAGGAAAGGTGTGCAAGAGACAAATATTGACTAGCGCTTGCACTTGCAAGGGCTAGTCAATGACAGCCTAGCCCCCGCACAATTGATCACTTACCTGAAATTGCTCATGCAGCCAATCCACTCCAGATGCCATCAATTTGAGTGTGGCACCCTGCACAACTGCACATGCAGCAGTGCTGTTGCTACTGTGACACTGACACTCTGTGCAGTTGCATCAAGGGGTCATGTGAGCTGCCAATGTGTTTGACAGCTCAGATTACCTCACTAGCTAGAAGAAATGCAGACGCTTGCTAGCTGGATGCTTCCAGGTAGGTTACCGTTTGCATGGAGTAAAGATTAAGTAGCTTGTGGTGCATGAGGTCGTACACCACAGCTAGTTTACAATTAGGCAACATCTGGGCAGACAGGGGACGGTTGTAGGCTGTAAGAACCTCCTGCAAGTGTAGATGCACCTGCCCAGATGTTGCCTAATTGTAAAGTACAGGCCAAATTTCAAATCGACCCTAGGTTGAGTCTGCGTTCCACCCAATGCAGACTGAATGGACTAGCAGGGACATGGTTTCTCTTTTGCTACACCAGCCTACAGAAGGAAGGGCTCTGGACTTCTTTGTATATCAGAACACAGATAAATCCAGCTGTATCAACATATATATTTTAAAAGAGCAGCTGAAAACAGCTTAGCACAGAGATGCTAGTATTTTTGTTTTAACAATGAAGGCCAGAGAAGGCAATTTGGAGGAGCATTTCTGGATTTTAATGCGGGCTAGAGCCATGAGCTTGTGAATGCTACTATAAGCTGCTTTGGAATCACTATCTTTTTCCTAAACTGCATGTGAATGTAGTCCATTTATACATGATTAGAAAAAAAGAAGATGAAATTACTATTGCTAGCAAATAATATTCATACAAGTTCTCAGGTGTGTGTGTGTGTGAGAGAGAGAGAATCTTTTTTTCTATACTGACCTAAATGCTAATCCATTCCAGAGGTTCTGGTGTTACTATTTCTGAATATATAAACAAAAACAAGCTTCATTTCTATCATTATCTTAGTATGAGAAAATGCATATAGATTGTACAAACTCCACTTTATACAAGCTGCATAGGATTTGAAAAACCTTGTTGCTTGTGGGTGGATGTTCTTTCAAAAGCAAAACTTTTTTTGCATCTTTGTATTTTTATTTTTTTTTTGCAATTCTCCATATTTGTGTCAAAGTGAAAGAAGCTACGAAAGGATATTTCATCTTTAATGGAGAACGCCTGTGGAACAACACCCTTTACTGTGAAAGAAGGATCCTTTGGTTTTCTGTATTCTTCAATACAGCATATTTCTTTTCTTTCTCAAAGAGTGAGCTAATCTCCATCAGTGTGAGTGTCCTAATTTAGAACTCAGCACCCTTAGGCAATATTTTTGCCCTTTTCTTGTAATTGACATCTCAATGAGAATGCAAGTGCACTCCCTCCCCCCCCCCCGTAAATTCTGCTCCCATAGATGCCATTAAAAATTAACAATATTTAGTAATCTATGTTATATACAATGAATAAAAGTGCAGGCAAGTTTGTTTACCTGGAATTTTTTTTTTAAAATGCCCCATTAATTTTCTGCTGTCATATGCCAGACTGTACTCTAGGCCTCAAGATCGGAATCATTTTTGTAATATAAAGCTAGGAAGTGGTATGTGTATTCATGCAGAAAAAACACACACCATAGTACACATATGTTGTAAAATCAGTCAGCTGAATTTGCCTAGGCCTATGCAGAATTGGATAGCCAGCATGGTATGACTGGGTGGATTCAGGGAGTAGTGAATGCCTTCCTGAAGGATGGGGTGGTCCCACTGGCCCTTAAACAGGCTGTGGTGTGGCCCCTCCTGAAGAGGGCCTCCCTGGATCCAGAAGATTTAAACAACTATCACCCAGTGGCTAACATACCTTTTTTGAGCTGTTGCTGTTCAACTGCAGACATGCTTAGAAGAAGCTGATTATCTAGATCCATTTCAATCTGGTTTCAAGCCAGGTTATGGCATGGAAACTGTCTTGGTCACCCTGGTTGGTGACCTTCTCTGGGAGAGAGACAGAGGGAGTACATCCCTATTGGTTCTCCTGGACCTCTCAGCGGCTTTTGATACTATTGACCATGATATCTTTTCGAAAACTAAGAAGTTTAGGAGTTGGAGGCAGTGTACTCCATTGGTTCCATTCCTATCTCCATGGCCGATCTCAGTGGTAGATGGAAATTCTGACTCAACATCCTAAGAACTCACATGTGGGGTTCCACAGGGATCAATCATATCTCTGATGCTCTTTAATATCTATATGAAACCACTCGGAGAAGTCATAAGGAGATTTGGAGTGAGGTGTCATCAATATGCAGATGATACCCAGCTCTATCTCTGTGTCATATGAATCAGGAGAGGTGGTTGAAGCGCTTGACAGGTAATGTGCTAGATGGAGGGAAGGGGGTTCTATTTTTAATTATGTTTTACTATTTGATATATTTTAACCTCATTGTAACCTGCCTCGGTGAAGGATGGGATATAAATTTTCTAAATAAATAATAAATGATAAAAAATAATAAATAAAATGGCACCATATCCTGTCCTGCTGTAAACCACAGTCCATTCTCCAGACTGCAAAGAGTATATAGGATTGTCATTGGGGACCCATTCCAGTAGCATAGCAGGAAGTGCTATCAGAAGTTGGCATAACACCGAAATGAGCTCTTCCTGGAACAGAAAAATCTGGGAATGAAAGTCCTCACCCTATGAAGGCTCTGAGTTGGCTTCAGAGCTAGCAACTGTAGCTGGATCATGATGGTACAGCCCTTTGAAAAGCATACAAGCAGCAGAATCTCCCCTCTTGAGAAAAATAGTAAAATAGAAGATAAAAGAATCACAGACAGGTAATCTAAATGGATGCAAAAAGGAACTGAAAGTACAAACAATAGTATTTGCAAATACGCATTTTACTTTTATCTTGTACATTGACAGTTATTAAATATTATTCTGTTTGTACTTCTAGTTCCTTTTTGTATCCATTTAGACTATCCATTTGTGATTCTTTTATCTTCTATTTTACTGTGTTGTTTTTCATTTGTTGAGATTCTGTTGGTTGTATGTTCTACAGCCCACTCCAGCATTACCCATGCTTAAATGGACTGCACAATATGGGCTGCAACAACCCTTGTAAGGCAGAAATAAACTATAGCTTACACAGATATCTCTTCCAAAACCACAAAATAACTCATATGTACAATTATGTTATTTATGAGAATTTCAAAAGGATTAATTTTTTTTTAAAAAAAGATTGTTCTTGCACATGACCAGTTGGCTCAATTTACTCATTGTCATTCAGTTTAAAGATGTTGAATGGCATAATGATGGTAAAGTTATATTAAAGCATTGTGAAATACTGTGCAAAATCCAAGCAATTAAGGAAGTAGTGCTTTGCTAATTTCAGACAGAGATTCTTGTATTTTCAGAAATGAGGAAAAGAAAGCAAATCTTGATTGAGGATGGGCCAAAAATGTTTTCATAGCCATATAGTACATCTTAAAATGCTATTATATTTCTCATTTATTCCAAACCTAAATATGCATCACTGATCTCTACTATTACTTTAATAAAATAAAGTGTTTACAGTTACTAATATTTACATTATTAGGGAGGTTCATTGTACTTGACTATTCTAAATATACACTACCGCTGAAACAGCAACTTAGGCTGCATCCAGATATTATTCATGTATTCTGCTGTAACTGGATATTCCACTGCTTTATTCCAGAATATCCAAATATAACAAAATAAGTAACCAACATCTGGATGCAGCTTTATATACTTTTGTTGCAAACACTGTATAATGCTTAACACTTTTGTTATTTTTAATCAAGGTAATAAAATATAGCATCATATAATATAGATTTTCATAATGATTTTTTTAAAAAATCTGAAGACATTTGTGTTCCTCTCAGAAATTCACCAAGTGTGGGTATATGTTTTCAAAAACAATTTTGGTCATTTTTCTGTGTGTGAAAAAAATGGAAGTTCACAAAAAGTACATCCATGAGTAATTTATTGGTTATCTTTGGGTTGCCAAAAATTGCATGTTTCAGACTGACGATGCAAAACAAGACATCTGTTAAATTAACATCTACCTACTTTTTTGTTTTTCTGTCAAATTTATTAGGAAAAAAAAAGAAATATTTTTTAACTGTCATAGCAATCTGTCTCAATTTGAAAAAAAAAGATTATTTGAGCGATTCAACATATGGCTCACTCTGCTGCACCTATGTTTCACATCTGTGGTACCTACTAGTGTTTCAAAGTTTAGTTTATGCCACAATTCAGTCTCAAATTTAACTCTAGGGACTACTGATCAATAAAGAAGTATTTTTCTGAGAATGAAGAGGGGGGGGGAAACATAACCAATTTTCACATAGCAAGCTTCACAATGTGATTTCTTCAGAACAGTTAAATACCTTGGAAAGAATACAGGGAGGGAAAAGGGACTAAAGTTCTTTGCCATTTTCTCCTGACCAGTATAGAGTTGAGAAGAAAAGGTTTATTAAGTTTTTAAAACAAAAAAAATGCATACCATTTTTATTCCTTTGATTTGGAAACAAATGTAGCACGCCTTTAAGTTTTTGGGCCACTATCTTCCTTTTAGAAAAGAGAACAAAATCTGTCTTACACATTTTTTGTAAGAATTCTTCAACATTTATTCCCCCTTTCCCTTCAATAGAAAATAGACAATGAAAACAGTATAAAGAAAGATAAATATCCTTTTGTTCATTGGACCAGCTCAGCATTTATTTCTTGTATCACTAGGAAGAAATTAGCTCCTTTTAAAGTTTAATCTTTGATCAATCCTTTCCCTTGATTCAAGAGGGGGGAAATGCAATAAATGTCCCACCTGTCACATTGTTCAATCTGGCATCTATTTTTTTTTAAAAATATATAAATATAAGTCTCCCTAAAATTGTTAGATTGGTTGTTATATTTAGAAATTACTGGGGGGGGGGGAGTGGGGACAAACAATCTCATCTAGAATCCTAGCTGAAAAACTATGCGTAATCTTTTGAACAAGATGTGTACCTATATTCTTTCCTAGGTTTGAATGCTTTACTCTGTCTCTCTTCTTTATTCAGTCTTTCATTTTCTCTACACAAGGAGGGGGAAATGAGTGGAAGGAGGGGAAACTAAAGCACACAAGAAGCATGTGTGAATGTGAGATAGCCTGCGCTGGGAATAGCCTGTAGCTTTCTAGGCTAGTAAAGATTGCAGGAGCTCAGGATATGGCACACTTCACCTCTGGGGAAACAAGAGAAGTGTCACCCACACCCCTGTGATTCTTCGGGGAGCAACCCCTGCGTGTTCATTCACAGAACTGCTTCAGTTTTCATCTCAAAGCAAGAAGAGCCCTATGTAAAATCCATGCAATAAATCACTGCATTTCATTAGTTATTAATAGAAAAATTTCAATTCCCCAGAAGGCATTTCTGTGTTTCTGTGTCAGAAGCATACAACGCTCAAACAGTGAGAAGATGTTCATAAACTTATGAAAATTTCAATGATTTCTTCTATGTTACATTTCATAACAATATATTTCAAGTATAACTGTTGTATGTACCGTGGATGTTATATTAAGAAATGGTTGTTACTTTTGAAACAGTAAGATCTTTTTTTAACAAAAGAAAGAAATCAGAATATTTGTTTTTATTTTCTGGAAAAAAAAAAGTTAGAAACACAGATTTGCATATGTAGTGGAAGTGTGTACAGACCCAGGAGTTTGGAGGAAATTAAAGAGATGGAATTAATTCAAAGAATAAAAGTACAGTTTTCACCAGATTTATGTCTACTAATGCACTTCAATGAAAATTTAAAGGGGAAATATGTATATGTTATTACTTCTGATGACAGTGACAGCAAGAAGGATTATTGCTAGCAAGAATTCCAGTCACATATGATAAAAGAATAGTATAAAAAAACTCTGGATCCTGTTCTCCAATGAATTAATTATGATTCAAATCAGCAGCATTATGTTATTCATGCACATTTGAGAGGGTTTAGGGTTTTTAAGAACTGTTCTGTTTCTCTCTTTCATTGTTTCCATTTTGTCTTTTAAGAGATAATAAGTTTTTGTGGTATTTACTTATTTATTTATATCCTGCCCTTCACCTGAAGTTTCCAAGACACATCACAACAATAAAAAGATACAATATAATAGCTTAAAACATTATTCTCCCTTGCTCCCTTCTTGCCTTCTTCCCTGGCAGGACAACATTCAGAGAGGAAGTTAAACATCAAAGACCTTAATGAAGAGACATGTTTTAACCGTGCACTAAGAATCACACAATGTAGGCACCTGGAAAACCTCCAGACAGAAACTCTTCCAGAGTCTTTAGCCTGTATTCTATTTTTAAAAAAAGAAAAAAAAAGAAAAGAAATACAGATTTGTACAATGAAAACCCATTTTTAAGTCATGTTTGTTTCAGAAAATCTTGATATTCATATAATTAACTCAGCTGCCAGTTTGGCACTTTGAAAAGCTGTCAACAATCTAGAGCCAAACAGAACCTTTCAACCATGAATAAGTGCAATATCTGCCAATAAAAGATTTAAACTATAATATTTAATACTTGTTTGATAATTCAGATGACTTGCATCTTAATCTGCCACCTTAATATAAAAGCTCATGTTAATTTGATGTGATCCATTTTTCTATTACAATAGACTTCTGAATAAACTAGGCCTTGCTTAACCTAATTATTTAAGATTTGTGCCATTTCTACTTATACTTTATACGATCCAGATCAAGTGGACAGAGCCTTCCCTGGACTGGAGTAAGAGTGGCTGTATTTGGACAGCTGTTCCATCCCAGCCCCCCTGCACCGGCTCCAAAACTCATGATAGCAATGGTGCCAGCTCTGAAGATGCCAACAAACAAAAATTAAAGTTCCTGGCAAATGGATCTTTGGAGGACCCATTTTGGTGGCACAACAAGGTGTATTGCCGAGATCAGTCCCCTTTGGTTAATTAGACACAGAATGTTTACATCATCCCCATGCCTCCTGATTTATTTATTTTGTTTTATTTGAATTTTTATCCAATCCTATACCCAAAGGTCTCAGGTGGGTTACAACGTTAAAAGCCAGTGGACGTATAAAAGGAACGTATTAAAATCCTGTAGTACACCAGTAGAACAGACTAGAAGGCCATTTTGAAATGTCTGTTTGATTCCTTATCCAATGCAGACGATGCACTTTGACAGACAGGATGGGCGCATGTACTCTGGCAAGGTGCACCTGCACACTGTGGAGCCACCTCCATCTTGGAGCAGCCCAGTGCATATGTGGCCATCCTAGTTCGGTCCACTATACAGCATTTGTATATCTTCATATGCAGAGGCAACATGGGGGCAGCATGGTATGGCTGTGGTGGCACAGTCATGTACCACATCACCAATTGCCCTAAGAACAGCCCCGCACACATAGCCATTGCTATAGCAAGGCAAACAGTCCCAGATGAGACTGTTCCCACTGCATCCAGACCCAGGTAGGGTAAAGTTTGGGATAGCATGGCATTCAAAGTGCAAATGCCAGCTTCTGTACCTGATCTTAACTGATGTGGGATACTTTCCCATAACAGTTAAGTGCAAAAATGTCCACTGCCTACATAAAGGCACAGCACCTCCCTTATACTGCACCAGTTTATCCCAGGCAAAATAAGTTTAAAAAAGATATAAAAGGGCCACATTAATGGCTCTCTCCTGAACATTAGCCAACACAAATTTCATCAACAAATTCTGGTAGATATGATTGTATGTCATAAACCATAGTTTATGTCAATAATGTGTTAATGAATGCTGCCAAACAGCTTCTAGAGCAAAAATGCTCAAATGGCTCGTTTTAATTCAAAGACAAAAGTTTGCTTTTCATTTTCTGATAGTTCTTTAGCAGAAACAAATCTACTTATTGGTTTAGATGTCATGATGTTGCAAGGCTTCTGGCTTTGCAGAGGAGAACTGCAACCAAGTTCATCAGTACATGCTATTATAGGACTTACTCACTGTTCAACATGCCTAGTGCTTTCAGCCTTAAGAAGCAGTATCCTTGTTGCCAGTACTGTTACATCCTACTGGCAAATCAACTCCAAAAACACACTATATCTATATTACTTAAAGTTTTCTCAGATTTATTCCATGAATAATGTAATTAAGGGGTTTGTGTGTGCACATGCACTTGCCTGTGAAGCAGATATCTGATACAAAACAACAACAAAGCAACAGCTGCAGACAATTGTTTTAAATAGCCATGTATTTTGAACAGTATTTTTTTTTAAAAAAAAAGATACTAGTGTATATTTTCATTCTTTAGAATGGGAGAAATAATTTCCTGTTATGGGTACTAGTTCTCCCATTTTCTATTGCATTTTTATAGATGTCTTTGGCCCTTCCAGATTTTCTGGGAGCACAATCCAGGAAATGGCAAACACCCTAGGTGTGATCCTGATGGGAGGTGATAAGTAGTCAACTCCCCAAGTATCCTAGTTAAAGCTACATTGATCTCAATGGACAAGGTGTTGATTGTCCTTTCCCCTTCCATGCGTGGATCTTGCCAGATTATGGTGAATTCATACGGATTCGTTCATATTCCTATCCTTGATATGCAAATCGGTCAATCACTGATCTTCTGAGATGCTAAGCAGCCATTCCAAACCATCCAAGAAGGGCATCATGAGAGAGGATGCTGAACATATCAAAGTCAGAATTTGAGGTACCCCAGAGAGTCAAGAGTCTTGCTGCTGGATTTGGAAATACTCCACACTATTTAGCAAATGGGATCACAAGTGGTTTTTTGGGGGGAGGGAACCATGCTTTTAGGAGCATTCTTCTCAGTTTCCCCTAATCCAATGACAAGTCATGATTTCTTCTACCCCCGTCCCTTCTTCCTCGGGCTCTACACCATTACCTGCTATGGAGATTGGCCTGGCTAAAAGGGAGGTGGAGGGGAGGAGGTGAAGAATGAAGAGCCTGCAGCAGCTAACAAAAGATACATGTATTGGGGAGTGAGACATAACAAGAGATCAGATGTATCATGGAGTGAGTCAAAGTGTCTGATTTTACAAAGAACAGTCCTGAAAGACTTTCATGTTCCATCCTGGGGTTGCAAAGTGTCAGCTCTTGTATAAAAGCCTGCCTGCCGCCCCCTTCCTTCCTTCCTTCCTTCCTTCCTTCCTTCCTTCCTTCCTTCCTTCCTTCCTTCCTTCCTTCCTTCCTTCCTTCCTTCCTTCCTTCCTTCCTTCCTGATCATCTCATCCACCCCCTTTTGCCTCAGTCCCTGCCATTTCACACTAATCTGCTGTAGCAATCCAGCACAGAGCTTCATTGCTGTGTAGAAGTCTGCCTGCCTGCCTGCCCCTCCTTCCTTCCTTCTTTCCCAATTGCTTCATCCACACCTTTTTGACTCAATCCCTATGGTGGATACAAGATGGGCAGGGGGAGAAGGGGTGAACAAAATCGGCTGCCAAAGGACTCCATGATCTCATGCTGGGGAAGGTTTATATAGAGGGTCAGATTTGAATTGCGACCCTGATGAAGTCAGGGTGTCCAATTGCTGACTTCATGGACAGGGGGTTCTGCTAAGGAGAGGATAGAGGGGCGGGGGTTCCTCCCCTGCTGGGCATTGAATAATGGAGAGTGAATCTGCATTAGTGGGAATTAAAAAAAAAAAAACAGACCTCCTGCTGATTAAAAAAATCCCCTGGTTTAAAACTAGATTAAATTGCCAAGTGGGAGCCTGACCCTAGTGTGTGCAGATAAAGAGCAAGCAACTGGAACCTTGCCTCCTTAGAATTAATCACTTATCAAGATTTATTGATGCAGGATTGCCCCTTTAAATTTTCATTCTGGGACTTTTAGTCCCCACTCTATCCTCTTCTTTCTCTTCTTTTGAAATAATGAGCAATCTTTGATGTGAGTTGTGTAACAGCCCTGTCTCCATTTGCAAGTGTGGAATCATCATATACAGTAGAATCAGAAGCACCTCCATTCAGAATGCAAAATAATACCCAAAACAAGGGTGCCTCTGTTGGTCATCACAGCTGGAAATGAGACAGTATGTGGATGGAGACATGGTGGCAAAGTTGAGTTCTCCATCTCATTTGTAGAAGTCTTGGGGCTGTTATGCCATGTTCCAGGTTTATTCTTCTGAGAACCTAAGCTTTCAGATATAGCTGTGATATCCATCTTCAGAGGTCTTTGCTCTTCGCCAAGTCAAGTTATTCGGTTGCTTCCATTCATAAGTAAATTCAGGGGGACAATAAATTGAAGCTGAATCCAGACAAAATGGAGGTGCTCTGTGTCAAAGGGTCCCAAGTCAGTGAAGCTGGGAGGCATCCTGCCCTCAATGAGGTTGTAATGCCCTGGAAGGGACAGGTGTGAAATCTGGGGGTTCTCTTAGGCTCTGCAGTGACACTTGACACAAGAATGTCTATTCCTAACTTTGGCTGATTGGACAGCTAAGGCCCCTTGGAGACAGGGATGGCTTGGCTGCAGTTAATCTGTGCTCTGGTAACTCTGGGTTATAAATGAAATCAAATAAAAGGCAGGAAAGGCTTCAGGTCACGGTGGCAGCCCTGCTCTTGATTTATTATAAATGCCCATTTCCATGTGAGACAGGAGTCATCAACTGATCAGCTAGCATGAACAATTAAGGACATATAAACAAAGTGGTTCTGAATGATAAAAGATGTCTACTTTTCAACATCCTGAAAATATTTCAATAATAAGGTGCAGAAAACACACACACACATTAAATATATAATTTTGGAGCCCATTTTAGAGGTCTAAAAGCATCAAGAGAGGATTTTTAGAACATTGCAGTCTGGCTATTTTCTTGTATGTAGGCTTTTACTGTAGCTGGTGAAAGGGTATTGCTCATCACTGTTGGTCAAATTTTGCCTCAGCTTTCTATTGTACGATTACTCATCATTTCAATGTCTGGCTATAATGTGTTCCTCCCCCACCGCCACTGCCTGGAAATTGAACAAATATGTGTAGTTCTTCATTCTATTAAACTGACACATTTGACTGAACCTGTAACTTAGAACAAAAGAAGAACATGTCTCTGTTTCTAGGCGTAGGAGGTGCTCTGAAAAAAGGCACTCACTTTGTTTTCATTGCAGAGTAAGGATGCACCATTTTCCAGTTTGGTCTAGCAGTTAGGGAGCCAGACTCTTATCTGGGAATACCGGGTTTGATTCCACTCTCCTTCATGAAGCCAGTTGGGCGACCTTGGGCTAGTCACAGTTCTCTTCTGAGCTGTCACAGCCCCATCCACCTCACAGGGTGTCTGTTGTGGGGAGAAGAATAGAAAGCTTTGTCAACTGCTCTGAGTTCCCTTAAATGGGTGAGGAAAGTGGAGTAGAAAAGCCAACTCTTCTTCTTCAGTGCCTCCATGCAGGACACAAAAAAGCACCCGCTCAGGAGACACTGTCATTTAAGGCATTACTAGCACTGATTCCTGCAAGGCACTGGCTGCTGCCAAAAACAGAGAAGGGGTGGCGGCAAGAGCATTCTTTGGAAGATATGGGCTCCCTGGGGTGGGAGGTTAGTGGGATTTACTTCAGTCTCTTTATACCTGATTTTTCACCTTCAGCTGCTAGTAGTTTCTTTCTTTGTTTTAGCTTCATCCAAACAGCACTCACTCAATCCACATTATTTGGATAATCCAGAGTAAAGCACATCCAGGTCCCATTCCCACTTGGGTTTTATTGAGCTTTGAAAATGTTTTGGAAATCCTTTGGTCCCATTAAAAATTTGCTTCCTGCACTTTCCAAGGAGTAAATTGCCCAAAAACGCATTTTAAAAATCCTTGAAAAAACAGCTCTTGCTCCTGTTTTTGCAGCTAGCATGCTTTATCTTTTTTGCTCTGGGAATGGTACCGCAGGATGGGAGGGAGATCGTGCCTTTTGGGTTGTCTCCCCATAGCCGTCTGTCACCTTTGTGGGTGAATCATTAAATGGGTGAGGTTTCACTCTTTGGGAGGGAAGCCCCTTGTTATTGTTCCCCTCCTCTTCTATGGTAGGGCAAAACAGAGGATAATATTGCCAAGTAAAGGATCCATTCGGACATAAAAAGCCCACTCCGCAGTCTGTTTTTCCCCCTCTCCCTTATCCAGATCCAGTCTTTCCCCCATCTTTTTCTCTCTTTTTCTACTTTCCCCCCTTTTTGCTTGCATCCTGGGCACCAGTGGCAGAGCTTTTTGCTCGCAGGGAAATATTCTCTTTGGCACCGCCCTCTTCCCAGCACTTGGATTTTAAAGCCTAAATCTATATTCAAATCTGAAGGTGTGTTCTGGGATTTATGAAAAGCAAGGGGGTTAATTTACCAAACAGTGACAAAATCACCCAAGATCTTGCTTCTTTAGACGTCAGAAGTGGATGGAAAATTTTAAAAAGAGAGGGCTAGAGAAAAATACACACACACACCGCAGCCTAGATCTAGCCCATGTTTTGCACTCGGCTGTGTGGGCGCATTATGGTTGATAAATTTCTCTCTTACCCACTGCCGAGCACAAAACATCGGCTAGATCTAGGCTTAGTGGGGTGATTTTGTGTACAACCCCAGCATTGTGGAATTGATCTGCATCATCATGGGGGATCGCTAGTCTGCAATGACACAGTTGTGCAAAAGAGGCTGGGTGTGCGATCAAAGGGAATTCCCCACCCTTGGCCACATCATAATGATTGGGAGCGAACCCAGTCAGAGAGAGAGGTGGGAACCCCAGCTGGCAATGGGTGGGGAGCAAAAGATGCTGATTCCCCAACGTGTTTTATGTAGCGTTTTCAATGGGAATGGCAAAATTATAGGTTTTTATATGTTTTCAATGGAATCGGGGAGAATGTGCAATAAAAAGATATAAAATGAACATAAAAAAAAAAACAATAACAAACAGCCTGGAAAAAATGAATAAAGCCTGCCACAGTGCTGGTACTTACCTCTGCTAATACAGTATTACTTATTCATGCAAAAAAAAAAAAAGTACTTACTTTACTTCATGTTATTTCAAATAGTGTAAAAAGAGAAAAAGGCAACAACAGGTTCTTTGGGGTGATTTTTTAATAAAAAATCTTGTACATGGGGCTGATGATATTTGTCAGTTATGCTGTCTATCCTTATGCATACCATTTACTGTGCCAGAATTGCATCTGGGCGTCATTTCTGTCATGCAACCATGAGGCAGTGCTCCTGATTGTAGACCCTTAGCATTTCTGTGCTAGTCAGATATTTCTGTATCATTTCAGCAACCATCATCCAAAATGAGTTTCCTGCTCTCCCTCCTTAGACACTTTTTTCCCAGTTTCAGACACTGTCAGTCCTGTTTTACATCAAAGCCCATCCCTTCTCTGTTTCAACCCAGCCTTAGTACAGGGTCAGCCTTCGAGTCTGGCTGCGTTCTTTGTTCCATATGTCACTGATGTTGCTTCCAGATCTCAAAATGGTGTTCACCTTCACAGAGTACTTGGAACTCACACACTTAAGAGGCATGCTTTCCTATCTCTTCCTTAGCAAAGATATAATTTTGCCCTTATCGCCAGCTGTGCAATGCTGTTTTTTCTTCAGAACATTTTTTTTTTCAGTATAGCATGGCTGAGTCTTTTTATCTTAAAAGGATGGCATGGAAAAGTGAATTCCCACCCACTTTGTGAAGCCCTCATCTCATCTGTGCTCCAGCAAGAACCACACATGCAGGAGGCATTTTTATTCCTACATTTAAAGCCACTAGTCAGATACAAACTGACAGTGTCCACTCAGTTCTTCATTCTGCTTCCCTTGATATCCTGTGTGAAAACACTTTGGCTGTTCTGTGCTCACTTTGCTTGGAAAAGTCTAATTAGTCCATTCCACCCTGTTCCAGACCAAACTTAGCAGGTGCAGTCTTCACCATAAGGCGGGGGTACCACCTCTTCTGGAACAACACCAGCAGCACTGTGGAGGCACCTTAGCATTTTCAGTCCATGTAACTGACACCCTGCCCAAGGTACCAGCAATTGGTTCAGGCCCCAATGCTCACACATCATGTTTGGAACAGATGCGCAGAGATGAACAGAGATGTCTCTGCAGTCTTGCCAATGTTTGGCAGAATTCAGATAATTCTAAATCAGCCCTCATTTGCCATTTCACCTCCACTTTTCCTTTAAAAAAATTCTATCCAAAAGTTAACCTTGGAGAATAAAAGGAGAAGGTGCATAGATTGTGAAGATAAGGCAGTGCTGGTATATTAAAAGGGGTTAATTTCCTGTGTATATTAGAGTTACAGCATAGGAACTGCTGATTGGATAACTCTGCTGTAACAGTTTGTAATGTCACATGTTCTCTCTCTCTCTCTCTTCAAGCTAAGTAGAAAGATGGATTCTAGCATCTCCAGACATGTCTACCTGATGTAAATAAGTTATAAGACACACATCTTATAGATAAGTAAATTCATGTTGAAACAAATCAAGAAGGTCTATGCTTCAAATCTGTTCTTCAACAAGCTCTCTGCTATTAGTATAGTTTTCTAAGTGTAAAAGAAAACAACAAACAGCAGTGGTGACATACAGATACCATGACATTTCCTGAAGTCTGTAATGACCCAATTCTTTTCGTTCCAGACCAGGTGCAGAAGTGCCAATGGATGGACTGGGACACACAGTGTTAGTATGGTTATAGACCTCATAAAAATATAATGTGCACCAGGAAGAATGTGTCTTCCTCCTTATCCCTGGTAGCCCCAGGTCCAACTTCTGAATATGGATTTGATTAATACACCACAAACATTAACCCACTTTAAGAGTAAAAGGGTGCGTCTTCATGGGATGCCTTATATCGTTTCCCCAAAACCGAAATAATTGAACCGAGTCAAAACTGTCTCCACGGCTTTGAACTTGATCGGGTTCCGTGGCATCCCGAGGGCATTCTGATTGCAGCCTTATCTCGGAATC
>MTQE01002208.1:58970392-58987667 GCA_014337955.1 Aspidoscelis marmoratus
CTGATTTTATAGCTGTCATGAAAGCCTGCCTGCTCCCGGTCCTTTAAACAATAATACAGAATCTCAGCTGCTGAGATTCTATATTACTGTTTAAAGGACCGGGAGCAGGCAGGCTTTCGCTTTCTAAACGTCTGAAGTTTTGAAATTGCGCAAATTCGCAACATTGTTAAGAGAGTGAGCTGGTTCCCTTGCTACACTGTAGCACTGCTACAGAAGGGACCGGCCAGCTGGCCTGTAAGCCACCCAAGCATTTGGGGGGTGATGTTTTCATGGAGGTGGATTTCCCTGGGAAGGAAGAAGGGAAAAAAGAAGGGAGGGAGGGAGGGAAGAAGGACAAAAGGAAGGGAAGGAAGAAGGAAGGAAAAGAGGGAAGGAAAGAAAGGGAGAGGGAAGGAGGGAAAGGAAAAAAGTACACGGAAGGACGGGGCAGTGAGGCAAGAGCGCCTTTGAAGCTGAGCCCTCCTTTCCTTTCCTTTCCTTTCTTTTCCTTTCCTTTCCTTTGGCTCGGGCCCCTGTGCTCCCTCCATGCCTGCACACCCTTGCTCCCTCTGCCCCCAGCGAGCCTCAGCTGGCGAGGCGAGACGTCTCTTTCTTCGCCGTCTTGGAGCTCCGCGTGCGACTTGAAAGGCTCCGCCAGCAGCCAGAGCGGCGAAGAGAAGCGATCCGAAAAATGTTTGCTTCAGATCAGGCAGGGAAACACACACACACACACCCGCAATGACGTGCCAGAATACAGACAGCTATTGGATACAGTGCGATGGGGGAGGGACACCCTGAACACGGAATCTCATCCCTTAACATGGTACTGTCCACACAGTAAAAAATGAAACCTGTATCGAGCGCATGATTCGGAGTGAGACCTGTTGAAATCAGGTTTGAGATTCAAAACGGTTTGTCGTGGTTTAACACGGAAAAAGCTTGTTAAGCCTAACTGCCGTCTTTACTGGGAGGACTCGAAACATTTTGAATTCGAAATAACGTTGCCGTGAAGACGCAGCAAAAGTGTTTGCTAAGTGGATTTTATCCATTTTTCAGGAAACTTGCTTTTAGTTTAGCTAATATCGGGGGGGGGGGGACAGCTTGCTGTTTTGCTCATACTGCATGTTCTATTCATTTTCAATTTTGATTAAAAGGGTATGTTAAACTTTTGATATAGTAAAGTGCTTATGAATCAACATAGGGCCTTTTTGCACCTTCACTTCCCTGGGAAATCAATCCAGTGGAGTGAAGATGGGAGATGGATCTGGCACATTCACTTTGGATGCCAGTTCCATCACAAACCACAAACCAGTGCTTCTGTAAGTGTTGGCAAAGTGTGGACCACAGTGATTATCTGTATACTAGAGATGTCACCACCATCCCCATGCTGCCTCTTCCGGACTCTATTTGCCCAGAAGGAATGCAAACACAGCCATGCCAGGCTGTCTAAGCCCTGCCGCTAATATAGATGTAAAGCATAAAAAACTGCTCTGCACCTATATGTGCGAGGATCATTCCAACACATGTGGAGACACTTCTAGGATAGAAGTGACTCTGTGCAGTGCTCATTTCCAATGCTGGGGTATTCCCAGAGTTCCCCAGGGAGGGAGGTACAAAATGACCCATAGTTTTGGTAGTTACCCTATTTGGGTTGGTTTGAAAGTGCTGATAATGCAAATGAAACCAGAATTTGGCTTTCAGGCCCATCATACCCTGGGTCTACTTGCACTACAGCATGTAATGCATGATTAGGGAACTTCTGGGGAAGAGCATCTGCACTTTGAGGAGGCTATTACAGCCTCCAGATATCCCCTGCCTTCCCAGAAGTGCCCTAATCATGCACTAGGTCTGGAGCATGAAATTGTGCTCTATACCTTTACTAACCTTACGTGATTACTTACTTGGCATGTCCAGCAGTGAGCATCCACACCTTTTCTGGTGCTCTGGGGTTGTCTGAGGTGCCATGCAAGCATGCTGGCACCTCGGATGACCATAAACATGACTGTGCGTGCACAGAGCATCAGTGTCTTCATAGTGACAGCACTGACACATGCACAGTCATGGAGGGTGCTGCAGACAAAACGGCAGCACCATGAAGGGGACCAGCCACAAGATCAGTCACAGGTGAATGACCTATCACGTGGGGCTTAGGCTGTAAGTGACTAGTGCTCACAAGCATAAGCACGAGTCAACATTAGGTGATTGTGCTCCTTTCCAGTGCAAAATTGCCCCCTTTGAGATGATTATGGCAGGAGAAACCAAAAATAGGCAGTCATTTTTAAAGGCCTCATGATATTTATGATGGCAATCAGAATTTTTTTTTTTTTTTTACCCACCAAGCTTTACCATGGCAGTGAAGAGTCAGAAGACAGATTTGTTAGCCTTGCATGAATGTTGAAGGATGATTTCATATCACCTTATGCCACCTGCCCTGCCCAGAGCGGGTGGCACTTTGGATGCACATATACACGTACACGCTAGCAGCAGCAACAAGGCTGCTTTCATCAGCGGACTGCTAGTAGCAGAAGGGGCTGCCCAGTCCCTTCTGCACTGAATTCTGATATGGCTGGCTGCTGCTGGATTCAGATTTGGCTGGATCTGGTACCAGCTGCCAGAGATGCATTCATAAGAACTTAAGAGGAGCCCTGCTGGATCAGGCCACAGCCCATTTTGTCCAGCATTCTGTCACACACAGTGGCCCACCAATTGCCCATGGACATCTCAAGCAGAGACAAGGGCAAACCTTCTCCTGCTCTTGAGTCCCAGCAAATGGCCTTAGAAGCATTTTAATGTACAGATTCAAATGCTGAGACACCACTGCCACCTGATCACGTAATTTGGATCCTGGGTACCTCTGCCTCTGTGGTGAACATTCACTGCAGATACAAACCAAATGTGACTCTCACCAGATTCTAAGTAGTTACAGTCGCATGAATGTGAATGTTCTTCACATTTGTTTTGTTGCAAAGCGAACAAAGAAAATAAAAGCATGCACATTCCTACCCAGTATAGCAGTAGATCTTGACATCGTGGACTACACTTGCCCAGGGCTGGTATACTGGACCACAAAGGCATGCGGACATGTGGTCCAATAGAGCTATGAATGGTCCACTTTGACTGTTCTACAGAAAGTCCTGTTTGAAGTGGGTCTTGTGTGAAAATGCCTAGGCAGAGAACTGCAAAGGCTTTCATTCCCATCTTTTGAAGCCTTGGCACTGCCTTCAAGGGCTCTCTGGAAGCAGCAGCTGGCCTGGAACAGAATGACCCATCAGAATGCTCTAGTAGAAACCTATACCAGCATGGGAGAAGTTGCTTGTTCTGGAGAAGGAAAGGTCTTGTGTGAACAGACTGCTGGATAAGATGAGCCCTTGATCCAATCCAGTGGAGCACTTCTTATGTTCTTACTAGACAAAAGCCTTGAGCCAGCCTTACTGGTGGGAAATATGATTCTGGAAGATGCTCACATTTTGACTTCGACAACACTGCAAGATAAGAGAATTGTAATGAGTTGCCCTGTTATATAGACTCAGTATGTATGTATGATAAGGCAGACCTGCAGAATTATATATGTTGGGTCTTACTGTAAGCCAGTATTCCATTTATCATGTTTTGTAACAATGGCAGGAACATAACTACCATTGAGTAAGTTCAGCTTTTTTCCAAGGACTTAGAAAGCAAAGGTTTTCTTTTCTTTTTTTCTAATTATTGGACTCTGTGTTTGTTTATTATTATTTCTGTGCCTGGTTTTTGTCTGAGTCTGCATGATAAGATGGACTCATCTTGCTTACTTTGCACAGACCCATTCTATTTTAAGTTCATCCCTGACCAGCAAGAAACTAAGTTCTCCAGAACTAGCCTTTATATCAGTGCAAATCCTTGAATTGTTCCATTCTTTTGGACTTTGCCTTGAATATCCTAGCTCTGTGATTGTGATTCCTAGTTCTGAAATCTCACTCTGACCTTGAGTCAAGAAAACATTTTTATTTCGAGGACATAATCTCAAGGCATGTTTGCATATTATTGCCTCAAGGATTTTACTGATATAAAGAGGGACTTGGCAGATCATTCTACACTTATGTTCTGCTATTATGACCATGGAGAACAGTTCATAAGCAAATAGACGATTCTATGATTATTTAAATATTTAAATTTCCAGATTTTGAAGAGCGAACTCTTTCAAAGAGTTTTAGTCCTCTAGGCACAAAAGGGCCACTATACGACCATTATGTCAACCTTTTGTTTAACATGGTGTTTATATCCTATGAAACCATTATGCTGTGCAATTGCTTACAATTGCTTTTATTATGGTTTTACATTGTATAGTTTTCCATTAAGGGAAGCTGTATTTTACATAAGATGCTTCCAGCCTTTGGGTGTTTTTCCACTGTCAAAAAGTACGCATTTTTGCACCCATTTAGGACCCATTTGGGTGTGAGCCGGATGATCCCATTTCCACCACGGCACACATTTGGGACCCGATTGTTTCCACTGCCATGGGGGAAATCCAGATATAATGGGTACATTTTGGCCTTTAATCCAGATTTTCTGTAGACCCCATTAATGGGGTCTACAATGGGGTCTTCTGCCAGAAAATCTGGATTAAAGGGAGCCTGTTTCCACTGGAAACAGGAAATGGGGTCCAAAGGAGGCTAGGGGGAGAGGATGCACCCATTGGGCCCCCCTGAACCTCAGCTCCGAAGTCACTTCAAAGCCACTTCAAAGTCATTTCGAAGTCACTTCGAAGTCTGTGCAAAATAGCTCCAGAGTGCCTTTGAAGTCTGTGCTGATCTTCGAAGTGAACTTCAGAGTGACTCCGAAGTCATTTTGAAGTTCACTCCGAAGATCAGCACAGACTTTAAAGGCACTCCAGAGCTATTTTGCACAGACTTTGAAATGACTTTGAAATGACTTCGAAGTCAATTCGAAGTGGCTTTGAAGACTGCCCCCCCTGCCTCCCGAAACACCTGGGTTAACAGACCGACCCCTTGGGGGTCGATCCGGATTCCCCACATGGGTGCAAAGCTGTTTCCACAGGAGGGGTGTTAGCACCCATTGCTAATGGGTGCTACACCTCCTGTGGAAACACATTGGGTGCTTCCCTTAATCAGGATCTACTAAATCCAGATGAAGGAATGTACCCATTCCTTAGATCCAGATCTAAGGGCTGCAGTGGAAAAACACCCATTGTTTAAACACTGCAAATTTCCCAGGCTGTATTGGGATCGTCAAATATACCTATGGCAATCACAATATACTGTCAGAATGGGGCACTGAAAAAGTATAATAAAGTCATGACAGAAAATCCAGCTCTGATGCTGGGTTTTCTGTCATGCTGGATTCCTTGCCTTATCTGTTTCCTCATGGAATTGCTACTCTTGCAAAAATGTACAGATGTAGGATTTCTGTGAGTGAGTGAGTGAGTGAGAGAGAGAGAGAGAGAGAAAATCAGCCGAACAGGTGATGGGGGCCCACACAAATAACTTACCTTGCCCGGCTGGTGTTGCTGTTGCGCAGGCACGCCAAGTCTGATAGACAGGACCCGCAGGGCCCAGTCTACCGGGAGCGTGCAAAGGTAAGTGAAGGCCTTGTGCAGGGGGGAGGTGGCTTGCTCCAAGCTCCTGCAGTCCCATCAGAACTGCAGGAGTCGGGCAGACACTCAGATCGGTTTCCCCTCACCCCTTTCTGGGGTGGAGGGAGGCCGATCTGCAGCTATCTATGGGCCGGAGGAAGTGCGACCCTTTGGTAGACCGCACCTACGTGGGTCCGGTTTACTGGGGTCCCACATCCCTATGTCCACCGCAGCATATTGCGAGCCTCTGCAGGGTCGAGCTGCCTCAATCGAGGCGGCTAAGCCCCTCAGAGGTACCCTGGCACCCCCACCCCTTAGCTCCGTGACGCGCACGCACGCATGCAGCTCCTACCTTCTTCCTGTTCTGGGTCTCTATGATCCAGGCCAGGCAGGAACACACAACACATGCACGTGGCGCAGCTTCTGATTGGGCAGACTGCCCACATGGGCAATCAGCCCAATCAGAAGCTGTGCCGTGTGCATGTGGTGTGTGTTCCCGACTGCCCCGGGTCATAGAGACCCAGGACAGGGAGAAGGTAGGAGCTGCGTGCGCGGGGACATGTCCCTGGACCGTGGGGTTGGGGGTGCCGGGGTGCCTCTGCGGGGCTTAGCCACCTCAGCTGAGGCAGCTCGACCCCACAGAGGCTCATGATCTACTGCAGTGGGCCAGGGGATGTGGGACCCCAGTAAACCGAACCCACATGGGTCTCGTTTACCAAAGGGTTTCACATCCCCCAGCCCATAGACAGCCGGCCCTGGGCCCCGGGGTGGGTGGGTGGGTACCCGGATGGGTTCCTGCCAGCTGTACAGGACCCAATCGGATCCTGTACAGCTGGGAGGAACGGGGGAAGCTGCCTGACCGGTCTGCCTGCCCCTGGGTGCTCCCACCCAATGGCGGGCAGGCCTGGGAGGGGCCTCCCTGCCCCTGTGCAGTCTTTCCCAGCTAGGACAGTTTGGAACGGTTTCCCCGTTCGCATGTAGGCAGGCAGGAATGCGTGTAAACACATTCTTGCCTGCCTACATGTGAATGGGGAAACCGTCCCAAACTGACTTAGCCGAAGTGCATTACAGCCGTTCCGGCTGTAATGTGAAAAGGCCTCTACTCTAAAACTCTGGTATATAAAGGATCATTGTACATTTGTGGATTTCTCATTTGCTGTTTACTTCTGCGCTTTATGGGGAATATATACTACTTATATCTTATTAAGCTAACCTAAGAAGACGAGGTACGCATTTTGGACTGACTGAGAGGAAAGCACTGGATCTGGATCTTCTTAAAATGTAATGCTGTAGCTTTTACAAGTACAGTTTTACATTTTGAACCTTTTAAAAATATTTTTAAAAATTAGTCTCACTGAGTAAGTCATGCTTTGGCTTCCAAATCAACCCATTTTTCTTAGCAGAGGAGAGTTTCTACTGTAGTTAATATTCACTGCAGGACATTCACTGGATACAAAGCATTCATGCTCAGATGGCTACAGGTAAAGCACAAACATGCACACACATAAGGAAACATAAAAAAATAAAGCAATTCCACGTTGCCTCCACTGAAGTCAAAAGGAGTTGATTTATAGCAGATACTTTATTACATATGGGGATGCAGATTAAATGTTGGATTTCTTATATAACCAAAGCTGCAGTTTTAAAGCCAGATAACATTTTTGTTGTGTTTATCTGTCTAAAAATAAAATTGCTCAATTCAGAAAAAAATAAAAATAAAAACTGTAACTGCTATTTAATTATAAATTAGCACGTGCATATTCATGATAAATAATGTTTACTTATATCCATGATCTAATTAAATGACATTGTAGCTACAATAAGGAGAAATATTACAGATGGTTTTAGAATCAAAGGAAAGTGTTAATTTTTATAAATACCTGAAGTTCCACTACTAAAATTAAGAAGCTGATGATTCTGTACTTCCCTCCTACTGTGAATAGAATTAACTAGACACCAATTTACACCTCTTTGTTAAGAGTAGCTGATTTGTATACAAGTGAGACCACATTTACATCTTTTGTAATTTAGTTAAAAGGAGACAAGACATTTTCCCTTTACCACAAATCATGAAGCAAATATTTAATGTTAAATGAGTTCAAATGTTAAAATATACACAGTTTTAAAAGAAATGAATAAGAAGTGCCTGATTCTATCATAATCTAGTATACTGAAATATTAGTAATCTCTTCTTCCATTAAAGGTTTTGTTTTATGAAATAGAATAATTACTACTGTGATGCTGTGAAACTTAGAACAGGAAGTTACATGACTAGAATAACTAATATGAAGGAAACTAGCTAAAATAACATGAGTTATGATTATTAGAAGTGACCTGACTGAAGTGTTTAAAATCATGCAAGGTGTGGAAAACCTGGATAGAGAAAAAAAATTTCTCTATTACATGACACTACAACCAGGGTGCACTCTATGAAGCTGATGGACAGGAAAGTTAGAACAGAGAATAGGATGTGTGTGTGTGTGTCTGTGTTCGTGTTCAATAGATTAATAAACCTCTGTGTGAAATATAGATATACAGATATTTCACACAGAAGTTAATCAGTTTATTGAATTTGCTACCAGAGGCGGTAGTGATAGCAATCAGCCTGGATAGCTTTAAGAAAAGATTAGACAAATTAATGGAGGACAGGTATTAATGACTAATAGAACTGATACGTAAGTATCACCTCCAAGTTAGAGAGAGAGGATGCCCCTAAAGGCCGTTTGCAGAGAGTCAAGAGCAGATTGGGGAGGGTGCCTTTCAACTCTGCTTGAGAATGCTCAGAAGAAATTGGTGGGCATGCATGAACAGGATGCTGGACTAGATAGGCTGTTGCCTGATACAACAGGACTCCTCTTATATTCATATCTAAGAATAGCAATGGGCTTTAGCTCACTGTTATTTTTTTAAAAAAGGACGTAGATTTTTTTTCTTAAGTTAATCCTATCCACATCTTCAGATAATGGGCCTTTTCCCACCTTCACTTCTCCGGGAAAGCATTTCAGGGAAGATCGGGGATGGATCCAACACCCGCACTTTGGCCGTCAGATCCATTCCAAGCTTACCCAGTACTTCCCTAAGTGCTAGGTAAATGCTTTCACTGGGATTACCAGATTGCATGCAGCATGGTTGACATGGCAAAGACAGCACCACCACCACCCAATCCTATGCTCCATTTGCCCTATAAGCAGCTCTGTGCATGGCAGGACATCCCTTGTGTGTATAAACAAAGCCCCGGCATGCACAAAGGATAGAAGAAGAAGAAGAAGAAGAAGAAGAAGAAGAAGAAGAAGAAGAAGAAGAAGAAGAAGAAGAAGAAGAAGAAGAAGAAGAAGAAGAAGAAGAAGAAGAAATTGGCTTTTCTACCCCACTTTTCTCACCCACTTAAAGTGACTCAAAGCAGCTGACAAAGCTTTCTGTTCTTCTCCCCATAATAGAACATCCTGTGAGGTAGATGGGGCTGTGAGAGCTCAGAAGAGAACTGGGACTAGCCCAGGGTCACCCAGCTGGCTTCGTGGGGGAGATTGGAATCAAACCCAGTATTCCCAGATAAGAGTCCAGCTCATTAACCACTAGACCAAACTGGCTCACAGTGTTTCATCACAGTGTGTATGCCCCATGCTGGGACATATCAGGAATTCCCCAGGGACTAAGTTGCAGAAAAGCTAGTGACTGGCAGGTCAATATGGCTATCATTTCTAAATCACTGGCTGCCTCCAGACTTGCGGAATAAATCCAGAGTTGAAATAAAAAGCTCAGCTTACCTGCTGTGCAGTGATAACCGTCCATTCCAACTCAAAAGGAAGCTCTGTAGCTTCCCATTGGAAGCTGCAGGAGCTGAGTCGGCATGTTTGGTCAGGTGGGTTGAGGCAGCCAATCACATTTGAGTTGCCCTTCTGCTCTCATCCTGCTCTTCTTGCTGTTCCTCTCAGACAGGCAGGAAAATTCAAATTTTGTTTCTACTGCACAGCGAAAGTTCTTAGATCAGCATTAAGGTAAGTGCAAAGCAGTGATCAAATAACCTGAAGCCATGACGATGCATCAATCGTCATGTGTGATGCTCTGATCACGACTGCACGTTCCACTGTGCAGCATAAACAAGTCGGGAAGGAAACCACAGTCACCCATAAATTAAGAAACTAAAATATCCAGATCAAACTATTGCAAAAGTTTAACATGTGGAAAGACTTGATAAATTTCAGAACCAATCAACAGCCTCCCCCCAGTGTCTAAGTCTAGCTACATAACAGGGAAGAAAAATATTAATTCATCCAACCCCAAGAAGCTTACATTTCTTAAAATATTTACATTCCTGCATAGAATGACTAGATTTAGCTTCAGCAATACTTTATGGCTGAGTATATACCGTGTGTTTCACTCAGTTGAATACAGGCATTGCAGAACTATTTGGTAGTTATTATGAATGTTTCCCAACACTGTAAATTCAGAAGCATCAGAGCAGAAGCTTTACAGTAAACACAGTTTCTGACATATTCATAAGCAGTATTACATTTTTTTAAGAAAAAAAAAGTTCATTTTTTTCTTTTAAAAAGGCAAGCTAGTTTGTTGCAGCTGTTGCCATTTTCTAGTACAGACCTACCTATGGCAATTATGGAAGCAATTCAGAAGTCTCCCTTATCGCAAGGTTGTTTCCATAATTGTCTGACTGTTATTTGCTAGGATAAACAGTGCAATTTTAAATGATAAATAGGTAGAAACCTCTGGAACTGAGAGGCATGGAACTGAACTGATATGTTACTGAATTCCTAGATCTCCCCCTTTCTATAGAGAGATAGATATGATTGATATATAGGGCTTTTCTGCATTTACCTGCATTAAAATAATAGAAGTATAGATTTGGAAGAGTTCCCCAGGGTCACCAAGTAGTGAGCTCTACTTCATTGGAGGTCTTCAAGCAGAGGCTGGACAGACATCTGTCTGGGATGGTTTAAGGAATCCTGCATTAAGAAGGGGGTTGGATTAGATGACCCTAGAGGTCCCTCCCAACTGGATAATGATTCTTTGATATGATGAGAATAATGCAAAGTCTGCTAAATAATGGTGACGATGAAACTGTACACAAGAATGAGAGCAACTCCATCACCTGATTAATTCTATTAAGTCTCTTCTCTGCCTTAACTATTCTTGTTAATTATTCTTGTTATGGTGCTCCATTCCACACCCTATTTAAAATGCTAGGGAACCACTCAGGGCAACAAGGACCATATCTAATACCATGGTTCTGATATCCCACTGTCAGGCAAACAGCACGGAACTTCACATTGTTTGGATTAGAAACAAAAATGGAAAGATTATTCTGTTGCTGCAAAAAGGATCATCATGAAATGTTGTTTTCAATCAAACACCTCAAAAAGGGGTTTTCAAAATTTATTTATTATTATTATTTACATTTTTATCTTGCCCCATACCTGAAGGTCTCTGGGCAGGTAACAAGAGTTAAAACAACAAGTTATAAACAGAATATACATTAAAAGCACTTTAAAAACATCAACAAATCTAAAGCAATACACAGCAAGTTTAAAATGATGGTATCTGTCCTGGGATGGGAAATAGAATCACCTCAGCCAAAGGCTAGGGTAAAGAGGTGTGTCTTCACCACCTTTACTAAATATATGTAAGGAAGGGGCATGACACACCTCGAGGAGGAGACTGTTCCATAGTCTGGGGTGTATCACCGAAAAGGCTCTTTCCCGGGTGCCCACCAGTCTCACTACTGAAGATGGTGGGACGACCAGAAGGGTCTCACTGTTTTATTTTTAAAATGAATATATCAAATGTGGAAAGAAAAGAGTCCAGAGTAAATCATTATCAAACAAAGTCTTATAGACTAACAACTTTTCATACTTGGATTACTAGTAGTTCTTACAATTAAGGACTACTGGAATACCAGTTTAGGTCCGTCTGGATCATGTGCAGATGGTATGCCTACAAGGAACCCACTTCAGACCTTGCACCAAAGTGCAGTGCCAGAATGGGCTCCCTGGGGATTCATTCATTCATTCATTCATTCATTCATTCATTCATTCATTCATTTCCCGCCCCATACCCAAAGGTCTCTGGGTGGCTCACAACATTTTAAAACTGTATCAAACAATACTAAAACCAGTACAAGGTTTAAAAATCCAGCATAATGATAATAATATATATATAAAAAGAATGATACAGAACAGTTAAAAACAGTAGTGTTTGCAATGGGGGAAGTGTAGGCAGCATTTAACCAAAGGCCTGAGTGAAGAGGTATGTCTTCACTGCCTTCCTGAACATGAACAGAGAAGGGGCCTGACGCACCCTCGGGGGAGACCATTCCACAGCCTGGGGGCCACTACCAAGAAGGCCCTCTCCTGGGTTCCCACCCGCCTAGCTGCTGAAGGCAATGGGATAACCAGGAGGGCCTCGTCTCTGGATCTTAAGACGCGGGCAGGTCGATATGGGAGAAGGTGCTCCTTTAGATATCTGGGGCCCAAGTCATTTAGGGCCTTATAAGTCAGAGTTAACACCTTGAATTGGGCTCATTAGTGAATTGGCAGCCAGTGCAATTCTTTTAGAACCGGCGTGATATGTGTCTGGCTAGCTGTTCCGGTCAGCACTCTAGTGGCTGCGTTTTGCATCAGCTGCAACTTCCGAACCGTCTTCAAGGGAAGCCCCATGTAGAGGTTACCAGAGCATGGATAACTGTGGCCAGGTCATCTCTGCCCAAGAAAAGTTTCAGTTGACGCACCAACCATATTCGGGAAAAGCAACATCTAAAGGATGGAGGCAGAGCACAACAAGCACAGTATTCTCTGAGAATTAAGGCTGTTTCCTTACTCCCTGTCCATATTCTAGAACACAGCATGATACCCTGTTCAGCACAATCTGTCCCATGTTGTGATAGATTGCCACTAGAGTGGGATAGAGCGATCCACATTTTGAACAGCCAGTCCCATTCCTGGCTGCCAATTCTGATGGCTGGACCAGCCCTCAGATTCAGTCTTGGAGTCTTCAAAGGTCAAGAAGATCTGTTCCTGGCCTTCCAAGTTTCCAGGAAGTCCCTTTTTATCAATGTGTCATTGCAAGTGCCACTTCCAGGAGCATCACCAAATAGGTTCTCCATGGGTCCACTAGTAGATTGTGATCTCAAAGCATACCAACGGAGATTAATAAAGTGTCATTTTTGGTACGTCATGCAACATCTTTGGGAATAAAAGCAAGCAGAATCCAGACTCCTTAGACCTCTTCCTGGACCACAACATTGTAGGAAGAACCTAAGTATAGCACTATTTTATAGTGCTATGTTCTTAGAGTAGCAGTGTCCTGTTTACTTACCACTAGCTGATCTCAGTTAGGGTCACATTACAACCTGGGAACTTTTGTTCCCCAGCTGCATTAGGGGAGCGGGGGGAGAATTTCCTGTGATTGATTATCTATATAAGACAATGAAGAGACAAACAAGTATTTTTGAGTGGAAGTCAGGGTGGCAGGGTTGCTGCTTCAAAGTGTTAGGAAGCAATCTTCCTACTGCTTTACCATTCAAGTGCATCATGGCAGCTGGATATGTAGAGGTCCCATTGGATGCTGCACTTGCCCAGCGCACCACAAAGAGGCAGGGTCATGCAGATCCTGCCAAAGTTTGCTTTTAGGTAATAATGTACATTAGATAAATAAGTAAATCTTTGAGCTAAATTATACACAGAGTGAGATGTTTGTTCCGTTCAGGGTGAGTCCCCATTACCACTTTAAACTGTTTAAAAATGGTTTGGATCCTCGTCATCCCCATTCCCAATCAGTTTCAGGGGTATTTTGAGGATTAAAACGGCTTTAAAATGTAATAAATAAATACCAGTGTTTTTTCCTCATTTGCTTTTAAAATGTTTATTCCTTAGTGCTGTGGAAACGCTAAGTATTCCCCTATACAACAGACTGCTGTTTCAATGTAACAATTCAGCCACTTCATACCTGATAACAATGTTTCCTTTACCACCCACGCAGGCCTAAAGATTAAGGAAAGAGCAATCCTGTGCAGCAACTGGGAGATGTGTGTATGTTGAAGTGTGTGTGTGTGTGTGTGTGTGTGTGTGTGTGTGTGTGTGTGTGTGTGTGTGTGTGTGTGTGTGTGTGTGTGTGTGTGTGTGTGTGTGTGTGTGTGTGTGTGTGTGTGTGTGTGTGTGTGTGTGTGTGTGTGCAGGTGGCGGCAGCAGCAGAGTGAGCCAGCCAGCCCGTGAGGATGCGTTTTTCAGGGTGAAGTGCTGCAGGAACTGGGAGATCATGTTGAAGTGTGTGTGCACAGGCGGCGGTGGCACCAGAGCCAGCCAGCCAGCCAGGGTGCTTTTTTGGGGGGAGAACCCCTGCTGGGGATGGTGGCTGTGGAAGTGCAGTGGGCGAACGGGCCTTAAATTGCCACTTCCCCAATCTGTTTTTGGAAGCGTTTTAAGTGTTCAGAGTGGGGACACAATGTTTGCTTCCTTTTAACATGCTTTACATATCAATGTAAATCCCGATGTAAATCCCGATGTATATCGTGCTTTATTCCTTGAATGGGAACTCGCCCTTAGAGTGGTAAAGAAAATCCTTTTCAGCTACAGTAAATTCTGTAGTTTGAATATTACTCCTACAGAAAATTTAATAGACAAATTTATGATATTCCTGGTGAGGAAAAAAGTAAGAATAAATGCCTAATTTTACTGTTAAAGGAGAAAAGCATAACGCCATACGTTATAACAAAGGCTTTCGTAAATATTAACACATATTCCACAAAGCCATTATGAATAGATAACAGTTTTCAGAGTTCTTGATGACCATCTAAGAATTCAGACTAGAGAAGAATAGAAAAGAAGCACATATTGAAAATGTTGATTTAATGTTACTTCAGATGAGTTACTTCTGCGTTGCAAAAAAAAAAAAAAAAGGCATTCTATTGAATGGGATCTTATTCTCCATATTAGTGCAGTCTGAGTGACCAGTGAAACTGGGCTAGCTAGCAGGAGACCACGGTAATAACAGGAGTATTACATCTGAGCTCCTTTCATTATGCCTCTGTCTTAGGCATGAGGCCTATCTATCCCACCACTGTCTTACTGAGTTGCTCAGTTTCTTCATTGTTTTGACCACAGACAAGACATATATTACTCTTAGGGTGCTTCCGTACACGCACTAAGAGCACATATAGACACACATTAACGACACATATGGACCACATGTAAACTTACCTTCCACATTGGAGGCTGGATCCGGGGCTCTTCACAGCGTCTGCTTCTGCATTTTGGTGCACAAGAACCATTCTTACTCAGGTCTTGCCGCTGAAAGATCTGGCCTCCAGAAAGACCTCCATAATTAGGTCTTCTATCCGGCCCTTTGCTTCGATCCAGCCAGAAGCAGGATGCTTCCGCACACGGAGAGGTGAGGACCGGATGTGCCGGCAACTGCCATCTTGAGGAGGTCAGAAGCCGGCTGGTTTGCCTCCTTCCACCCTCCCCCATGTGCCAGTCGGCAGCGCAGAAGGCCCGATGCCCTTTGGAATGGGTGCTGCGGCTTCTGCACAGCACCCAGGTGATCCAGCCACCCGATCTGGTCTCCCCACGCATGTGCGGATGCATGGGGGTTCCTCGGATCCATTCCTATTTGGGACGGGTCCTCTGGAGGACTGCTTGCTGAAAAATGGATCTTCTTAGATCCGTTTTTCAACGGCAGGTGTGGAAACACCCTTAAAGCTCTGTGACATTGTAAGATGTGATTGTCACAGAACTCAGTAATTTATACAGTAGTTTCAGTAAACATACATGTGTACAGTTCTTCCTGATAATAAAGTATGACACGGACCACCAGGAAAAATGAATCTACTATGAGACCTGAACCCAAAGAACTTGGTGAAAAGGTAGGCTAGAATTTCTGGAATCCCCCAGTCTGATGTGTACTGTAGAACCTTAAGTATGCTAACAGCTGGTATATTCCAGTAACGTAGAGAAAAATGGATGAATGATGTTTAAGTTTCCGAAAAGATCAGGCATCGCAGGCTTTGTGCCTTGAGATAACTTTAGTTTTGCAATGTTGGAATATAAAGCTTTATGATAAGCTAATATTGCCTTTTACAACTTTTTGCTTTGTAGCTTGAATGTGTTTTTTTTTACATTGAACATCCATCTTCCCCTCATTTATAGTTGATTAATATTTCATTAAAGAGCATTAAATACTTTGAGTACAATCACACAGAAATGTAGAAAAGATAAAGAGAAGTTGTTGAAAACATATTATAGTTATTGACACAGAAAACCTTCAGGAGGAATTTCCCTCATCTTCATTATACTTAAGGGTTATATTTTGAAAGCCGTTAACAGCTTTAGCCAAAAAAAAAAAAAAAAGGAAGGAGGAACTGACTGAATGAAATAAAGAATGTGAAATATATGTTAGTATGGTCATAGGTCCTATTATTGAATGATTTACCAAGTTTTTAAAAAGTAGCTGGGGATTTTGGGATTTCCTGTCTGCAAGGGGAGAATTAAGTTTAAATCACCAAATCTGTACTTCACGGCATTTACCTGGGGCCATGTACTTTGCATAGTCAGGCAGTTAAATTTAGCTTTCAAGTGTTCAGCTGTGGCTCAATATCTATCTATTGCTGTGAATAAAAGCCACTTCTTACGTGTCATAGGCAGTCGCTGCTCCACTTGAATAATAATAATGAGATATCATACAGTTGGCATTGCAGAAGTACATTTTTGTGCAACAAATCTGGTTCGCTGGCCAGCACTGATATCAGGTAACTAACAAAGTTTTGTGCTGTGTAGTATATTAATTCCTCCTGCACTTTTGGGAAATTATAGGTTCAATAATCTTAATCCTAACCCCTGAATTTCAGCAGTTGTGTATCACAGCACCAGTTGCTAGAAAGGCCACAGAAATGAGAGATCTCATAGCTAGAAAGAAAATGAAGAGAAGAAAGCAGGGGGTAGGCTTTGCCCTAAATGTTAAACTTCCCTTATAATTGGCTTTTTTAAGGTGATAGTGAGAGAAAGCTTTGATTAAATGTTTCCTTAGAGCTAAGGAAACTTATATGAGCTTGAAACCAATTATTTACATTTTCATGAAAATGCCATTATTGGTAAATTTTATTCTGTAATAGTTACACTAATGTGCTGTGAGTTGGGTTTTGCATGGCTCAGTAATGATGCTGGATAAAATTTTAACACAAAGCACTTAAAAAAAACCATATGTATTCATGTAAATCTAAATGTGCAGCCTCTTTAGAGCAGTTCATACCCTCCTTCCTCACAAAGATAGTACTGTATACTTGTTCATTTGAACTTTTATGGTATTTAAATAGTAATTATTTTGTACTGCAACTTTTGGCACCCTAGCAGCAACTCGTGAAAGGAGTATTCACAGATTTTCTCATACACATTTAAGGTATATTAATTTTATGTTTGGGAGTTTCCTAGAATTAAGCCAAAAAAGAATCTTGAAAGTAGGACTATTATGAAGATGGCATTCAAAGGACTGCAGATCCATGAACACTCCATGCTCTGATATTTAAATGGAAAGAAGATAATGGAAAAATATGTTTGTTCCTGTTATTGTCAAGAAAACTGCTTTTATGAGATTATGTGACCATGCAAAATGTTTGAGACTGAGACAGGTCAGGAATTCTTTGAGAGGCTGTGAAAATTGCAAGGAAGTAGCTTAGACTCCTTGGCCGCATCCCCATGACGTCGTTATCTCGAATTCAAAACGTTT
>MTQE01002208.1:58999500-59053946 GCA_014337955.1 Aspidoscelis marmoratus
AATACTAAAAATAGTACAAGGTTTAAAAAATCCAGCATAATAATATTTTTTAAAAAAAGAATGATACAAAACAGTTAAAAACAGTTTGCAGTGCGGGAAGTGTAGGGAGCAGTTAACCAAAGGCCTGAGTGAAGATGTACGTCTTCATCGCCTTCCTGAACATGAACAGAGAAGGGGCCTGACGCACCTCCAGGAGGAGACCATTCCACAGCCTGGGGGCCACGACCGAGAAGGCCCTCTCCCGGGTGCCCACTCGCCTAGCTGCTGAAGGCGGTGGGATAACGGTGGGATAATTATTATGTACAATGCACAGTTCAGCTTTGGAATTTGGCACACAGTGTTTAAAAATGGATGGTTTTAAAAATGGGTTGGACGTATTCTTTTTAATATCTGATTTTATTTTTCTATTCCCTTGTAAACTACACAGTCTTTATTCATCCGTTCATTCATTCATGAAAGTTGATGCTATCAATGTCTGTTAGCCCTAATGAGTGAGTGACTAGTCCTGGCAAGAGGAGGCAATGTGCCTCTATGGGCCAGATTGTTCGCTCATGTCCTGCTATAGGCTCCCTAGTACAGCTTGTTGGCCACTGTTGGTCTAGATGGGTTGTGGGTCCAATTTAGTTGGCCTCTTATGTTATTATGTTCTAAGCCATAAAACCATATTACCAACAAAGAGTAATCCTTATTTTTATAGGGTAGTGGTGGAATGTAAAGAAGAAGCCTTTGTGTGAGTTTAAAATATCCTAAATTTCAGATTGCTCAGTGGCTGAATTGAAGAGATGTAAGTGTTTTCCATATCAGGTAAAAGGATGCTAAGCTAATAAAGGCAAAAACAAGGCAAAATAAAATTGGAAAATTAACAGCTTTGGAAAGCTAACTGTTTGGAAGGAAGATCTGTGTGAGAGCTGTTATACACTGGGAATAGGGCAATAGCACTGTTATGCAATGAGCTCATTTGCACACTTGATCAGGCTCCTGGGATCTTGACCATGGTGGCTGAGTCAGTTTTCAGCAATGGAATGGGCACACAGGTCAGATCCCCACTTTCAATAATAGGAAATGTGAGATTCTGCTTAATCTAAAACCTCTTCTGTCAAACATGATTTGTACTACAAGATAATCTTGCCAACCTGTTGCAGGATGGTGACATTTAAGCTGTTAGTGTGAGTTTCCATTGCCACTTTAAAGCAGTTTAAAAACGGTTTGGATCTTCTTCGTCCCCACCCCCCTAATCATTTAAAGTAGCTTAGAAACAGTTTGGATCCTCTTTGTCCCCATTCCCAATCAGTTTCAGGGGTATTTTGAGGATTATTTGGCTAAAAACCAGAATAAATAAACACCTGTTTTTTCAGGTGTTTTTTTTCCGTTTTTGCTTTTAAAACGCTTCTTTCTAATTGCTGTGAGAATGCTAGACCAGTATTTGGACAGATGCAGGACAGCTCCTTGTCAGTTAAAATGCCAGGTTTCCCCTCTACAGCAAGACTGTTTCATTGTAACAATTCACCCAGTTCACACCTTATAACAAGGTTTCCTTTCCCACCCATGCTTCCCTTTATGCACACGCAAGCCTAAAGATCAAGGAAAGAGGCAGGGAGGATTCTTGCCCTTCACAAGCGATCCTTCACAATTCTGCCTGTTTCCCTCCTTCCTTGATCTTTAAAAGGGGAAAGGAGGAACTGGGAGCCCTCAGTCCATCCCACCCTCTCACCCGCCTGCTGTGGCTGCCGCACTGCTCACTCGCTCGCTCACTTGCCCAGCTCCCACGGGGAGAGTGCGCAAGTGTGTATGTGTGTGTGTGTGTGTGTGTGCAGGAGCGCTTGGCATCCCCAGCAGCTCCTGCCATGCCTACCAGTGCCTCCACCCTCTGACAGGTCTCTCGGATGGAGCAGGCAGTGTGTGTGTGTGTGTGCGTGCATGTGCGTGTGTGTGAATTGAGGGGACTTGATTGCCGGCTTTTTGATCTCCTAGGTGTTTTTTGAAGAACGGAAGGAGGCTCAGGAAGGAGGGGCAGCTGGGATTTCCCACCCTTGGCCACGTCATCAGATCAAACCCAATGGGGAGAGAGGATGGGAAAGGGTGGGGAGAAAAAAGATTCACTTTCCCCAGTGGGATTTTTGGAAGTGGTTTTAATCCTTTTCCTGTGGGGACACATTTCTGGGTTGACTGCAATTGCCAGATGCTCATTTGCTTTGTTTTAAAGTGCATCAAATAGCGTTGTAGTGTTTTATTCCATGAGTGGGAACAAGGCTATAGAGTTTGTGCCTTGGGTGAGAGCAGTTGCAAGAATGGCATGATGATGTGGATACCCAGACTGAACAACTTATTAGATTAATACAATTGTTTATGTATTTTGGAAAACCTGAAAGTTGTCCATCTATTGTTCACTGTTTCCCTCTGAAATATACCTGTTTCCCTCCTGAATAGAGGGTAGGTTTTAAGGTATAAAAATAGGTCTTTTCCTCCATTAGTTGTCTTCGATCATTTCAAAGTTCACTTTGTCTCTGCCATCTGCTGGGTCCACTATATCTTTTGACTTCTCCAAAGTCCACTCTGTTATTGCAAAAGCTGATCAAAGTCCATTTCTACACTGGTGTGCTTTTTTATTTTATTTTTCCTGATGTCATCCTCCTCCTGCATCCTGACTACAAGAGATAAACTTCATAGCCTTTCTTCATACTGTATTTAATAATTTCTATGTTTTTACTATTGTAATCTGCTCTGTGACCTTTGAGTGAAGCCTAGGATAGAAATACAATGAATGAATGAATGAATTCCAACAAAACCTGAACTTTGTATGCTTCATATGGGTGTTTGGGGTTCAGATAGCTGTGGTACATGTGGCAAATGGTTATCCTGCCCTGTCTTGGTTCCACAAAATCTGAGAGGGGGCAGCTACAATCAAGGAGAGCTAAGACGCGTACTTATATTAGCTGTACTTGCTCAGGGGTAGGGTTGCTAGGTTATCTAACTAACTAACTCGGTTCCTCTGTAAGAAGAGTGTGGCCAGTTTGAGTGCTGTAAAAATCATTTGAAACAACATTTCTTTGCACATCTGTCCTATGTAGTAAGTGTTAGAAAATAATGCTTTTGTTTTGTTTTCAGGATTATTTTGAAAAAGACTGGAGACAAAGTGCCAGTAAAAATGTCTTTATTGAAGCCTATATATTATACTTGACAGCAGTTTGTACATATTTTTGGTGACCTTTTTTCCCTCTGTCCTGCTCCCAACAGTTATATTAGTTGGGGAAAGCAGTGGGAAGGACAATCTGTGTGATCTGGGAGGAGCTGGTGCAATTTCCTTACATAAGAAAATGTTATTATTTATTAAGAGGGATTAACACAAGAGAAATACGTGAAATTATGCATGGAGTGAAAAACAGAAATAAACAAGAAGATTTATTTATTTATTATTTACTTATTTACACTTATATTTCATTCTTCCCCTGGAAGTCTCTATCTCACCCAGATTCTAATGCCCCTTTTTGCAGAGTTTATACCCTTGCTTTTATATTTCTTCTGTAAACTGCTCTGTGATTTTTGAAATAACTGCAAAGCATGAAGAGACAGCAGTTAAAAGCGTAGTGCAAATAGATTAAAATGCACATACAGTATAATGATGGTGTTGGTGTTGAGTGGGGGTGTTTTTCCACTGTCACTAGAAGTACCCATTAAGTACCCATTAATGGGTACAAAAATGCCATTACGTACCCATTAATGGGTACTTAATGGGTACTTTTAGTGACAGTGGAAAAACACCCTGGGACAGCTATTCCATATCTAATAGTGATGGAACTACAAAAGATGCTCTCCTGTATTTTCACAATGCTAGAAAATACCAAGTATTTTCTTCATACTTGGTCAATACAAGCCAGGTCAGTTCAATGGAACAGAATTATGGCCCTCAGAATGTTCAAAGGCCTCCAACCATTTTGGTATGGTACCTTCAATAACAGCAGCCAAATACAGGTATCCCTTCCAAGTTTTTGACTATACAAAATCATGGCAGGATCCATCCCATGGCAGTTCCTGCCATGAGAAGGGTGAAGCATCTGCTCCAATTCTTAGCATAGGAAGCATACTATTCACACCCTTCCTATCCCTGTCTGGGGCAGCAAAGAAAAAGAAAAAAAGCTGGAGAAATTTCATCACCTGGCTATGGTGTTTCTGCCTGGGAAAGCAGAAGCCATTTTATGTATCTCTGGAAACAGAGCTGTAAATCCATGCTATTGGTAGTGGGGCAGAAGAACAGGGAGAAAATGTTGTCAGAGCACATTGCCCATTCTACTGTTAAAGGACTGTTGACAGTATTTGTTTGTTTATCCCACTCTATAGCTGAAGGTTTCAAAGCCAATTACAACATTGCTTATTGTGTGATGGGTGTGGGGACATGTGATCCGCACCTCCTTCGATTACTCTACTTTGATTACTCACGATTCCATTTCAGTGTCATGCAGACCCTACCACAATGTAGTTCAAGCTACAGTATACAAATATTTACCAGTTATGATAGAAGTCTGAGGATTAGCTGGCCTTTGGTGATCCAGTCTGCCTATGTACATTAACAGCCCAGAGGAAATAAATATGAATTATAAAATGGAATACAGCATTACTCTTTGCTATGGTCAGCCAGAAATGCTGGGCTTGCCACAGTGTTCACTGACTATTCTGGGAAATCTAGTATCTTTCCTAGATTTTCAAAAATAATGTAATATTTGTTTACAGTCCTGGAAATGGCATTGCATTGTGAAGACCACACAGGTGTGTGGTAACCCCTGTGCAGTCTTGGTAAAATTTCACATATTTAGTCAGTGTCTTATTGGAGGTGTGGTCCACCATCATCAGAACCACTAGCTTCTAGATCCAGATCAAAGGGCCTCTTATCGAGATCCTGGACCTCCTGATCCACACATTAATCCAGATCAAGGAGGTCTTGCTCTGTTAGTCCAGCTGCGTCTGTACAAAACAGACCCAGATCCAGCTCTAGAGGCCCTTGCTCTCGATCTTGATATATCAGGTCTACAAACTGGACTGAGGAGGCTGAATTCTGGACCACAAATTATTGGGAGCTGTCATTCAGTGGTATACCATAGCGTACTACTGAAAGTCACCCTCCCTAAGCCAGTGGCTAGGAGCATTCACTTCTAGCCATTTACTCTCAGCTTTGAAACTCACACTAGTCAGTGCAGATGGCATTGATCTGGCCGCCACATCTCTGTGATCCAGATCTGCAGATCTGAGTGCAGAAAGAGTCAAATATTGTAACGTTGTATACAAATGTCACAAGAGTGTTCACATTTTCCCAGGGAGATAGAAGTAATAACATGCTTTACAACACTATGTTATACATGGGACAAGTATACTGAATTCTCTTTGAGGATCAGTGACTGTTGAAGAAGAGAGAAAAACCTCCACATCGTTGCATGGGAAACAGCATACGGATCTAACTAGCCTTAAATGATCGAGTAAATTAACCAGTTGCCATGTTTGAGTGCATAATCGTGTAATGTTGTCCCGACCCATAGCTGCAGTTTGTTATACACAGAAGAAGTGAGCTCCTGGCATTTAACCCACGTGCTTTTCTCTATACATCCTCAACTCTAATTAAATAAGGAAACATGTGATTAATGAATTTAGGAACGAAGTTAAGTAAAACGTGGATCCAGCTCATTTTGGAATGTTTACGGTGCAAAACTGAAAACCTAAATCTAGTTTTCAGATTAAATTACCATTCAGACCTCCCAATTTAAATCCAATCTAATGGTTGACTGATTTGGCATATTGTTAGCCCTTGATCACAAACTCCCCGCTGCCACTTTATTTCTAGTGCAAAAAAAAAATAACAACGGGAAGGGGTGGTGGGGCGGCCAGGTCACCCGTGGCACCTTCCTTCCGAAACATAGATTCGGCAGCATCTTAAAAAGAAAGCAAAGAAGCCAGAGGAAAATTAAATTAGCAGCGTTCAAGCATTTGCACAGGCTTTTGTTTATGGGTGACAGTTTGCCAGGAGTTATGAGCAGAGTTTCCATCTGCTCTGTGCAACTCGATTGTCAATGGAGGGAGAAATTGGCCGTTCCCTTCTAGAGTAGGGGAGCTCAGGGCATGCTGCCGCCACAGCCGTCGCCTGGGCTCGTCCCCGCAGAAGGGAAGCCCCTTCGCTGAGAGCATCACACATGGGCACCGCGGCTCGCTTGTCAAAGCGGCAGGCAGAAGAAGGAGGAAGGGGCTGCTGAGACAGGCAGGCGGGCAGGCAGGATGTCGGGCTCGGGGAGGGATAAAGGGAGTATCCTCGACGCTCTCGCCTCCTTCTGCAAAGCCTCTCCTTGAAACTCCTCCATGTCGCTGCCCTGATTATCCTCCGTTTTGCCTCTCTCCTTCTCTCTCTCTCTCCCCCCCTCTCGCCACACACCGCATTGTTCTCTTTTTTTCTCCCGGTCTTTAATGCACATACGTTGCCACATCCCGTTGACTCGCCCCTCTCCGCTCTGTTCTCGCACTCACGCCTAGCGGTGCTTTGAGCCAGCGCTCGCTCTACCTCGCTCGCTCGCTCTCAGCCTCTCTCGGGCGCGCCGGAGTCGTGTGCGGAGGCAGCTCGCTTCGATCGCGCGCTCCTCGCCTGCCTTAGCCGTGCTCGCCAAAGATTAATAGGCGGCGCGGCGTCACATCGCTCGCCTGCTTCTTCCCATAGGAGGGACTTTAAAAGGGACGGCGGCGACAGGAGCAACACAAGCATCATCATCATCATCACCTTCATCATCATCATCATCAAACCCTCGAGCACTTTCGAGAAGAGAAACAAACAAACAAAGATAGAAAGGGGGGGGGAGAGGAAAAAAGAAAAGGAAAAAAAAGGACTTAATCCCTGCAAAGCTGCGAGCGGTAGCGGAGGCTGGGAAGCCCAGAGATGCTTCACACTGCCAACAAGGGAAGAAAAGCTTCCACCGAGGCGGCAGGTAAGGAGGGTTGGGCGGCGTGGCGGGGTGGTTCGAGCTGTCGTGGAGCCCGATCGTTGCCCAGCCCGGCGAGAAGTGGCCGCAAACTACCGAGAGCGGCTTCCTTTTGTCTGAGGGAGGCGAAGCACCTGTGGTGGTGTGGATGAATTGGATGAATTGATTCAGCCACGGATGGGCTCGTGTGGCGGCAGCTGCGTGTGCGAGGCGTGCCTTTCCTCGCGGTTTGTTTGCGGGGTGGATGGGGGGGGAGAGAGCCTCCTCTGCATCGAAATGCCCCCGCGCGTCGACGGGCAGGTCTTCGGAAGGAGGTGGCAAGCCGGTGCTTAAGGGGGAGACCTCGAGGTGCCAGCCTCGCGAGGGAGGGAGCGGGCATCCCGCGCTTTGGTGCCCAGTTGACCTTAAAACGGGTTCCAAAAGGGATCCGGGGCGAACTGGTGGGCTGCGCGCGGCTTGAGATGCCCGGGCGGCGTGCTGGGTTGGTTCGGCATCCCTGGTGGTGGACGGAGGGATCCCTTCCGAAGTGCCGGGTGGTCCATTGAGTCCCGATGCCTGGCAATAAGCGGCCACCAAGTCGTCGTCTCCGGGAAGCCAAAGTACGAAAAGCACACTCAGATTTTAGTAAGTACTACGGCGCAGTGGAATCGTGGGTAGCTGTCAGGCAGAGTTCTCTGTGGAAGGGATGCCTGCAGACGCTCCTAGATGAAATCAAGGACTTCCTGGAGCTAATTGCCATTCAGTGGGTCTGAACTTTGGATTGGTGGCTCGTGAAGCACAGCAGTGCACAAGAGGACTAGTGGCCCTTCTTTTCATAAAGCTAGGCCCTAAATATTTGGGGGTGTTTTTTTTTTTTTTTTTTTTGCAGGGACAGGGAATAGAAAGGTTTAAAGCCATTAAACAATTAAATGTGTTGGCCACATGGGGCTCAATTGCTTTTCCAAAGTTCAAAAGCTGTCACCATATTTATCAGTTTGGGTGTCCCGATGTGCATTTTTGCATCGTGTGTGCAGCCATGTGAGAGAGACTGATAGTTTCTAGCGTGAGGATGTTCCAACTTGATAGATATCTGTAGTATTCTATCTGCAGCTAATTCGTTATTTTCTGGGCTCCTTCCCTATGGTCTAGAAATGTGTTAAACCACTAAAAAGAGTGAAATTACCAGCAATAGTGTGTGTGTTAGGTTTAAAATAATAATGCTTTCTTTCCAAGGGATGATCTTGAAAGTTATGACGGTGTTTGCCCTTAGAAGTGAGGCTTTAAAAAAGTAGACAATAGCATTGCAAACACAAACGTGGAAAATTAACATTTTTAGCACTCTGAGTATCTACGTGTCTTTATTCTGCTCTCAAATACAGTATGTAAGAGGAATACAGCTGAGCCCTGAGGGATTGTGTCTTCCCATCAGTGTAAAGAAATGTAAGAGCACATGCCCGGTTTCCAGGATGAAACCTGCCATTTAAAACAAGTGAGTGACTGCAGTGAAGAATTGGTACATGGATTCAGATCAGATTGAATGCTTTGCCAAATGGGGGGGGGGGAGAGGTGTAAAAAAGTTATAAATTGATTACCAAAGTTTATACATCTGCAAGACACGAATTAAAGCAAGACCCACTTTTTAAAACTTATTGTGACAAATTTTGAATCACTAACCGTATGTGAGTTTCAGAAAAACTAGATAATATGAAGATTCTGAACCTGAGTTGTAGAAGAAAATCTTATGTTAGAAAGGACTGAATCTCTTTTAAAATACCTTTTTATTTTTAATTCTGTCCTGGCAGTGTTGTGAGTTGGGGAACTAATCTGTAGAAATAGCAGACATTCCATATGATTTAAAAGTCCAGTTTGTAATATACGACTGATTGAAATTCAATAGTAAAAGCCACTGAAGTGTCTCCAAACCAAAATTCAATTCATTCATAGCTCTCCTGTTCCCTTCCCCCACTCGCCTTTGGCAGATGCTAACTTGGTTCTCTTCAACATTAACAGTATGATTAATATGAATTGAAGCGTTTTACAGATAATCCAGTAGATGCTGCTGTAGAGCAAAGGAAACATCACTTTATTTGTTGGGGGAGAGCAGGAGAGAGCGAGTGAGCAATGCAAAGGGAATATAAAATCTCAAGAAGAAGAAAAAACCTTAAACATTGCTGATACTGCGTATGTAGGTTGCTGATTGAAGAGTAATGTGAGATCATTACATTTTCATGCCATTCTATAGGGTGTTATTAAAACTGCAGCCATTCTTACTAGAATTATCACAATTCTGCTAGGCACATAGCACGTCTGCTATTTTAAATTGTAAAACCAGTTTACTGTACATTACTATGCAGAACATTTCATCACAGAATACTAAAGTCCTTTGACATGCAAATTTCCTTGAAAGAAAGTTTCAACTGCGCTGTTAACAAATAACGCCCAGATTCAGTATAAAAATCTGCACCAGTTTCCAGTGCAGAGTAAAAGGTGCAACTTCTCAATTAATATAATTGAAATTCACTAGCATCTTGATCTGTAAAACTATCCAAATATATGCATTAGGCTACATTGGTAATTGTAGAAATAGCCACAAATATTACGCGTGATACTATCCAGTTCTCAGTTGAACAGAAAAGTGACGTTAAAAACTGAATTTCAGTGAAGGCAAGAATAACATCAGTAAATAGCAAATTTGTGAGTTGCATAATGTAAGATTTTTGTGCTTGAGGGGCTGTACTAGTAATTGGTGTTAACATGACAAAGCAAACCGAGTTTTGGCATACAATCCCTTACTGATACAATTTCAAGCAACCACTGACCTCTATCTGTGAGAATATTTATTTTTGGTGGTGGCTACCAGGCTAACAGTTTCCAGGCTGCATCTAGACGTCAGTCACTTATTCCGCTATATTTGGAAATTCTGAAATTAAGCACGGATATTTTAGAATCTCTGTGCTTTATTCTCAAATATTCAACTACAGCAGAATAAGTAACCAATGTCTGGATGCATCCTAGATTGACAACTAAGCAGAATAATTGCAAATGCTGAACAGACATCGGATACTGAAGTATAATAATGTTTTACTTTTATGACCTTCCATTTTTGTTCTTGGTGCTGTTTTGTGGGCAGCGTTAACAAACACTGCATCTACAGCCCTTGTTTTAACTAGTTATTGGATGTCACAGTTTTGTAGTAGCTTTCTTTCTGCAGGTGCTTAATCTACTGTTAAAGGAGAGTTAATTCGCAAAAAGAACAAGTCTAATGCTAATCTGTAAATCAAATAAGTAGACATTGTACATTTTGGGATTATAGATTTTTAATGCTTTTAGTATATAAGGTCTAAAGCAGTTTTTTATAGTTTGTGTCTTTTTACACAGCATTTCAGGATGGTAGTTTGAAGCCCAAAATCAACAATTGGCTATATATTAAATTTACATATCAACAGCTATAAAAAAATTTTTTTTAAAAGATTTGCAAATTCCACGGTGCCCTTTTTGTTTCTCTGACTAGTAATAGTATGAGAAGTACCAGTTTGTTCGTTTTTTAAATCTTTTGAAGTAGTTTGTTTTCACCATTGGAAGGTTTTGATTCACTGTCATTTATGTCTTGACTGAAGCTATATTCCATTAAAAGTCATTAAATATTTAAAGTTAGAATTATAAATATTATTTACTTGTTGAAATTCTGAATATAAATTTGTTGCTTTAATGTTTAATACTCCATAATTCTCAAGGCCAGGTGGTGGTAGTTTAATTTTTCATGACCATTTTCAAAATACCAAATTCAATCATTGTAATATATCACAGATGCTTATTTGGCATCATTCTAGAATAATTTGGGGTGCAATAAAACTATGGTTAATTTTCTGCTGCTTGTATCCTGTTAAAAATATAAAACATTCTTTTAGATGCTTTCTATGACTGTCACTGCAAATTATGCATAATTTTTACCTTTTATGTGATACATATAAAAAGGAATATAAATATATATACAATATCCCTGATGGTGCTCTATACCCATTCTGATGGAAAATACACTCATCCTGTGTATATTTAAACATAAAATTTTAAGGATTATTGTGAAATGTTTCAAAAGAATACTCTTCACTGTTGAATAAAAAAGGCTGCTTGATATTTGAACAGCAACCCTTCAAAGTGTTGGTGCTTAAAACCTTAGCTTGTTTTAATAGCTCCATTTTGGTATGTCTGTGATGTTTTCCCAAAATCAAAATATGATGATTTAAAGGTTAAACTAGTATCTTGAGTTTCTAGTGCTCTCAAACTTTTATTTTGTATTCATCACACAGCTGTTAACAAGTCATGAAAAATTTACATCATGCATTACTGTGCTCGGTGTGATGTAAAACTCTGCAATAATCTGATGCAAAGAACAGAGTTTGAAATCTAGCAGTACAAGAAGCCAGCTCACACCGGGCATTAACTGTTTCACAGTTTTTTTTAATAGGTAACAATCCTATGGACTGGTCTTGTTTTGTTTCTTAGAGCTGCTTATTTTGAGCATGGATAGAAGTGCAGTCAAAATTTACTAATTGGTAATTTACTATAAATTATCTTTAGCTGGAAATATATCTGTAATATTATGTACCTGGTCATCTGAGTTTATTATTGAACATTTTAATCTAAAGAATCATAAATTGCCTTTGTATAAAGGAGAATTCTTTTTTAAACTAAAAGTGTAGAAGTATAATGTGAACTTAAGTTAGATAAAACCTAACTTTACACAAGTTTTGTTGCAAACATATCGATTATTTCAGGGATTGCCTAGTGTGTAACAGATACTAATTGCAAGGGTCTTCCCAGAGATTGTCAACAACAGTGCAACCCTAACAAGACATATAAAAACCCCTACACTTACTTTATATAAATGTGTACTTCATCACTTTCATTTGTTTTCTTAGGAAATACAGTATCTTATACTGAGCCTTTCAAACAGTGCAAGAATATTATATTTTTTAACAACCTAAGAGACCTTGGTGTTTTTAAGCTAAATTTCTATTGATTGATGTAAAATATACAGTAGCCCTGTTTTTGAAAATGTCAGAAAACAGTGTTAATATGTTTCTTATAAGATATCCATATGGTATAAATGAGGAAGAGAAATACACGTCTTAGCCTTATCTTTTGCATCAGGGATCTGTGTTGTGTGTATTAGGAGAGAGAAGTGTGGGAAGGAGGGAGAGAGAATGAGAGTGTGCGTATCCAGTTCTCTTTATTTAACTTTTAAGATTATATAGAAGTCTGTACCTATCTCTATATAATCACACATAGTCTCTAGAGGTCACTAGAATATAAGGTATGGACAGTTGTTCATTTCTTTTTCTTTTTTTCATTGGGGCTGTAAACTCCATACACTGGATATATGCAAAGTACAGTATTAATTGTACTGTAAACATTAACCTGAAGCAAAATAATTCATAAGCATTAACAAAGAACCAACAAAAGATACTTAGTGTTCATGTTTCAGATACCAATTTAAGTGTTTATCATTTTGTGACATTTTCAGTTGTTTTTAATATCTATCTGTACACATTTTAATTGTTTCAACCTATCCTGACATCTCAGAGTACAGGGTGTAATATAAACATAAAAAAAAAAATGTTAGCAAGGGAAAAAACACACCCTTCAGTGAAACATGCATCCTTTATATATTTGCGATAAGGATACTTGTAAAATTAATATTATGAAGAATTGGGCCAAAACAGATTTTGATAATAAGAAAGTCTAGTATTGGCATAAAGAAAACAGTCACAAAGTAATTGCTTCTATATGCTTACTGTGCATATACAATTTTATTTCTATTTGACTTTAGACTACAATCCTTTATGATAGGATTCACTGACAGTGATTTAATAGGGGGCATCCATAACTAAGTAGTAGTTTTAGTATGTATTATTGTTAAGTTAAATAATGAGGTGGCTCAAGTGGAATAATAACTTTGAAGATATTAACGTGAAGATATCTTACTGCAAGATCATGTTTGTGTGACAAAAAAGCACAGGACCAGATTAAGCAAGTTCACACTACAAGAAATTTCTGGGGTGGCTACTAGAATTAATGCCTAGGTACAACTTTCAGGCTGTGGGGGGAAGCAGGACACTTCTAAGGCCATTTGCTGGGGTTCAAGAGCAGGAAAAGGTCTGTCCATGTCTCTGCTTGAGATGCCCATGAGCATTTGGTGGGCCACCATGTGCGACGGGACGCTGGACTAGATGGGCTGTGGCTGATCCAACAAGGCTTCTCTTATGTTCTTATGTATGGAAGTTAACACAACCAGAAATTTCTGGGGTGGTATTTCATCTAGACTGGTGGTGGTAAAAAGGTTTCCGTCCTTCATTTTAAATGACTATATATTAACTTTTTGGATGTTATTTTAACCTAAATAGATTGGGTTTAAACTTTATAATTTTAAAATTATATGTGCAATTATGTATTAAAATTTATTTAAATCAAACTAAAGGCAGATTAATTTACTATTTCTTTTGTGAACTTTTAAATTTCTTACCCAACAATATCACTAGCAATTGCAGCATCTTTACTGTTAGCTATTACAGCCAGAAAACTCTGCATTTACTTCTAAATAGCCTAAGCTGCCAAAGAAGGTCCTGTGGGAGAATTAGACACCTTTAGCTTTCAGTAATGCCAAAAAAGAGTTGTGATGAGCAGTTTGCACAATTTGCTTCTCACTGTTGTGTAAAAGGACAATTGATAGGACATACTTTTTGTTAAAATGAACATGATGTAGGCAGGCAGGTTATCACTCGCTTTAGTCTCTTTATCAGTTAGAAAACTTCATTCCCATAATTGTAACATGTCATAACTAGAGAAAATAAAAACACTGTAAAATAACCTACACTTCATCCTTCAAAAGCATGGTAAAACTAATCTGTGATAATAGCATTAGGGACATAGACATAAACGTACATATGTTCATTCAGTGGCTATAGTTGATACTAACTGTGGGGGGTATGTTTTAAAAGGAGTTTTAGGTGTATGAATTACAGTTGCATACCATATTTCTGTTCTGTCTTTCCTTTTAACTGAATGTACTTAAAATAATTTACAGTCTGGAACTAATTATGGGTTTTTTAAAATATGATGCACAGGAACTCAGATTAAATTGGCCAACTGTGCTTCTTTAACAGATCCTTTGTCTTGTTTCATGTTATACTATAAAGATATATTTACACATATGTTTTTTGTATGTACATCTGAGCTGAATTCAGCAGAAACTTAAAACATCTACTTTATGTATTCTTAAATAAGAACTAGAACATTGGGTGTGTATAACCAAAAATTGATGCTCAATCTGATTCTTTTAGCTTTTAAAGGTGAGCATTTAACAAGACATTTCCGTCGTGTTTAAGATATAAATAGTAAGAAAGAGATCCAGCCTAATTCAATAAATAGTTGTATAGTTAAATAAGAACAGACATAACAGTATTTCATAAGAACACAAGAGGAGCCCTCCTGGATCAAGCCACGGCCCACGTACTCTAGCCTTTTATCTCACATAGTGGTCCACCAATTGATTCTGGTCATCTCGAGCAGAACTTCCACCTGCTCTCAAAAACCCGCAAATTGCCTTTAGAGGCACCCATCTTTCCAAGCTGGATGAAGAACCTTGGCATTAATTCTAATAGCCATTAGTACACCTGTCCTTGATGACCTTATCTAACCTTTCTTAAAGCTGTCCAGGCTGGTTTGTGGTCACCATCTCTTCTGGATAGACTGATGACCCTTTTAGTGAAAAATATTCCCTCTTGTCAGTCTTAACACTCTTGCCCATCAGCTTCATCGAGTGCTGTCTAGTTCTAATGATGCACAATATAATACCTTGCATGATTTTATATATTTCAGTCATTCCACCTTTTAATGCTGTCTTTAGTGGTTGAAGACATTGCAGCCTTATTTCATAAGATAAATATTCCATCCCTTGATCATTCTAGTTGTCCTTTGCTGCATATTTCTAGTTCTGTAATATCTTTTCCAAAGTGTGATGACCAGAACTGTACACAGTATTCCAAATGTTGTCTCACCTCAGATCTATAAAGAGGCACAATAGCGTTCACCAGTTTTCTATCCCCTTCCTAATTACCTCTAGGACTAGATTTTGTTTGTTTGTTTATTTCACCTGCACACTGGGTTTCTATCTTCATTGAGCTGTCCACCAGAACTCCAAGATCCCTTTCCTGTATTGTCCCAGAAAGCTCAGTTTCTATTCATTTATAGGTATAATAAATTGTCCTCCCAAGGAGGCAGATTCAGAGGATAAACCAATTCAGAGGATAACCTTCTAAATGACTCCCCTGGCAACCATGTTGTGCCAGGACACATTGAGCGAGCTGCTGTGTGAAGATATTGGCTACGTCCCCATGCAAGCCGTTTTGTGCCGATTGGGCTTGCATAGGACCGGGTGCGGACCGAGATCGAATCTTGGGCATCCCTATGCCATTCCTTGTAACATGGGCTGCGGGCAGATTCAGTCATCCCCATGTAAACTGCGCTGGGATCGTGATTTTACTTCCTTTCCCAGGCAAGATGCTTGCTTGCCTTGAAAGGGGAGTAAAAGCAAGCCTGTCATCCCAGGGAAAGGGAGTAAGGGGGAGCTATATTGCGCCTCCCCGGAAAAGAGAGAAATCTCAAGCTTCTGCACCCCCTCTTCCTGATCTGCTGACAGGAAAGTAAAGCCCAAAGTAAAGCCAAGCCTCTTTCCTGTCAGCCGAAGTCCAGGACTGTCCCATGTGCAGGCTCAGCTTGGAACAAATTGCCCAAATCATGCCCAGACTTGTTTTTCCAGGTACCAAATTTTGTCCTGGTCTTTTTGACATCCTTAAGCTATCTCAAATTAAGGTGTGGCTAAGACAGTGACCGAGGAATGACTGGCAGAAGGGTGTTATGGGACTTGTATTTATGTGCTTTGTCTGGCATCCTCTGTCGGTCGTTTGTGGCTTATGCACCCATGGTATTCTGCTGGAGCCATCCAGGAGCTTTGAATTAAGTGAGGCTTATTTCTAAGTATTGTGTTCTAAAGGATTATATTATAAAATATGCCTATGTGTTAGTTTTTCGTAATCTATTCAGCAACGATAACATAGCGCAGCCTGGAAATCTGTATTATCAAAGCACACACTAACACAGAATTAGCAAATCCAGCTGCTGGCAAATCCAGCTGCTCTGTGCTTTGTAAAGCACAGATTTGCCATACCATAGCAACCCAGAACCAAATTAAGTGAGATATTGAAAACCATAGGCCTGTTCACATGAGGCCTGTTCATCATTCTTTATATATATATTATGCTGGATTTTTTAAACCTTGTACTACTTTAAGTATTGTTTGATGCAGTTTTAATATGTTTGTTTTTAAATGTTGTGAGCTGCCCAGAGACCTTTGTATGAAGGGTTAATAACGAATATGAAGGGTTAATAACAGATAAGGGATTAGATAAGAGATTGCAACAGAGAGATGTGTTAAGAAGCCGGAAGTTGTTTTTTAGAAGCAATGTGGTAATAGCTGTATTAGGAGAACTATGGAAATGGAATACTATGGTTGAAAGTGCTGATATGCAGAAATTTTGACATGCATATTGTAACTTAGGCTAATGCTCCGCCTTCCTATAAAAGCTGTCTTTTCTGTGAATCCGGAGGCAGTTTCTGCAGTCTATGATTCAATGGTGCAGTTTGGAGAACTAATTCCTCTGCTACCATTTGCATGCAAATAAAGACTCTCTTTCTGGAAGATTCCTTTGACATTGATTCCTTGCGTAGTGCGTAGTGCGTAATTTGACCGTAACATTTGGGTATGGGGCGGGATATAATTATAATTAATTAATTAATTAATTAATTAATTAATTAATTAATTAATTAATTAATTAATTAATTAATTAATTAATTAATTAAATAAATAAAAACATACATACATACATACATACATACATACATACATACATACATACATACATACATACATACATAAATGAGGGCCTCTGGAACACGAGTAGGACACCCTGGGATGGAGCATTCGCTCTGCTGGGCTGTCGGTTCTGTATGGAACCAGCCCAGCCCAGCCCAGGGTACCCACTCGCATTCCAGGTGCAGAGCATGAAATCACATTCTACACCTGGCCCAGGGCGTTCCCAGCCATCCCACAGCTGTTCCAGAGGGAGAGCATTTGCATGTTCCCTTGGGAACAGCTGCGGGCCCTGCCTGCTGCCAGGTTTGACCCGGGGCAGACAGGCCTGTCTCATCCATCCCTTCCCCAGTTCCTGTGGGCTCAACGGGACCCAGAGCCTGCAGGAACTGGGGAAGGGATGAGGCAGTCCTGCCCGCCACTGGGTTGAACCTGACCCAATGGCGACAGGCGTGGCCGGCCTTTTCAGGCTAGGCCATACGGGGACAGGTTCTGCATTCGCCTAGCCTACAGCTGTAGTGCAAAAAGGCCTCATGTCTGGAACATCTTTTATTTCTTGAATTGATTTGGGCAATAATCTTGGGCAGGTAGAAGCAAAATAATCTTTCTTTAATATGCTACTCCCTATTGCAATTAATGCAACAATGTTCACTGTATTAGTAGGCTTAGGGCTGGGTTGTACTAACACACCTGTGTGGGGCTACATTCAAAGTGGGTGTGAAAGCTGCTGTTGACTAAATGATACTGCTGTGCTAATAGCAGAAGAGTCTATTGGTTATCTGTTTACCAACAGTTTGAAAAGCTGTTCATCTCATTGCTTAACTAACTTTTTGTTTATTTATTTCTAAGGGTCCAAGGAGAGGTTATAACTCTTATCTATCAATCTATTAATTTATCAATTGATCAATCATTCTAGTGTAACTGTCTCTGCTAAAATCTTGGTAACCATACTTAAGGCAGTTGCTGGTCATTGTTAAAATCAGGTTTTTCTATAATTATTTTTTACTGCACATTTTACTATAGTAACTCACTGCTCTTGTTTGATTGTATGCCATTTTGGAATTTAAAATGACAGCTGAAATAGTAAATAAATAAGGTCAGGGCATTATAGCACTAGCCATCAGAGTCGTTTTGCTTTCACTTGCCAAAGCAGCAGAAAAAAAAAGAATAGTTGGCTGTGAATTTCTTTTTACTGCAATTAAAGAGGATGAAAATGTGTGCAGTGCTTTGAAAATGTTTTACCTTGAACCCAAATCATTTGCTTAATTTTAAGCAGTTGTATCTCAGGGAGTATTTAACAAATGAGGCACAACACTGGACATGTCAGAATCTCGGCTCTTACCGCAGTTGAATACTTCAAATAAAGGCCCAGATATTACTTGGCCACCTATCTTTCCCATACCCATTGATGGTGAAAGGCTACCGACTCTACTTAGACTTACAATTTGGCTTGTTATTACAAGATAATGCCAAGTAGTCTCAGTAGTTAATACTTTCATGCTGGGTAGGAAACAAAGGACTCTTTTGCCATTTTTGAAGCTTGTTCATGTCTTTGCTCCTATCAGGAAACCAGAAAATACTGGTTTGGAGTGATAAGAATATAAGAGGAGCCCTGCTTGCTTAGACTGGAGTCCATCTAGTTCAGCATCCTGTCCCAGACAATAGGCCACCAATTGCTTCTGGGAATCCTCAAGCAACAGCAGAAGGGGAAACCTTCACCTTCTCTCAATTCTCTGCATCCTGCCTGTCGTTCCAACCAGGAGGCAGTACATAGGCATTCATTATAGCAGTCTTTGATGTACCTGACTTCCATGAATTTCTCTAATCATTCCTTAAAGTTATCCAGGCTGGCTGCTGTGGCCACCTCTTCTGGTAGTAAATTCCATAGACTGATGATGCTCTGGGTGAAACCCCTTGTCAGTCCTAGCTCTTCTGCCCATCAGCTTCATCAGGTGCTCCTGGTTCTAGTGTTGTCATTCGGTTTTTACTACCCTAAACAATTCAGTGTCATCAGGAAACTTTGATATCTCACCCCAACTTCTAGATTAAAAAGGACCTTAGGAAACCACACTTCTCAACTCTTTCCACTCTGAGAACTGACAATTTATTACTGCTCTCTTCCTGTCATTTAGCCAGTTACCAATCCAGGATAGGGCATGCCCTCTTATTCTACAACTGGTGGTCAAAGGTCTTCTGAAAGTCCAGATAGATAATGCCAACTGGGTCACCTTTATCCATGTGCTTATTAACACACTCAAAGAATTCTAACAAGTTTGTGAGGCATGATTTATCTCTGCAAAAGCCATGCTGATTTTCTTTCAGCATTGCTTGCTTCTCTAAGTGGGTACTAAATTTATCCTTACGATTTACATTACTACACCTGGAACTGATGTTAACCTGATTGGTCCATAGCTTCCTGGATCACCCCTGGATTCTTTTTTGAAGACTAGTGTTGCATTTGCCACCCTTCAGTGTTCAGGCACAGAGCCTGATCTCACAGAAAGATTATATGTTTTGGTTAGAAGTTCAGCAGTGATGACCTCCCTGGTTACTTCTACCCAGTTTAATTCTTCTGACTTCCTCCTGAAAAGACTAACTCAGCTGCAGACCTATGCCTTCTATCTTCCTCAGTGAAACAGAGGGAAAGAATTCATTTAGGCAGCTCCAAGTGCTAGCCATATGTCCCAGCAGCAAGCAATAGTCCAGAGTATTGCCCCTCTCACATTGTTATTTTCTAGCTAGATAGCGTGTTTCAGTGACATGTGTCTGCGTATTTGGCCAGCATGGCATACCTGGAAGTGTGCATCACCACCACCATACTTGTGCAGCTACCTCTACTCACCCCCCACCTCACATACATATTTGGACAAAAGTGATGGTGGTTTCCTTCACAAACGTAAGAATTAGCACTATTTCTGGAAACCACCATCTCTGTTTTTTCCAGCAATAGACTGTTGCAGTCATCATAGCACTATATGTTCCTGGCTCAAAATTCTTAGGATTCCTCTTTGCTGCCTTCCATTTGCTCTATCTGTTCTCATCATTAGGACAAGCTTTCCATTTTCTAAATGACCTTTTCTTGCTTGCAATGGCTTCCTGTACTGTGTTTGTAAGCCACATTGGTATAATCTTGGACATGCTAGTTATCTTTCTTTTTTTAGGTATGCATTCCAATTAAGCAAATAATTTCCATGCATTTTGAAGTAATTAGTCTCTTATAACTTTCCCTTTCAATTTCCTTTTACCAGTTTCCTCATTTGGGGGAAATTTCATTTATGAAAGTTTAAGGTCTCTGTGTTAGCTTACTGTGTGTATTTGAAGGTTATTGCATTGTGGTCACTATTCCCTATTGAATCAAATACAGTGACAACGTGTACCAGATCCCATGCATTACTTAGATCAAGTTTGATTCTACAACCAATTAATATGGGATATGCAAAATGGCATTCAAATTCACAAATTTGATTGATTTTTTTTCAAATTTGCAGACATTTGCATCAAATAAAAAATCTGGTTGTTCAAACAACCAACAATTTGATTGAATCTAACAAAGCTTGTGCTCGTGGAAACAAACACTTTGATTGAATATTCATGTTTCACTATCCTTTTTGTGATAAAATGTGTTTTTTAAAAGTCACAAAAATGTTTGCAAAAATGTTTGCTAGTGAATGCAAAAATCCAGGTTTTTTTATTTGTCAGTGAACCACATTGTCAAATAATCAGTTTGCTAGCAAAGCAATTTGAATGTTTCCTGCACATCCCTAATGTCAGGAATTGTATCTTCCTCTCTTCCCTTTTCTTTTTGGATGCCTCTTTGGCCTTCATTTTCCAAAAGTTGGTCACCTTTGGGAGGGTGGTTAGGAGGGTGATAACATGTCCCATATATTAGACTTGCTTTCTAACCTGGTATTATTACTTATAATTCTTTTGTGCATAGGCCCAGTTCACCTGGACATCCCAGCTCATAGAATTCTATCTCTTATTTAAGGTAAAAGGCTATTATACCTCCAATTCAGCCTTCCTTGTGAGAAGGTCTGCTATTGTCATACATGAGAAGTTAGGAAGTTGCTATTAGTCGTAAAAGGACCCACAAAATTCAGACGAGTGAGTCTGCTGTATGACCAGGTTTGGGTCCATCAGTTGATCTGTATGCATTTCCTAACCTGCTTTTATATTTTATATGCCAGTTTTGATATAACTATCTTGTGAACAGATAAGAAAGTTTTGAATATTTTTAACAGAACAAAGGAAACAGATTATAGTACAGTATTTCTCTTTAAAAACACACAGTGCTGAATAATACATTTCAGTAACCATGGAATCATCCTTAGAATACTTTAAAATGACAGTAAGAGGCAATATGACTACAATTATTTTTTTTTCCTCCTGAGCAGACAGAAAAGAGAAGAGTCTCAGAAACCTCAAGTTGGGCTTACTATCTTGACTATAGATGAGGATTAGTTAATATTAAATTGGTAATTGTTAGGCTTCTGAAAAAGGATGCAACATCTACAGCAGGAGCTTATTAAACTGTAAAATATGGATTGCTTGTACCCTAATGGCCTCTGAATCCTATTACCATCCCATTAGAGAGTGTGGGATTTTAGTAATTCTGTTGTTGTTTCCAGTGGGCAGTGAATATAATGGGGGAGGGCAGGGGTTAATGCAATTCATCTCTTTTAATACTTGTAACTCTGAGTCCCTTATCACTCAGTGTGGTTTCATTAGCTTTCTTTTCATTATTTTTTTAATGCCAAGAGAGTTTCTTCAAGCACCTCCAGAAAGAAAACTCATGCTTTCCTTACTTATCTATATTTTGTAAAAAGAATAGAAATGAATAAGTTGATCTGTCAGCATGAGCTACAGCTTATGTTTTCAAGTAACAGCCATTATGCTGGGAGAAATATTGAAACACGACTTTAATAAAGGTCATTATATTATTATTTTAATTATATTTAAATAGGGCATTTATATCTTGCCTTTTTCTGAAGAGGCCAAGGTGGTACTCATGATTTTTCTACCTCTCTATCCTATCTTCACAACAGCCCTCTGAGGCAGTGATTGGCCCATGGTCATCCAATGACCTTTCCTGGTTGCATAAGGATTTGAAACAGGTAAATACTAGGTTCTAGTCTCACAGTCTACTGCCGTACACTGGCTCTTCCTTGTAGTTGTTGGATTGTAATGGCATACATTTGTACAAAAACAAAACAAAATAAAACAAAACAAATACTACTACCAAATTTATTAATTTAAGCAGCTAAGGGTGATTCTGCACTGGCCAGTATACTGTAAGACACCATACTAAAGGTTTCCCCTCCGCATGCTGGTGCGGTTTAAAGGAAGCCTCTGAGCTTCTGTCAAATGTTACATTACTTGTTTAGTCATGTTCCCCAATCCTCCTTTTCTTTAGAAAAGAGGCTACAAATATTATAATGTTCAAAATACATCCATTTAAGGCAGTGTCATGGTTTGGTTTAAAATTAAACTGTAGCGGCTCTAAGTTTAGGTATAAATTGTGCTATGAATTTTGTGTAGTTTGCGTGACAGCTGAGTGCTAGATGTCGACAAAGGCCTTCTCTTAATGTCAAGACAGGCTCATAATGGATAGTTGCAAGCTGCCACTGTTAGATCCATTGCAAGAGAGGCATGTCAATGTAGATTCTGCAAAAGGCCATGCATATTTCATGCTGGCTGTTTATCAAGCTGTGTAAGCATTTGCCAAAATATACTTTCTTAACAATATACAATTTTAGCTCCCCCCGCCCCAAAACAACCTAGTGCCTAATGCAAAGATAGTTACTTGAACAAATAGATACATTCCTTGGTTATACAAAAGAGAAGAAGACAAAAAAAGCCCTGTGGATTAAATGAATACCTTTTTAGTTTTGAAATCTGATATTGGACAAAAATTGGTGGTGTGTCTCTGTGTTTCATGCATTGCATTATAAATTGTAATGGCAGCTGTGAACTTGTCTGTGTTTAAAGGGAGTAAACGTGTCAAAGCAATAAAATTATTGAGTGAAAGAGAGAGGAGTGTGGAGTAAGATTAGTATTTAAATGTTTAATGATTGATACATCCAGCTGTTGCTGATGGAAAAAAAAATCTTCACATTTGACACAGATGAAAATGCAAAGCACACACTTTAGCTACCAAATCCCAAACCTAACCTACAGACTTGAGTGAACTTAACTGTCACTAATGTTAACTAGTATTTATTCTATCTGAAAGAAGTGAGTGCTGCTTTTTTCTCTGCAGATTACTGTAGAGTGAAGAAATGAGATTTTCAGTGATGCCAATATGCAGAATATGTGTTCATTTTTGTTGTTTCGGTCAATCGTCTTTGAAAGGTTTCATGAACAGCTGTACTGTTATCTTATTCCAAAAGAATAATTCTGTTTTTAGGACTAATTTGTAAAAGAACAGGACAACGTTATCTATTTTATTATGGGGAAAACTGATTACTATAAATGTTTGTGAGTACATTTGGAGAAAAATAGATTTATACAAAATACAGAAAACAGAATCTACTGAAACTATATTATTACTGTTGCCCATCCTGGGACATTTGGGTGAATGGCGAGATATAAATACTTTAAATAAATAATTTTTTTTGGTAATAACAGGAATGTTTGAAATGAATTGTACACTGAAAATAAGCAAAGCAGAATGTCCAAGATCTACTTAAAGCATGAAAATATGCATAAGCTGAGGAACGCAACTTCTGTTTGTGAGCATCCAACGTACTTCCATGTAATTTCTTCACTTTTCATTTACATTTCCTAAAGAAGTGAAGAAATATGTTTACACAGTAAAGAATGTAATCACTTGGAAAATGTGCTCAGTAAATACTGTTGGAAGAAATAGCCAAGCCGGGTAGAAATTAAATTGAGAGAATCATTCACGGAATTTGAAATTTGCTGCCCCATAAAACTCTTCCAGTCACAGCAGGGAATCACATGGCATAAAGAAGCCCAGGAACATGCAGGGTGGAGGTTCAGAGCCCCTTGAATACAGTACAAAAATATATGTTACTTGTGTACTGGGCTTATAAATTTTTACAAACAAGTTATTGGCCGACCACTTTTGGAAGCAGCATTTTAGTCCACCTGAATCATTCTTAATAGATAGGCACCTGTAAAGGATATGGATGTATTAAAAAAGGAAGTTCTGTGTGTACAGAAAAGTAGCCTGATAGCACAGTTTGCAGTTTTCCTTATGTACCTACATAAACACACAGTGACTCCCATTTTTGTTAACGACTGGCCTAAAATAAAATACTCCTCTACTGCATTATTGTTACAACTATTATTGTTTAGTTCTTGTTATTCAGTGCCTGGGAGTTCCAGTTAGGATCTTCTGCAGGGCATTTTTAATGTTTTTGGCACATCCTGCTGTTTTGACATGATTCATGCTGTGCTTGAGACCGGCTTGGTTTCCTTTATAATATGTTGCTACTCACTTCTTTTCCAATAAATGTAATATGGATAGCGAGTACAGTATATCAGAGTAACAAAGAGAATATTTAGCTTTTGTTTTTAATCTTTAATTGTTGACTGTTAACAGAAGAAAATGTGCTTGATTTTTGGCAACAGTCTGGCCTGGCATCTTAAATACGGGAATCACAGCTGCTTGTGTAATGCTTTTGAAACAAAGAAACAAATGCATCTTAAGATTTGAATTTATTAATAGAAGGGCATAATCATAAGGATTGCATTCGGTGACACTCTCAGAAATGTTGGAGATGCATCTTTGTGCACCTCCCTCCTCCCATAAAATACTCCTAAATGTAGATCACTGAAGGAGCTGGGTCTCCATTTCCCATTCACAGACCCGCATGACTCACAAATGAGATTAACTGCAGATTACTTCAAACTGACACAGCTGATGTGCTATTCTAGGGTTTCAGTGCCATTGAGACCAGAGTAAGTCTTCCCTCTAATGGTAGGTTAACTAGTCTGGGTCAGTTACTGTGTTTAAGTGGGATTTATTAAAGTATTTATATATACTTTTAAAATAGTTGTAGTTGACTATATTATAAGGCTTATATTTATGGTATGGGAAGCTATAGACTACAATTTACTATGAGGTGTGTTTTCTCAAGTGAAAATAGCATACTGGTTTCTACTTCTTGTTTGAATTCATGATTGAATACACTTTCCCCCAAATAAAGTGGAATCCATTCATACTTGGACTTGTGGTTTCTAGTGAATTGATAAGAAAACAAAAATGAGTATCGATCTGTGTAACGAAGCACAGATCAGTTAAAAAAATGTCTAAGCATTCCCATGATTACTTGTGGTAGGGATGTGAGAATATTGCTTACATGTTTTTATGCCCTCTGACTAGTTTTCCAGAGTTCTGCTATGCCACTTGGTGTTTGTACCCTCCATTTCCACTGTGTTTCGCAGATGGTATGGTGTGAATGCTGACATTTGGAACAAAGACTGTTTTTGGACTTGGACTTATTCTGGAATATATTTCAGGATAGGGGTCAGTTGTCCACACCCTAATACAGACTATGGAAGGCCTTACCTTGGACCTGCCAAAGTCTGCACTAGCATGTAGACAGCAGGCCCCTATTCTGGAACTGGCCATGGTGATAGGAGCAGAACCAATCCAATGCACTGCCTCCAACTCCCAGACTCTGTAGTTTTTCCAGAAGGATACCATGGTCAATGGTATAAAAAGCTGCTTTCTGTGTCTCTCTTGGAGAAGGTAATCAACCAGGGTGACCAAGTCCATGCCATAACTGGGCCTGAAGCCAGATTGAAATAGGTCTAGATAATCAGCTTCCTCTAAGCATGCCTGCAGTTGGACAGCCACAGCCCAGAAAAGGCACCTTGCCCAGAAAAGGTATTTTGGCCACCAGAAAGTAGTTGTTTAAATCTTCTGGATCCAGGGAGGCTCTCTTGAGGAAGGGGCATACCACGTCTTGTTTAAGAGCCAGTGGGACCACCCCAACTCTCAAAGAGGCATTCACTATAAGAGATGCCTACAAGAACAGTGTAGGATTTTTGTTTGCATTTTGGTAGATTTATTTTCTGAAATCAAGCTTGGGTTGAAAATAATTGACAAATAATCCTGTTAGATGCCAACTTAAAAATAAAATTGTGTTATGTTGGACAACTGATGTTCTCAGTAATTTCCACTGCTGTTCTCAGTGATTTCCTACTGACACTACTGAATGAAAAGATACAATTTTTTCTAGAATATGTAATTGAAGGCCTTCAGATTTTATAAATTGCTTACAATTAATTTATTCTAAGATATGAGGTGTCCGTTTCCAAGAATAAAGTCACCCACAATGTGAACTGAAATGAAGCTGTGACTACAGCTTGTCATAATGATTATCTAGTGTGTGTATATGTGAGGGGGGGGGAAGAGGTGTGGTCAAACTGTTCTAGTCCCCTGTGTTCCAGGATAACATGTGAGGTGCTGCCTCCATTGTGAGGATGTGGATACCATCTGTCCTGGGCTAAGCTTAGCAGTGTTGATCTATCATAGCTGTTTCAGGCCACCCAAAATACGCCCTATCCAAGGTGCCACCTACCCTTGCCAGTGATTCCTGTCCAAAGGCTAGTTTAGAACAAGATGGCTTGTGACAATTATAAACTTCTTCAGTCAAGTTTTGCACTAGTACCATACAAACAAAGCAACTGTTTGTTCAAGGATAACCAGCACATGCAGAAAGGCCCACAGAGAGCAGCAGACAGAGCCTTTCTACACTTGCCTCGTATACCAGAAGAGGTTGCTCACTTAAAATGCTTCTTCTGCACAAGATTAGTGCTATTCTACTCCAGAATTGTCCTAAGGGCCTTTATCCCTGTTTAGTTGTAAACCTGTTTGAAAAGAACTGCAAGCATACTAATGCCCCTTGTTCCAGTCCAGGTGTTGGTTCTTCCACATTTGGTCTCAAACAAGGAAAATGACACAGCTTTATTTCTATAAGCTTCAAAGAAGAGCTCCAGAGTTTGAATAAGCTTTGAAGATGGGATTGGGATGTCTTTCCATTGTTCCTTATGCAAGTTTTGAAGACCATCTTTGAAACCCTGACCAGAGGTAGCCCCATTTTATGCACACCGATGCATTGTTGGAGTGATGGGAACATGGGATAATTGCAGGGAAGGTTAGACAGTGCTTGTGGCAGGTGTATGCTTAGCCTGGAGTGGAAACGGGAAGGTGTGCCTGTATTGTTGCCAGTCTTGGACTAGGATAGCGGCATTCCAGTGCTTGCAATACATATGGTACCTGTTCGGCTTGGACTCAGACAGGCAAGAACAGACTACTTAAACTGCTCAAAGGTGCATAGAGAGCCACAGACAGAGCATATTTAGAAAGCATAGCTGATTCTGAAGTCATCGAGAAAGCAATAGCTTTTATTCTGTATTGCATACTAGATAACCAAGAAGTTGGCAATAGGTTTGCTTTCTCCTTAATCCAATCTTCAAACTCTTGAACTCTTCATGGTGTCAAAACTATAGTGCCTGCTTGCCAAATCACTGGGTTATTTTTCAGCTTGTACTGTCCAAAGATGCTAACAGACTTTCTGGAGAAATGACAATGTTCTGCCTACCTTGTAAAAGCTCTGAAAGGCTTGCTGGACAACTAAAGAGAGTAAACATCACTTGTAGTGATATTTAATGGACAAGGTCTTTTGTCTTTAGTACAGAGGTAAGCAAGTCAACCGTAAGCAAGCCTGTAATTTAGAGTGTGTCTGGATTTTAAGTAATATGTTTTGGAAAAAATAAAAAAAATCTCTACTGTCTTCATGACTTGGTGACAGCGTGCACAAAGCTTGGTCTCGGCTCACATTTTTCCCCACCTAGAATGTCAGAAATTCAGAGATGGGCAGAATGAGTTGGCAAGGAGATATTTCTGATTTTGGCAAACTTATTATTTTGAACCAATTATGCAGTACTGTACTCTGTTGAGGTTCACTATTTGGCCAAAAATAGAGAATGAGTAAGAGAGATTGAGAGAAATTAGAATTGAATGAAAAATAATGTGTTAATAAATACATTTCAAATGTCAGGACCCCAAGGTATTAGTGTTTGCCTCCCTTATTATTTAAATCAAGTAAGAATAAATGGATTTTTTGAAAGGGGTAGTACAGGGGGGGAAATCTTCTTTTATAATACCTCCATTTTCTCCTGTGCACATATTTCTCCAGAGATGTAGTAAATCCATGCCAAGATTTTTCTGGCATCATTCTCTTATTTCCATGGTGATCTTCAGCTCTCCTGAATACTCAAGAGGGGACTATGGTATTTTAAAAGCAACTAGAATTTTGGTAATTAAAATGGCTAGGAGGAATAATCTTTTTAAATTTTACCAGTTGTAATGCTTATGGGCGATGCTGGCAGCTAGACGGAAATGCCATAGATATGCACTATTCTTTTCATAATGGTGGCATGTCAGAAACTGGTGCAACCTATGATCATATTGGATGCGACCCTTGATAGTCTCAGTGTGGTCCAAGCCTGGGGGAAGGTGGTGGATTTCACTTCTCATGACTTCTGCTTTGTCTGTTGGGAGCAAAGAAGGCTACTAGAACTTTCAGGTTTAATCATTGTTGAAAACTGGGAACCAAAGCTGTCTAAGTGGGCACAGATTGTGCCCTTTTAGGAATGAGCAAATATATGTTTTCTGTCAACATGATTGTAGCTCCTTAATGTCATAATCCTACACTGTATGTGGTATTTGTGATATTTAACTATTATTCATTTGACCTTTCCAGTGCTTAACAAATTTTGACAATTTTGGCTCTGCTTCCTGTACACACAGCCCAAAAGAGCAGATGGCATTAGGTGTCTGATCAGAACATGCTGTAGTTAATCCTTTCCTCAGGTTGAAGGCATATCATCTTGATTTAGGCCTACCTTGATAGTCATCTTCCTACTATTTCAGAAAATTACTTGATCGATATGCTCATATTCGCAAACTAATAAAATAAAACACAGAACAAGGGAAAAGGAGCCAGTGCTTCTGTCCTGGTTTTGAGCTTTTTGAGTGTAAAGTTTTGGGCTCACATATCCTCTTTTGTCAAAAACAGAAGTCCCATGCCACGTAGAAGCCCAGTAGATATCCTGTCCCACCAGTTATTCAACTATGGCATGCTGTTCAAAGGATTCTGTTTTACAATTAAAAGATACACAACCACAAAGAGACAACATACACACAAATAAAAGACAACCATGGCATTGTATTTTCTTCTCTGACAATATGAGCCTTTCTGCACTTGGTCCCGTGGCAAACTCCTGCTATGCCCCAGCACAGAGCATATGCACTTTGTGAAGCTGCTTCTTTTCTAGAAGTGGGTCCTTGTATTCCAGAGCACATCCCACACATATAGGTGTAGAGCACTAAAAATTTCTCAGATGACTACAATACACTGTATAATGTGTAAATGCTAGATGATCCAGCAAAGCTTTCATAGGAACTGAGTAATTTCAACACATCATAACAATGCTTCAGAAGCTCTAAGTCCCTTTCTGGGCCCTTTCTTAATTTAGCCTTTAAAGCCCTAAAGAGCTTGTGGCTAGTTCACATGGAAAAGTGGGTAGCCACAAGGGGAAGGTGGCTTCCAGTTTTCTGAATAGATTTTCCAGGGAAGCTTTTCTGGTGGGATCCCTTTTAGTTAGCTGATTTGTCATTGCAAGCAGGTCACTTGCAGTGGTATATTCCTCCTTGGCCCCACTTTGGAAGACTGAGAATACAACCAGAGGTCAGCCATTATTTTTATCCTTGTTGAAGTGAGTCAGGGAATAAATTGGGCCATGTAAGCCCCTCCTTTGCCCTCTGTCCATCTTCACTGGGAAGAAGGAACAACTCAAGTCTTTGCAACTATCTGGAGAATAGTTTCTTGTAGCCTGTGGTTAGGCTGCTCTTTGGTACAACTGAGGATGCTGGGCTGATCAAAACTAGGCAAAGCTGTTCCTCCTGACCCTGGTGAGCATCTTGGAATGATCCAAGTAACTTGTGTAAGGTACCTACAAACAAAACATGACAACAAAACTAACAGGATTATGGTTCTCCTTTCCCCCATTCAATAATAGTAATCCTACATGATGTTTAATTGTGTTTTTGAAGAGGAAAATTGATGCACCTAAAATGGATTCCATGTTTTCTCTTCAGTTTAGGATATCTATAAAAGGCACAGAAGAACTAATTCTGCCTGTGAGTGTGTGGTTCTTAAGCTTTGATGACCTTTGGATTGGAAGAAGATACTTCTCTGATTGATTTTTTAACACTACAGGCAGGTTTTCTCATTCTCAAGGGGAAAGAAATGTAATCTAAATATATTTACCGGTCCTGAGAGAAGTGTTATTTATTTGGTTATGAACTAAACATTTAAATTATATATTTTTAGCTTACCTGTTTCTTTTATATATCATCCTGGCTGTACTCAATAAGAGAACTGTAAATAACCTAAATTAGTCGGCACCATTTATATCTTGTTAGGTTTCCTGCTTCAGAAAATATGCAGGAAAAATGATTATACTTGGTATTCATCTAGAGGTTGATGAGTTTCTTTTAATTATGAAGGTAGACATAATGAGATGAAAACATCTCTTTCCTTAGGCTCCTTGTGGAATTCCTACCTACCATGTTGGCGTCTTGTATTAACTCTTTTCTGCCCAGCAGACTCTTGGAATCAGTGAAATGTGTTCCTTAAAACTTGTTCTCCTTGGTTTTGTTTCCCATGCGAAAACATGCAAGGAATAAACTGACAAAGTTGTTATTAGCATTTGTGGATAGAGATAACTGCCTGACTTACAAATATTTATTTATTTCTATTTTTATCCTGCCCTATAGCTGAAGGTCTCAGTGTGAGTTACAAAATTAAAAACCAAATATAACATTCTAAAACAGTAGCAGATCCGAAAAGTGGGGAGGAAAAGCTGGGGCAGCCATATATGTGACCTGGCATTTAAAACTATTTCAGATTAAATGCACAAAGACAATTGTATGCCCAGGGCAGCTACAAATTGAGCTTTGTTTACTGTTGTTGTTGTTGTTTTTATACCTTTCCCTTCTTTGAATTCTGTTGACTATCAACTCCATTTGATGCAGGCAGTATGCTCACAAGTTTGATCTGGAACTGAAAAATCTTTTGGGCTTTCTGCACGTGCTGTTTTTCTTTACCAGCAAGTGCACAAAGGAGCTCCTTTTTACACATTAGTGTGGAATATAGGAAGCATCATCCACCATGGATCATAAGCCAAATTAAGATACCCTTTATCTGCCTTATTGAGGTCTACCAGCATACCAACTCAGCACTGTCTGGACATAGAAAGAAGCAGAAGGCAATTTTACAGATAATTGGGGAACCCATTTCAGTGGTACACCAAAGCATGTCATCAAAATGGGTTCCCTGGGATTCCAAGACTAGGAACTTCCATTCCTAACCATTTGGAACCCTTGTAGGGTGGCCCTAAAGTTCATGCAAGCTTCCAGGCAGCTGCTGAGGCTGGTCTGGACCACTGCTATCATTCAAACAGCACTGTTCCAGAGCATACCTTGCCACAGTTTAGACCAGCAGGTCTCGCTGGTCTGGATCCACTGGTTTGGACCACAGCAAGGGAGAAATGGCTTGAGGCCCTTTCTACACTGTGTTGGCTGTAGATCTGGATCAGTAGATTCGGGTTCCCCAGATCTACTGATCTGGATCATGAAGAGGTGAGGGCTGGATGAGCGCCATCTGCACAGATGGCACTAATCTGGATCATTTCCCCTGAGGCAGCAGAGCTCGTGCAATATGAGGCAAGCTTCGCAGCTATCCCCACCCCTTCTATCAGCTAGGAATGGTTTACAATTGCGTGCTGTGGTGTACCACATAGAAAATGACTTCTGGGAATTCCAGATCATGGAGGTGTACCATCTGCAAACACTGTAATCTGAATTAAGGCCCTTAGGCCAGATTTTATACCTCATATATGAGTCTATACTAGATTCGAATCATAGGCCTCTTGATCTGAATCTAGCTCCGTCCTGTGTGGACATCTGGCCTAACTGGGGCTGTGGTGTTCTTCCGCAGTCCACATTAACCTGTGAATGAGGAGTCCCTGGATCCTCAATCAGAGGCCCTCTGATCCAGAGCGACACTCGAGTGCAGAAATGGCCTGATATAGGATGTTTCCACATTTGCCACCGAGAAATGACTCAAAGAAGAGCTGTTTCTCAGTGATCCGACCTCCCAAGGATCCGTCCCCTATTTAGGACGGATCTGGAGGGTGCTTGCGCATCCGCACACGCGCAGGGAGGCTGGATCTGGCAGGACGGATGGCCACAGCACCCATTGGAAAAGTCTGCTGGATTCCCGCCCCACTGACGCTGCCCCCGGAACCATGGTGGCGCAAGGCCTGTGAGGGAGGGACTTCCAAGGCAGGCCAACCTGCTTCTGCCCCTCCCAACCTGGGACATTCATCCCTTCGCCTGACCATGGGTGGAAGCGCCTTGTTTCCACACAGATCCAGGTGAAGGGACAGATTGAAGACCTATTTTTTAGTCTTCATTTTAATCCAGTTTTCGGTGGTGAGACCCATTTTAGAAATGGATCTCACACGCCAAAATGCGGAAGCAGCCGCCTCCAACGGTCCGGAAAGAGGTCTCCAGTGCGGAAGGTAAATGCCAGTGTATGTTATGTGTCTTAAATGTCTCATTAATCCAGTTTCTGCAGCCAATGCAGAAACACCCTTAGGTTATTTAATGTGGTCTTTTCTTTCTTTTTCTACAGTAAATACTATTTGAAAATCTTGTTATTCATTTAGTGAAAACCAACTCACTCAGTGACAACTAAGCTCACTAAGCAATTTTGGAAGTTCTTTCTAATATTTAGTGAGCACTATAAAGCATTTTGAATCTCTGATGTACAAAGCAGTTCAATTTATCATTTCCTGTGCACTGAGAAGTTTTAGCAACGAATCTATAAGAGAAGGGATATGAATCTTGAATATTTGATAAGCAGGCTTGAAACAATGCCCTTGATCTTAGCATGTGGGTAGATTATAAATCAACCTGTGATTTAGTACAGGATGATAACATTTCTTGAAATCAAACTCTCATGGTCTGTCTTAATTAATACAGTAATGTATAACATTCACTGACAAATATATATCTGTTACCTGTGATACCTTGGATATATTAACTTCAATAAATATAATCAAGAAATAATGTTTATATCATCTGTGCCTGAAGTTTAGTCTTCAAGTTTTTCTTGCACATATTTGATTATAATAAGGGACAGATTGTGTTTCTCTGGCATGTGTGATTGGTGACCAGTTGTGTGATATAACAGTATTCTCTTTGCATAGACACTTTTAGAAGAAAAGTATACTTTAACCTTTTGTTACAGCGGACCTGTGCCCCCTAAGGTGATTGGGAGAGCCCGGCACACTCTAGAAAGAACATGTGCACCTCCCAGTGTTACCCCTGTCCCAGGCTGCATCCAGACTTGTTTATACTGTGCAGCAGAATGTGCACTTGCAATCAGCGCATCACACATTATGATAGAGGCATCATCATGATGTCACATTATCTGATCGCTACTGCACACTTTCCATTCCATTCCATTCCAATTTGTATACCACCTTTCCAAAAGAAAATTTTGCCCAAGGCGGTTTACAACAAACAGAACATATACAATGCAAATACAATCATCACATCAAAAAATACAGCAAATAAATACAGCAAGTAAGAAAATAAATTTCAATAACTAAAACATCAAATATATATCATAAACAATAGACAAAATTCTAATAAGCTATGTAATCTAAAAAACTAGAATACACAGTATCAAATAAATAAACCATAAGACCAATTCATGCAAGACAACTCAAGTGTCAAAGGAGAAGCTGAACCAAAATCGCAGCAAGTAACAACCACCAGCCCAGGTGTCTATCCATTCTTCCATCTTCAGCTGGAAGCACACCTAGGAACACAACCCTTCGTTGTTTCTCCTCTCACCCCAGCCAGAGTCAGCCATAGGCTTTATATCTATCCTGGGGGAGGGCGTGGTGCAGGTTCCAGTCCCACAGGTGCAGCACAAACCTTACCTTTATGCTGATCTAAGGGCATTCTCTGTGCAGTAGAAACAAAATTCAAATTTCCCCGCCAGTCTGGGCAGAATGGCGAGAAGAACAGGAGGGGAGCAGCAGGGCAGCTCAAATGTCACTGGCTGCCTCAACCTGCGTGACCGCATGCGCTACTCAGCTCTCACAGCTTCTGATGGGAAGCTACGGAGTGTCCTTTCGAGTCAGGACGGATGGTCGTCACTGCACAGCAGGTAAGCTGCGCTTTTAACTTTAACTGTGGGCTTATTCTGCAGGGCTAGGGGGCAGCCCCAGAGTGGTTGAGAGCTGCTCTGATTGTCACAAGGGCTCCTAGGGTGCAGTCCAGACATAGCATTTGCACTGCTGTGCTGCTTGTTGCAGCTTCACAGTCATGTGCCACATGGCAGATATATATTATTTAACATATACTAAAATTAAAAGCATTTAGACCAGCTTCAGAAAAAGAAAATGTTAACACTTTTAAGATATATGGCTTTTTTTTGCATTTATTTGTAAAAGTAAGATCTATTTACAACTTTAAAACACATTTATGAACATTGTAAATTTTTCTCATACTTCTGAGAGTGATAATTAATAGGTTATTTTTCTCCATGGAAATCACTTTGGGCAGCATTATCATTATTCTAAGGTAAAGTAGAGACAGCCAAACTCATTGACTGGTAGCTGGGATCATGGTAAAACATACAAACTGAGATTATCCTTCCAGTTCTGGCATAACTCAGTTTTACTACCTGCTTCAGACTCTTATCTTTGAGGGTCTGTTGGTTTGTTTTGCCACCCTTACACTAGTCTGCCTGGTGTGTGAAAAGTCTCGAAGTTTGCTCCATCTTACCATTTCTATTGTGCTTGTTCAAGTTGGCCATGCTGTTTTTGAAAAAGCAACTATGTAACATTTTCCCCCTCCTACACACTACATATTTAAATAAAATATACGGTAGGTGCAGTCAGTAGTTAAAATAAACAAATTCAGCTGACAGGGTTTATGCTTGCTACTATCCTCGAAGGTTTTTTACACTATATAGTAGACTGGCTTCTAACTTTGGCTTTTGGATTGTCCTTGAAACTGCTGTGTACTTTCTGACTTCTGGTTCTGACTGCTGAATTCAAATTGTGTTATGCTAGCTGTGTTGCTCTTTACTTGGGCTGCTGACTCAGGGATGCCTGACCCAAGCTGTGTTTCTCCTCATCCTTGCTGGTAATTATGGGTTGCTGCCCTTATTTTGTGCTTCCCTAAAGAGTGAGTTTGTGAACAACTTCCTTCCCATGCCTGCCTTAGACAGGATAATGAACCCACGGAAGTATAGGGATGGTGACCGGTGTTTACGTTATGAGTGCCGGCCAGCCTAGCCCAAACTTAACCCAGACTCACCCGGGTTCCAGTAGTCTCTTTAATTCCATGTGTAAAATGTTGAACTGGTGATTTTTAACTAGTGCCTGGATAATATATTAGTTTTACTTAAAACAAATAATAACTTCTTTTTAGGTTTTCTGATTTTTTCCCTGTATTTTTAACAGTTCTGATGTTGGAAGTGGAGCTATGACCAGATATGTCAATACAAAATAAGCATGAGCATAAAATACAATGTATACCAAAGTAAGAATTCTCACTTCACATAAACTCAACCATCTTCATTCAGCTGAAATAGCAATGCAAACTTCCCTGTCCTTAGCATTTCCAAAAGTCTGTTTATACCAATGGCCTTTTATCTTACAAAAAATAAATAAATCCCCTTTTCACCAATATTTCTAGAAAAAGAAGTTTCTCAGAGGACACTAGTAATGGTTCTTTAATAGGAAATAAACAAGTTTTGAAAGTAGGCCATGCACATCACCAATAAACATGAAAATTTCATTGGTGGGACCTTCTATCCCCTGCCAAAGTGACCTTGCATGGTGGAAAGATGACAAAGTGCTTTCCTGGCCCTGCCTGACAGCAATGCAATCGCAACACATTTGACAAATCGCTCGCATTAAATCGGGGGGCACTTTCGGCAGCATTGGCGTCCCTATCCATCAGTCCTGATTACCACACAAACGTCAAACATGGCACAGAGCACATTTGTCAGAGGGAGTAAAAAGCAGTTGTTAGTACGAACACTACCTGTCATACTAATGGACTAAGGCTTGTTGCTTTGTGACTTGCAAGAGCCAGCAAATTTGAGCTATTTTTATTATTTAAAAAATAAAAACAAAAAAAATACCATGTGTTTTATAGCTTGGCTATTGTTTCCTGTTATTTATTTATTTTACCCCAGTTGCCATGCCCTAAAGAAGTACTTCTTGCTCTTTAAAAAGGAGGAAAATCTATGTACATTATTTTAAGATGGAAATTTCAGGCACATGAAGGGTCATTGTCTATCTAAAATAATGCTTATTTGACAAAAGAAAACATTCTAAGCTAGGTAATGTATTTATAGTACTTAAAGGGAATGGAATCTTCATTGTGTAAAGTGTTTCTGAACTACTATTTTGCAATATAAGCAGAGAAAGGAGGAATATATACAGTCTCTAAGTTTAAATCTAAAAATCATTTTAAAAATACACAGGACTGGAACACTATAGAGACCAAATTATGCTTCCCACCCACACCCACCCTTAATGCTGCAATTTTTAATATTAACATCAGACATAGATTATAGTTTGTCTTCATAATATTTTATAAACCAGCCAGGAAAACACAAGAACAAAGGGACAATTTAGGCCTCCATTTACTGAAACTACTGAAGTCTGTATAAGAAATGTCTTTTACCGTATTCTGTCACTCAGCTGCTTTCTTCTTCACGCAAGCCATTTGTGGTTGTGCTTCCATTTATGGAGACCTGAGATTTTTTTTTCTTTTAGATGGCCCTTGAACATAAGGAAAGTAGGGACCTGAAGGTCTCCAGGTAAAATTCACTCAATATAAACTGCAATTTGGCAAGGAAAGGTTAAAGAAATTTCTCTGCAGAATTATGCAAGAAACATGTTTGGTAAGTAGGAGTACAAAAAGGGAAAAAGAGAGGTTTCTTTGACATTAAAAAAAGGGGAATAGGCTTGCTGCATGCAAAATATTTAGAGATAAAGTAATACATGCTCATAAATTCCATATTTAATGCATACATAGATCAGTTTCAAAATGGCAAGGAAGCAGATATTTGTTCAGAAATAACCTTTTGTGGTTAAGCTAGTTGCTTCATGACTGACATCAACAGCGGACATCTGAGGTAAAGTATTTGAGGTATAAAATTCTCAGGAAATGTGCAAGTCAGTTATCCACCTTTGGTTTTGTCTCCTCTCGTGCATGAGAGTTTTTGCAAGTAAAGCTGACATTTTTATTTCACAAGATACATTATATTAGAAGAGTACCAATAATGCCTGTTTAAGTTTCTAACCACCAAAAACCTCTCCTGAAGATTCTTAACATACCTGCAAAAGTGCACCCTACACCCCCTGGATTTAGACCCTTTCTGTACTTAACCTGCTATAGCTCCAGACCAGTGGGACCCGAATAACCAGGGCCACTAAAACAGATTGTGGGGAAGCACGGGCCAGATGAGCACCATCTGCACTGATGGTGCTCATCTGGTCCACACTTCCCTCTGGCTGCAAAGCTCTTGCAAGCTTCACACCAACACATCCTTGCCTTGAGTCATGGGGTGTAGGTTTTGGTGGCATGCTATGGTGTGCCACTGAAAAGCAGACTCCAGTAGTCCCAGAACACAGAGGCATACCATCTGCACATCCTCTCCCTGTGTAAGGCCCTTAGTCCTCTGGTGGAGCCAGTTTTACAGGTCTACCAGAGATCCAGAGGTCCTCCTAATCTGGATCTGGCTTTGTCTGGTGCAGACAGAGCCAGACCAGCAGGAAGCAGGGCCTCCATGGTCCACATTAATTTGCAGATAAGAAGGCTCCTTAATCTGGAACTAAGATAGGCCTTACTTCAAGGTCTAATTGGGTGTAGATGTCAGCTGCTCTAGTTGGTTATGGGGCTGCTGGTAGTGAGATCATCGTAATTCGGCTTGGAGCACAGAGGTGCTTAGAAGAGCAGAGACAGCTTGAAATAGAAATCTGCATTTTACCTAAGCTGTTGCTTGTTTTTGAGGCAGTGGAGGCTCCCTGGTAAGGTCCAGGGGGCAGCAGTGGGATTGCACAGCATAGTGAATTCTCCTATAAGGGACAAGCATACCTTCTTTATATCAATAAAATGGGGAAGTGCTCAAGTGGGGGGTGGGGAGCTTTGTCTGTATGATACCTACTTTTGGAAATCCTTCCTAAAATACGGTAAGCTCAGTGACTCAGTTTTCAATACATATTCCTGCACCTGTATGGAGTGCCCAGGTAACATGGCAATGGACCATGCTGAATTGCTTCCAGCTACAGGCAGGCGGATGGAGCAGAGGCAAAGTGTGCTGCTGCATAATGGGGACGGGAGTGAACAGAACCTTTGCCACAACAGATGCAGTGGTTATGGAGGTGGGAGGAAAGGGCAAAGGCAGCAGGGGTAAAGTCTCACATTTAACAGGCACTGTGGCTGATCTGGAAGAGACGTTCTGTGGCAAAACCAGCAGAAGGGTAGTACAGCCTATCACATAGCCACATGTTATTTAACCGGGGGTGGCTGATGCTGACCTGCATCATCTGTGTTGCCAGCGCTTGAGACAGGCTTGTCCTGGACCAAATACTTTGAACTAATCAAAATCAGTTATCAAGATGTTTTGTAAATGAATAAGGTAATATGACAAAGGGTATCCCTGCTCTCTTCTCTGACCTAAATTTACTCTTAACACTTGGAGAACAATGTATTTAGGGAACAAAAACTGTGAACAATGAGCAGTAGAACTGAGCAGTTCAGAGACCATTTCAGTGAGGCCAGTGAGGACTCAGCACAGTTTCAGCTGGGAGCCTTTCCATAACTTTGTGGGTAGAGAAGCAGTTAAAAGAGATTGGAAGTTGGAGTTCCAGAAGAGTCTTAGACTGCACCATTGTCTTGTGGATCTCAATGCTTGCTGCTGGAATTGATTTACTTCATCAATACTCCTAGATACATACATATTAAAGAGAAAGGAAGTGGAGAATGGAGGGAGGGAGGAAGAGGGAAGAAAGACCCACATGATTCCATACATGCCTTCCTTCTTAACTGGGAAACCAAATAAGGATGAAGATGCCTCCTATTCATACTTTTGCATCAGTTTCCCAGCCAGTGTTCTCCATTTGTTGTTGGGGTACAGCTCCCATCATTATTCCTTGAATCCTTCTTGAACAGTGACCTTGCTGACCAGATTTGGAGGTACCTTGAGGAACACAGTTTTGATTCAAGGACATAACAGGCATTTTGGATGAAGTATGGTGATGATTTAATGGCAGTGATGTAGTGTGGAAAAACTGCAGAGTATTTTCCAGTGCTTATTTTTTTGAGGATCGGGGAAATGGAAAAGTCTGTTCATAAAATAATTTTTAACAGTTAATAGATTCCACTTGTAAGTAAAAATGTTAGCAAACTATTTCAAAGTTATAACTATTTTCAGGTCAAGACTGAAAGAGCAGATTGGTTCAGTATTAATTAATTTCCTTTGGCCATGGAGAGACTAGATGCTCTTTAAATTTCAGACTATCCATAGTTGCTGCAGATTAGCTGGCTGTTTCTTATATTAACTGCATGTATCTCTTCACCTCTCCTGCAAAACCAGATGCTGTCATACTGCCAGATTAATTGGGAATCTGTATAATTCGTGTAGAGTAAGTGATTGTATAAAGTTTGCAAGTCTTTTCATATGTGAATGCAGGTGTTCATTATAAAGAACTGCAGATTATCACCATCTTGGCAGATCATTAGAGTTGTTATATTGCCTTATAATTCTTAAACCACTGATGAAGCCTCTTAAATCGAAACGCGTACGGTTTTCCTAGTCTAACTTCATACAGAATACTCTTGCACAGATAGTTTGTAAGCCTGCTAAGCCTATCAAACTAGAGCCCAACAAATCAACCTAATTGTACAAGACACTGACAGAATTATACAGAAAAAGGATTATTCTATAACTATCATTCTTAAACTGTATCATAGTTTTGCACTGACAGTGGTCAACTGGACAGAACTGTTGGCTGCTTTTCTTAAGGTTTTTTTGTTGTTGATATTTTTAATAGCCTTTTACTAGAAAACGAGTAGCCTTTTAATGGATTTTTAATATTTTCTCCCATCTTAAAATAATATTTGAAAACTTAATATTTACATACCTGGATCCTTTGCTTTATATTATCAGATAATGTGCCTTCAAGCAAAATAGTTCATTTGTTGCTTTTTTATGAATATATTTTGAAAGTAGATAAATAATGCATTCAGACCTCAGAGCTTCCATTGTTTGTGAAAAGGGAAATGGCACCCTGTGTCAACATTGGTAAATCAGGCCCTTTCTGAACTGGGCCTTATTCTGGATTATATCCCAGAATAGGAACCAGCCATCCACATGCTGATGTAAACTATGACAACTCCTTGGCGGAGACTGCAGCTTTCAGCACCAGCATGTGAATGGCAGGTCCTTATTCCATGATATAATCAAGAATAAGGCTCAGTGCAGAAGGGACCATAGTCTTGTGAGTAGTAACAAAAGGTAGCCCATTCCCTAAACTGAATGCAGCCTTTCAAGGAGATTATGAGCCAGTTTGGTCTAGAGGTTAGAGAACCAGACTCTTATCTGGGAATAGCGAGTTTGATTCTGCCTTCCACCATGAAGCCAGCAGGGTGAACTTGGGCTAGTCACAGCTATCTTCTGAGCTCTCACAGCCCCACCTACCTCACAGGGTGTTTTGTTGTGGGGAGAAGAAAAGAAGTTTTGTCAGCCACTTTGAGTCCCCTTAAATGGGTGAGAAAAGCAGGATAGAAAAGCCACTCTTCTTCTTCTTCTTGTACTGAAATTCAGTCAAATGGTACTCTAAAAAAGTAAAAGGTATGTTTTTCATGCACTTTTTAAATGCACAAAATTGGCATTTGAATCAAAGGACATTTATTTGATTTCTACATGATAAAATGAAGACACATACAAAAGCAGGCCTATGTATAAGTGAATCCTGCTTTGTGAAAGAAGTGTGTTGCACACCTTTTTGCTAAGAATTATTTGTGTTACGGATGTGCAAGAATATTTTTTTGACATTCTATTCGAATCAATTTGGGTAATCAAAATTAGATAAGATTTGAATTATTTAAATTTGAATTTAACAAAATTTGATTTGAATTAAGAAAATTCAAATCTATTTGTTTGAATTTTTTATTTGAATTTACACTTATGAATGTCCACATACGCATCTTCCCAACATCTGTACAGATCCATACTTGTCCATACACATGTGTATGCATCCCGTAGTTATCCCGTACACAACTCATTTTCATCCTGTACGGACCCATACAAATGTGTATGGATGTGGGAAAGGTGCGGATCTTCAAGCACGTATTGAATACTAACCTGTACACATGTGAATGTCCAGATAATTCAAATGAATAGTCCTGAAATTTGAAATCCAAATGTTTAAATTTGAATTTTGGGTCATTCTGTTTGAATTTGAATGTCAAAATTTGGCACATTCAATCGAATTTTGAATGCCTACAAATATTTGTACATCCTTAATTTGTGTAGCAAATATTTAAGTTCTGGAGTACTTTATGAAGCTGATGGGCAGGAGAATTGGGGCTTTCACCCAGAAAGTTATTGGTCTGTGGAATTTACTACCAGAAGATCTGGTGTCAGCAGCCAGTTTGGATGGCTTTAAGAAAGGATTGAATAAATTTATGGAGGATAAGTGTATCACTGGCTATTAGAATGGATGCCTAGGTATATCCTCCAGTCTGGGGAGACAAGTAGGATGCCTCTAAAGGCCATTTGCACAAATTCAAGTGCAGCTGAAGATTTTGTTTTTATCTTGTGCTTGAGATGCTTAGGCGGGCCACTTTGTGAACCTGGATGCTGGACTAGATAGGTTGTGGCCTGATCCAGCAGGGCTCCTCTTGCGTTCTTTTGTGTCACTTACCATTCTACACTGTGATGCTGGAATAATCATATAACATCTTCTATTGAAAACTGAGTTTCTAGATATTTTTTATTTAGCTTCCAAAGCAATTTTACAAAGGAGGAGAACATGTTTTACAGGTTTTTTGGGGCTTGTGCAGAAATGATGCTGCAAGGACGTAATTTTTTTAAAAATGATAAGCAGTAAACCAGAGTGGTATCCTAATATATTTTAAAATGAGTCTTCCATGCCAAATTGTATTGTGCCATGAAAAGTCAAGAATAGTTTTTTTTTGTTTTCTACATGATCTATGAAATTTCAGATTGTGAATTAATTATCTCCCATGCAATCTGATAATTATAACTGCATTTAATTGATTTTGAAAGCTAATTGGAAAAGACAAGATTCATTACTTCGTATGCATTTACATCTACGCCTTGGCAGTAGGCTGTCTCACTTGGTGGTTTTTGCCTTAGGTCCACCATGAAAGCATGTGGTTGGCCTGCACAGACTGATTCATTCAGCTGAAATTACGAAGAAAACAAAATTATCCCACAAGACATTCTCAGATGTAAATGTCATATTTGTATATTTATGATCCTGATTTATGTTAATTTTAAATCATTCCTCTCTCCTCCATATGTCTTCCCATAAAATAAACCAATATAAGTTCAGTTCAAATTTAGTTCAAATGTATTGCAATAAATGACAAGATATAAAAGAACAGTAACTACATGCAATTATTTTGCAGTTGCACAGATAATAGACTTCTCCACATTAACCTTACTTCCATAAAAGTTGCATTTACACTGACACATGGTGTTCAGATGTTTATGGGTTTTGATAGCTGCCACACAAAAATTAGTAATGTTATATGTGATAAAAGATGAGAAACATAAAACATGGGATCAGGAAAATAGAATGAAGGATAGGGAATGAGACTGCAGAGCTTTTATAAAAGGAGCAATACAAGAGCCCATCCTGGGCAGATTCAACAGTATCATGTCAGTAGCTAAGTAATTTAGTGAAAAGAATTTATCATAAGCTATGGCAATTCAGGAGGACCTACATATAACTTATGCATACCCTAATAATGTGCCTTACACTTGACTTTGTGGCATCACAGGCAAAATGAACTTTTAGAGAAGAGGAGGAGGAAAAAAAGGAGGACAGCTTCTATGCTAGCACAAAAGATTTTATCAACACGAGGCTCTTTCACACATCATTATAATGAACGTAGAAGATTTCAAACACTGCTTTACAGGATAAATGCTTCTTTATTCTTCTCGGGAAATTGTTACCCCTTAATGCAAAAAAGAGAGAGAGAGAGAGAGAGAGAGAGTCAACTGTGGAAAAGATCTTGACATGTGGACTTAAGAAAAAATCAGAAATGAAATCTTTAATGAGTTTAGGCTTCTTTTCCCCTGCTTCTTACTTTCAGGTACTTAAAATTTCTTGCACAAAATTTTCACATACCAGCGCCAGCTGCTGAGGAACAGAAAAATGAAATCTCTAATGCTCAACCGTGTAATAAAAGTCTATGAAGATGGAACATATTTTGAGGCCCCTGTATTTTCTAACTTAATTTTGTTTCTGTTTCTTGTGATAGAGAAGGCTGGCCTTTTAAAATCAACATTGAATTTCTCAGCATATATTTCAAACTATTTAAAATGAGTTGATGATAGTTTTCCAGCTTCATGAGCAAATTTACTTCCAATAGTTTTTCAGTCAAAGTACCAAAATATTCCTGAAAAACCAGCCTGTTTCATTAAGAAAAGAAATTTATCCAGAATTCATATTTTCAGCTAGAACACCTGAATTGTGTTCTGGTATTCACATTTGAGCACTGCAGACTGATGGAGAAGTCCTTGCACTTCAGATCAAAACTGGCATTCCATGAGAGATGAAGTGAGTGTGAAAAGGCTGATTTGGATTGTAGCAAACATAAACTGGTTTCACTATTTGAACTAGAACTGACTTGAGAACCTCCAGAAGTGGAGGATCCTGGATCCTTTTACAGGGGCATAGATGACTATACTTCCTGTATAGGGGGTGTTTTTCCAATAGCACTAAGTACCCATTGAAGGACCCATTTAGGACCCATTAGGCTCAGAGCAGGATGACCCCATTTCCACTACAGACCCCATTAGAGCCACATTTGTTTCCACCACAGCTAGAGAAATCCGGATAATCTGGATTTCCTGTAGACCCCTATGGGGGTCTACAATGGGGTCTTCAGCCATCAAATCCAGATCATGGGGAGCCTGTTTCCACTACAATTGGGCAATGGAGTCTAGAGGAGGCTTGGGGGGGGCACCCATGGGGGGGTGCCCTAAACTCAAAACTTTGAAGTCCCTCCGAAGTTGCCTTCGGAGATTAGCAAAGGCTCTGAAGAGAATGCCTTGCGAGAACAATGCCGCTGTCAGAGGCTCCAGAGGATCTTTGAAGTTAGCAGCAGATCGCTCCAGAGATTCTATGGAGCCGCTCTGGAGGATCTTAAAGATTATCCAGTGCATCTACAGAGATTGCACCCCTGTCCCTCAAAACACCTGGGGTGACAAGCAGACCCCTCATGGGTAGATCCGGATTTGCACATGGGTGCGCTGGCATTTCTACATCAGGCAGGCTAGCACCCATTGCTATTGGGTGCTAGACCACCCGTAGAAACACATTGGGTACCTCCCTTAATCCGGATCTACTAGATCCAGATCTTCTTAAATCCGGATTAAAGGACCTTAGTGGAAAAACGCCCATGATTGATCATGTTCAAGGCCTTTCAGGAAGTGGATGTGGGTATGGCCCACTAGGAGGTCTTCCATTTCAAAAAGGCCTTGTAGACCTGAGAAGTTTGCTGGGTACCTGGTGAAAAGCCCGTGAGTGGCCAACTGGAAAATAAGTAGTGACAAATCAGGCAAGGGTCTGTCCAAATAGCAGTAACTTCCACTGGAGGGTGGGGCTGTTAAAGTGACACTTGCTTTGGTGTGTTGGATATTTGTGAATCTTTACAGCTGGACTACAAAGTTAAGAATATAGTTCTCCTGCCTTACTATAAAAGTGGACATTTGGATTTTAATCTTGAGCCCACTGTAGAAATCACAAGACATACAATTCTGCACTAGAAGTTTAATTAAAATCCATGACCTCTAGAAACAACATCTGAGGAGCCAACTAACTTTGTCCATTTCCTTGGACTTCAGAGCAATGCCCTGCGCCAATCGGTCAGGACAGTAGTTTGATATAAATTTCTTATTGCACCTTTCCTTTGAATAATTAGGAGCCTTTCCTCACAAGGCTTCTAGACTAGGGATGTGCACGGATATTCAAATCTTTGAAAATCTGATTTGAAATTGGCGAATATCAACATTCGAATTCGAATTGGATTTTCAAAAATCCGAATTTCCAAATTCGATTGAATTTTGAATTTTTGGAAATCAGATATGGATTTTTGAATAATATGACGGAATAAAACCGTTTATATCACAGCCAAATATGGGGTCTATTTGCGCGTATAACACGGGATGACAACCATATGCAAACAGGATAAAAACAGGATGTGCGCAAATTCAAAAATTGGATACAAATGTTCCCGACATTCATATCATTTGATTTGAATCAGATTTTCAAAAATTCAGATTTGGATGATCCGGATTCGAATCAGATTTTTGAAAATTTGGATTTTTGGATTTCGAATCGAATATTTGAATATTCAAACTGACTTGAATTTGAATGCAAAAAATGCATTTGTGCACATTCCTATTCTAGACTAGCCCAGCAAATGTGCAGAATTCCACACTGCAGACCAGAGGAATGTCGCATCCATATCAGATAAGCTGTTGGATCAGGCTATGTTGTAGGAATGGCATTATAGGCTGGTATACTGGACCAGCCATTGATGTGCAGACTTCTTGTGAGTTGGTGGTTTAGTATACTGAGACTTGAGATGCCCTGCACCATTTTGCTGGGCATCCAGAAGCAACTTGTGTCACTTCTGGGGCTTGGCCAAAACATTCCCCACTAGCAATTACAAGAGAACGGGAACTTTTGTTTGCAGTTTCCAAAATTGAGGTGGACTGGTTCCACCCACAGTTTGGATGCCCTTTGACACAAGCTACCTACAGTCCATCTTACCATGGGCTACACCACAGATTTCAGCTCAGTATGCCATGGCATTGCTGAGCCTAGGTAAGCAGCAATTTTCTCTTACAGATAGCAAGAGATATCTATTTATTTACATTTTTATCCCACCCTATACCCAAAGGTCTTACTCTTCATATTCTACCTAGGGTAGATTGTCCTGTCCTGGGATACATAACCCATCCCAGGGCATGCTGCTGCTGGAGTCAGATAAAGGATAGCATGTTCCGAAGGCCGCACTAGGAACACCAGGAGGGCTGCGGTTTCACATTCCTGGTTTACGCTGTCTTGATTAGATTAAATGTGGATTACATAAATTGAATCTGTCATTCAAAAAGACTGTTCTACTATATATAACAAACTAGAATTACAATCCTATTTTCCCCTCTAACTATAAAAGGCATTGAAACAAAATTATGTTACCTTTTACTTTTTACTATGTGTTATTAAAAGAGCAAAGGGACAAAGAGAATCAAATTAATACTGTTCTCGGTTGTGTCACCTTCAATACTTACATTTCAATTTTGACTGGTTATTTTTTAATTTAGTTTAATTTAATTTTAGAGTAGCTTCACGCTTAGGATTATTGTTCAGGAAATGGCCTTTTTGCTGTATCATCTAGCTTTGGACTATTTCTAACATGTAATGTGAAATAATCATTGTGCTACAGTAGTCTATTGTTTTAAAATCAGACATGTATTTAGCTATGTCTACAGTGGGATACTTCCTTAACAGGTTCCACAGTAGAGCTTATTCCTTTTCCAAAGTAGATTGAGATACAGAGCATGTAGGTAGAAACCACTTTGGTTTTGAGAAGATTAGGATTTTTCTTTTCCTATCATTCAGTGTACCACACCACCTCACTCTGTTCTGAGGAGCCTCCCCCTCATTACTGTCCATTCTTATCACATTTTTGGTTCTGGTCTTATATGCTGCCACCTTTAGCCCTTTCTGCATTCCAGAAAGAATAGCAGAAACCCCTGTCCTTCTATATAACATGCTTCTTCTGCATTGGACAACCATCTATATCATCTGTGGTAGAATTTGACTCCACCAGTAGACCACTGTGACCTTCCCTGACTACAAGGTATGCAGAAAACTTGTTCCCATAGCTCAGAATACAGTGAAGGTGGGGGGGCTGTCAGCACACAAAGAGAGAGAGCAAAGTGAAGCTGAGGTATTATTCCTTCATGGTTAGATAAATGTCCTCGGACTTTCTTTTTGCTGGAGAGTTGGAGACCAATAGGACGAAGGATTAATTCCTTGTATGATTTTTGGTCCTTCAGTTGCTGTAAAGTTGTTTCCTATGAGGTGTTTTGAGCTTTCTTTTGTAAGTGATTTGGAAGCAGGGTTGATGTTGTATGTGCCCATATATGATGGGTTAATCTGAGCACCAAACTTTGTGAAATTTTCTTCCTTTGAATCGTTCTGGTCCAATATTTCTGTTACTCATCTGTACTTGTGCTCATCTATGTGTAGTGCTATTAGAGATTTTTCATTGTGTCTCTTTACAATGTGAATGTTTGTGAATACAGTTGGCTAATTTTCTGCTGGCCTGTCCTGAGTCACAGTGTGTCTTTTTGCATTTTCCCCTTCCTGAGAAAATGCTTCAGGAAAGTGAAGATGAGGGGTAGAACCACCATCCGTGCTTCGGGACACCAAGTCTATCCCAAATGCTGGCAAGGTGCAAATAGCCTCCATTACAGAAACGATTGTGGAGTTGCGGCAGTGGTACCATTGTCACCATGACTGGATAATGCAGCATGCAGCACTCCTGCACTACCCAGTCACATGCTCCATCTGTACCTCTTCTACACAGAAGAGGTGTGATTGGAGCATGCAGGGATGTCACAGCTCTGTGGCACTTACAAGCTGTAGAACAGTTACAACTACTCTACTTCTACATGTGTGTGGGGGGGGGACTCATGCATGCATGGAGCCTCTACTGGTAAAGAAGTGGGTCATCTGGGAGTGTCCTTGGAGTTCCCCCTGAGGGTAAGTTGTAAAGATCTCCAGTTTTGTGACCTTTGAATATTGGATCTTTGGTTTTGTTGAATGCAGTCTGGAGGATTTGGCTGGGTTTGTGAATCACAGATAGCCTGTGATATGCTAATAGTCAGTTGAAGATTTCAGAAACTTGTCATATATAGGGAAGTGCATTTGTTGAGTCTACCAGTTGTGATGTTGGTCTGCTGGATAAACATCCTCCATTAAGTTGTGAAGGTACCAATTTTGTTGGCATATTTTATATAGCTTCAGGAATTTCTGGAGTTCAGGGGTACTGCAATGTGTCTTGGCTCATCTGAATAGTATCTTTATGCATCTCCCTTTGTGTACGCTGGGATAATTGTTATATTTGAGAATTTGGTTTCTCTGTGTGCTTTTTCAGTAGCTTTCGGTTTGACATTGTCTATTGTCTAATCTGATAAGAATGTCCTGAAAAGCTAAACTGTTATTGTTCTCTTTTTCTTTTGTGAATTTAATTTCATTGAGTATGCTGTTGATAGCTGTGAGTATGTATTTGAGCCGGCCTTTTTTAGTATCACAAAGGTATTATCAATATAAGGGATCTATAATTTTAGTTGGGTTGGTACACAATTGTTTCAAAGGAATGCATGCATAAATAAAGAAATAATCCCAAGGTTTATCACTATGTATGCTGTTAGCAAAGGAAAAGGCATGGCATAACAGTACTCATAATTTCTGGTAAGGAATTCTGGAACATTTATGTTTACAGGAAATCAGCAAAATTAAAAAAAAAAACAAGAAGCCCTTAAGTATTCCTGGGGAATGATGAACGTAATTCAGCCATATTTAATATAGATTAATGTAATATTGCCAAGAGATCAAAAGTTCTGACTTCTTGAATAACTATACGAAAGAAGGAATACTTCTTCTTTTTTCCCTGTACATTAATACTTCTAATACTTCTTTTTTCCCTGTACATTAATGGTGCAGGAACCCTGGCTTTGTTTCAATATGACAATTTAATTTAGTATTACAAATCAAATGTTACATATTGTCTTCAATAGATTTGCAATTTCGATGCCTAAAATTGGTGTTTCAATTAATAACCATTTAGAATTTCTCTTTATTGTATTGTTTGAAGATTTTATCAATACGCCTGATATAAGTTAGTCTTGTTTCCCTCATAAATGTTCTTTTGAGGGATTGGAATCAGGTGGTTACTGCATGTTGTAAAGGAACAACTAATACTTACATTAGATACATGAGAGTTTGGACAGCATTGTTGGCTCTTGTTTATTGTGTCCATGTGTTAAGAAATTTCCATCAGTTTTTCATTGCAGTCTACCAGACCAGTCATCTTATAATTAGTTGTTTCAAAGCAAAACAGCAATGGGTTATTTTCTCTTTAGGTTTTAATGAAACAATACTTTTCACTTACCTGAAGTTCATTTTCTGTTATGAGATCTCCAAGGAAAATTTATTAAAAGTGAAAAATCTGCATATTCATGAGACATTGTTGGTAGCAGTCACATATGTTTAAAAAGTATTTTATAGACTGAATCTTAATAAGGTTGCATTAGAGTATAATTTGTTTTACAACTGCTATAATTTATTTTCATTAATGCAACCAAACTAGTTGAAATTGGGAAATAAATAATGTTTATTTTTTTTACCAAGTTTCACTTATAAAGCGTGATTATTGTTAAAGAGCTCTAATTCAATTTAGAAGAGAAAGACCCTATGTAAATTGTTGATAAAATAATGCAAATTTATTTTCAACATTCAAGTAACATTTCAGATTTCCTTGCTTGCTTGCATCCTGAAGTACAGTATGTTGAAAATAAGAAGGGATGAGGGAAATGAAAAACATGACAGCTGCTTAAAGTACCATTTTCAGTGATGGATGGAAATGACAACTTTTCCCTGAGGAAAAGGAAACATCCTCTTGGTAAATATTTTTCTATATATGCCCTAACCCAAAGAGTAGAAAGAAGCTCATTTGATTATTTTATCACTTTGTTTATTTCTGTGTTCTTTTTTTGTTTCTCTCATTTGTGTCTTATGAACATCTTACAAGCAGTTGTGCCTGTAATTGCTGTTCTTTAAATTTCATTACTTTTTATTCTTCAAATAAGAAAAAAAAAGAGGCTGCGTCTACAGTATATCTTGAAGAGACAGCTATGCAGTCATTTTCTAGTGGAATATAAAGACGGTTTGATAGTTAAATGCCCTCACATTACACTGTTCAAGGAAAGCCATTCACTGTCACACTGATTGGCATGTTGGGGAAGTCAACAGTGATGTTTACATATGGCTGATTACATCCATGTTGGCAGCCAGATTTTGTAGGGTCAGTGTGCTTTGAGAACTCTTCAAAGAGCTCTCATTCGTAAGTGATCTGGTAACATATTGTCAGTGCTGACCCTTAGAGGTGGCACTTCTGGGTTCAGTCCCACCCCAGGCTGCTGTCACTGCTGTATATAGAAGTGGCTTAGAGCCTTAATTCCAGCAGAAATATTTACTCAAATGGTTATGAAAACAAATGGTTTTGTGAAAAAGTGTATATAGTATGTAAATACTATAATTTAAGCAAACCACATTCATAGAATTTTCCAGAAAAAATAAAGGTGCACATATCTATCTTATTGTGCTCTGCTCTGAGATAATATGGGTTATAAACATACAATAAATGAATAAAAATAAATATTGTGCCATAGTCTTCTGCCTTACTGCGGTGTTAGCAGGGATCAGTGAAGATGGCTGGATCTGCATACAATTTAAAAACTGGCTTAGAGGGGGTAACATTTGCACACTAGTGCCTCTAATCCACATTACCCAGAAAATGCACTTTTAAAGGCCTTTGATACAGATTAGAGGTAGAATGGAAACAGTACCAACTGTATGCTACCACCCCTAAGCTGCCTTAAAGATTGCAATTTTTCCATGGCAGCTTTCAGATGGCAAGAGGCACTGCAGGATCTAGAGATGCATGATTGCTTTTTTGCTGACACCTGGCAGGTATCAAGAGCAATCAGGTCTGCAAAGAGCTTCCAAAATTTGTATACCCAGAAAGCCAGCCAAGTGCCCACCATTTTAAGAAGCTGCCAGCAAGGAAGGAAACTGTTACAGGAGATCTGGCATCATTAATGGACTTCACATAATTCTGATTTGTTCAATTTTTTAATATAATAACCCTTAACTATGGCCGCACCCAAATATCACAGTTACTTATTCTACTTATTTGGCTATTCCAGAATAAAGTATGCTTTAATTATGTTTGTATGTCCAGACTTCTGGTTGCAGCTTATATTGGAAGTATTGAGATTACTGATATTTCCATTATAGTCATGGAAGAATGGAAGGTTTTAGCCCATGAATGGAGGCATCCTACGTGCACATATGCAGCCATTGTTTTATAATATAAGGCGTACATGGTATATCACAGTGGTATCACTTATATATGGCTGCATCCACAACTTTGGGCCTAGGATCATGGCAATCAAACACCTGAAGTGCCCACCACCATAGAGTGCCTTGAGAAGAGTACTGGAAGGGTCTTTGACATTGCCGTCACTGAGGGCTCCTGTCACCCTCTGTTCTCACCAACACTTTTGGACACATGGTGGCAGCTAGAGTAACCTATGCACATGTTTTGTCCAAGCCCTATGCTGGCAAGGGCCTACTTCCAGGAGCAATTTCAACGTGATGAAAGCCACTTCATGTTTGGAGCTGACAGCAGCTCTGAAGCAGAGCTGTAGACTCCAGAGTAGATGAAGCATGAGTGATGGCCATTTGGCTTACACACCTCTGTCCTGGAAATGGGAAAGAGCATTTTCATCTTGTTGCAGTGTAACCTATGTTGCCAGTGTGTGAATGAAGCCTGTGTTATGACAGTCATATTGGAATTACTTCCATGTGCTATTGAACACACTTCTAAAGTACATTGATCCTTTCCTCTTTAGTAAAGGTGTCCTGCTTAGTCTCTGGCACAAAATGTTCTCAAGGAAAGTAGACATATATTCCACATCTGATTGGAGGTGAAACAAAGATACATGGTTGGTAGGTAGGTTGGTAAACATATATTGTCATTAGAAATTCTTGTTGGAAATGTGATGTTTTTGGATTTTGCAAAGTTCTCACGGGCAAGTTACATTCAGAGAGAGGTGAAGTATCAGCAAAGGACATCCACTTAACTTCACTGCACTCTAGCTTAAGGGCTGTAAATAAAGCAAGATTCTTTCAAGACTGTAATCCCACTTTGTCACTGGGTGAAGCCAGTTTACCACTACAACAGGATATAACTCACATCACCTTTGTGTCATGTTTGTTCCCCACAAGAAAGGATGTTCTCAAACTTTTTAAGTGTAGAACTTAGCCTTCCTGAATGGCAGATGAAGAACAGGACAAAAACCAGCTCAGGCCATATTTGCACTGAAGATCAGTAAACTGATTAGGACAGGAAACTCTGAATTGGGTAAATAGTCAATCCCAAGCTGGGAAGGATTACTCCTCATCGGCCCCCGTGCTGTCTGTAAAGCTCATGGCAGCATTAGAGTCAACACGAGGAGCCTCCAAATGCTGTAAAGGGCAGGAATTGAAAGGACTTCTTATGCTGCCAGAATGACTCCTCCATAGTATACCAGACCACACCTCTATAGTCCAAAAACTCAGTCTCTAACAAGGATCAAAAAAGAGATCTATCAGAGATCTGGACCAGGATACCACTTTGGGTGCCCTAATCCAGATGATACTTCATTCTTTGCGTACTAGGAGGAAGTGGAGCTAGTCTGGTGGACAATGTGAAATGGCCCTAAATGCCGCTTAACCATTAAATCTGTCATTTCCTAAAGGCTTTTGTTTAGATACATCATAACTAATGGATTTCTTTCTTTCTTTTCACTCTCCTTCCTTCCTTCTTCAGTATTTATATGTGTTCAGTAGTGCATGTACTTGCACACTATGTAGGCATGGTGCAAACTGCTCTGTATTCAGACATGTCTGTCTATGTCTTACTATTTATCCATGGCTTCTAGATTTCTGAAACCATCTGCGGATATGTAAGACGTTCTGCAAAAGAACTATCTTAATCTCTAACAATGGCAGTCACTGCTGAATGACAAAAATGGGCCATGACTGAATTTTTCTGCTACTCCCACTTCAGTATCAGGTAGTTGGCTGCTTCAGTCAGATGTTTGTTATTTTTCAAAAGGAGAATTCTGCTGCTTTGGCCAGATTGTCTGTAGTTCTGCATTCTGATTACAAGTTCACTGCTTGCCAAGTATCTTCCCTACAGATATCTGCTCTAGAGAATGGTTCTGTGTATGGCATTGACCCAGAAACACATTGTTCATGCTTTACAGGTAATAGCAAATTTCATTCTGAATCAAGATGTCCCTGCTGAACCAAAGACTTCAGATGTAACTGGATGAGCATAGCAATGACTGAAAAGTGGATTTAAATGTAACATTCTCATATATTTTCTAAGAAGACATTTTGAATAAAACTAAGTTTACCCAGCTGCACTTAAAGTGTACCAATCCCATTATAGAATATTGCTTTATTTTGATCATTTGCCCAAAGCTTGATAAATCTACTGAGAAGCAGAATCAGAATATGAGTGTATGCGAATTTGCCTTGATAAGTAGTCGTTATTAAAATGTGATATTAAAGAGGTCTAAAAAAAAAAAAAGCTAATGGCCATGTTCCCAACAAATTAAGCAGCACTTATGCAAGTATCTTATCATTTACAAGAGCTTGACGAAAGCTCACATAATAATTTGATATTTCTTTGTGGAGTTAGAAATTATGAATGTAAATGATAAAATATTCAGATGCAAGATTTAAATATTAACGTTGCATAGGAATTACTTGGCAGAAGTGAATATGGCAGGCAGAACTGTCTGCCAAATAGACAAGTTGATTTAGAGATCACAACAGTGATATACAGACTAACAGCTAGGTCAGAAGAGACTAAGCTCATGTGAAAGTGACACACTCATTCCCAGGGAAAAGATGGTGTAGTAAAGTTTGCAGATGCCCTCTTGCTTTGGATGAACTACAGCCATGACACTGGCCCTGCAGAGATGTGTTTGGCTGATTTTCTTATTTTGTTTTTGAGGAAAAGATTCATAATTAATGTCAACTGAGGAGGTGTACAAAAGGCTATAGATATGAGATGCTTGCTGCCACCATGAATGGAGACAAAGTGGCAGCAAGTGCCTTCTTCAGCAGCTGCAGGTATCTCAGATCATAAGCCAAAGATGCAACCTTTGATTTCCTGCTGTTTTAGAGTGATTATCTCCCAAGAATTGACAGCTGCTTTTTCCAGATTTCACCTACTGAAGGTTGGAAACCAATGCAAAGGAGTAGAAAAGGCGAACATGTATACATGTTCAACTCAGGAAAGAGAGAGAAAATTCCTAGACCTGCTAAATGAC
>MTQE01002208.1:59056106-59067489 GCA_014337955.1 Aspidoscelis marmoratus
ACCAGGGGGCACTCTATGAAGCTGATGGGTAGGAGAGTCAGATCCAAAAACGGGAGGTATTTCTTCACCCAGAGGGTCATTGGCTGCCAGAAGAGGTGGTGACAGCTACCAGTCTACATTGCTTTAAGGTAGGGTTGGACAAATTTATGGACGACAGATGTATCAATGGCTACTAGAATGAATGCCTAGGCGCATCTTTCAGGCTGAGGGAGGGGAAAACCGGTGCACTTCTAACGCCATTTGCTGGGATTCTAGAGCAGGAGAAGGTTTGTCCTTGTCTCTGCTTGAGATGTCCATGAGCATTTGGTGGGCCACTGTGTACGACAGGATGCTGGACTAGATGGGCTGTGGCCTGATCCAGCAGGGCTTCTCTTATGTTCTTATCTATGTTCTTATGAAGTGCAGGAGTTATTATAACAGAAATTTGCCAAGTCTCTGATAAAGGAGCACCAGTAGTTATTATTGCTGTTTAGTCATTTAGTCATTGTGCCTAATTTTATGTGTTCCCATGGATCGCAGCACACTAGTCTTCCCTGTCTTCTGGAGCCTACCCAGAAGCAACATCACTTGTAATAGTTCTTATGATTATGGAAGATTTAAAAGACTTATTAGCCTCCTTATTGACTATTCCCCTTTGCCTCCTATAAACAGGGAGCTTGAAAGTGTTTGGTGAGGTTCATCTTTACCTTTTCCAACTTGTGGGTTCTCCTGTCTTTGAAATAGTTTGGCCTTTCTAGGTCTGGAACAACAAGGGCCCCTGGTTTGGACCACAGCCAAGCACAAGCTTTGGGGCTCCAAAAGGCTAGGAGTGAACACTCCTACCTTTGGTGCACTGCCAAAATGATTCCCTCATAATCAGGAACATAGAGGCATCTAATGCTGAGGGAGTATAGTTCTGGCTGGAGAGATATTACATGTTGTCAGGTTGGATTGTTCTAATTTCTGCTGATAAGAGAATAAAAAATATTCTAAACCTCCCACTAAACCTCTTAATGGGAACATATCAGAGAACTGGAAGAAATGGGAACAGAGCACTCACAAAAAGACTGTAACAAAAGATGAAGAAGAGTCAGAACACTATAGAATTGCTGTAATATTTCATTGCATAGGGGAAATAGTTTTAGAAACAGGTAATAGTATCCCTAATATATTTGACGATCCAACAAATAAGACACTAGAAGAAGCACTTATTGCTCTGAGAAATTATTGTGAGCAGAGGAGAAACCCTGTTTAAGCAACTTCCTTATGATGAAAACAGCTGGCATTTATTTCATTTGTGACAGCATTGAGAGATAAGGCTCAACAATGTGAGTTTGGAGCCTTTACAGATTTAATGCTTAGAGATAAGATAGTCTTCAGAGTTTCAGACAACAAGCTCAAAGAAAAACTTTCAGAAAATTCAACTTTGACTCTAAATCCGTCAATTGATATCTGCAGAGCAAAAGCTCTTGCTAAGGCTCAAGCCACAGCTACAGCTTCTTGTTCAGTCTGTGAAAAAGAATTTTGAAGAACAACAAGAAGGGAAGTATTCCTCCACCGAAAGCCTAAAGGTTAACTCTCACAACAGAGCTTGTACAGCTTGAGCAGTGTGCAGTGTGGCAAGTGGGTGTGGTAGCACACATGTGACTGCGCAATTGTACAGATTCCAGATCACAGGAATGTTGGATGTTGCCTTAGTCTGATTCAGCCTGGCCTGGCCATTTTATTGCCACTTTGAGTGCTGCTGGCCCAGTATGGGGCTTTACCAACCCAGTATGGTACCGTTATACCAAGTAGGTAAGTGTGAAAAGTCCCTTTAGTAACCTCCTTGTAGGTTACTAAATTACATATAGCCATTTACCTACATAAGTTTTGTTCAGACACAAATATAGAAGTTGCTCTTTTGCTCTTCTTATATAAGCCTTTTCTTTTTCTTGGTTATTACTTGATTATCAGAGCTTTTCAAAGGCTATTTTTTCATGTAAAATAATCCTATCCCGTTATTATTCCTTTTAATAGCTCAAGGGTTTTTCTGAAGCATAGTGTATCTATTCAAGTAAGGTTTGCAAATATATTGATGACGATGCAGAAGCATTTCTTACAGCTTTGAATGCGGGGATCTGCTAGTATGTTACTAAACATTATTTTCCACTCCATATTTTCATGTGATGAGTAGGCAGCTTTATTCTTGTTGCAGGACTGAATTCTTCAGCAGCTAGGTAAACAGCAACAACAAAATCATTTATCTGCCTTTTTAACCAGTCCATAAATATGCTTCTGTTTATTAACATTTGAGTTCAAAGGACTTAATTTTCTTCTTCTCAAGTGCATTGATTTCTACCACCTGTGCATATATGCTGTGTGTCAAACTATTCTACACTAACATGCCATGGTATCTCCTGTAATACTTTTTAAATTATTCAGTTAATCATACTTTGGGAAGTTTAAACATTGATTTCATTATGCAATTGCATCAATTTTGTGTTGCTTTTTTGTCCCATTAGTGGTAGAGTGCATTCATCAATAATTTACCTTGTTAATTCCGCTATATATGTGATCGTCAATTTGTCAATACTGTAGAAATATATACAACTGTGTGAAAGCATATGTGAGCCAGGTTATGCTTGCTGTAATTTGACACCCCACCCCACCCCACACACACACCAGTATGTTTTATTTAAATCAAATGCAGTTACAGAAACTCAAAAGTTATATGGAGAATGTCAAGATAGCCAGTGCAGTAAGTAACAGCCAGGGATACAAAAGAACCATTTTAGTGTACCTTCCAACCTGTTCAAAGGATCACCTTTGCTCTCCCCTCCAATTCTGAAAGCTAGCAGGTCAAAAGCATACCTAGGTCTATCTTGAGTGGAGTTGACAAAAGCAAGTGCCATGCACTCTAGGAACTTCCGATTTGCACAGCGCCACCATCATTTGTCACCCAGCATTTTCTAGTTCACAAATCAAGTGGAGAGAAGGTACATAGCGTCAGAAGCTGGCCAAGGAAAAAAACAACAATATGCCTTTTGCCATGGCCACCATTTAATCCCTCATTATTATCTATCATCAAACTGAACTAAATCTGTTCAGCCTTGAGCCAAACCAGGGTCATTTCATTTTGGCCTGGTTGTACTTGAGCCAAACCGTAATTTCCTCAGCTTGCATACTTCTAGCAGCAGTGATTTGGGGACTTGAAATAATGAGATTTATCTTAGTAAATAGCAGATGCTGGATAAGAGTTAGTTTGGTTTTCAATGTATCATTTTTACTTTTTTATTTTTTTCCTGTTTAAGGTACTGGAATTGGGATAAACACCTGAAATACTTAAATGATTAAAAGATGGGTAAAAGTTAAAAGGGTGAATACAGAGAAATGATGTTTAAGGAATCAAGTGTGAATCTCCAGCTTGGTCTATCTGTTGCATATGTCTCTATAGCAGGGTTTCCCAAACTGTGGGTCGGGACCCACCTCTAGGAAATTTAACCGTATTTGAAATAACTTTTTTGATGTAATTATTTAATTAAGTAATAAAAAAATTGTATTAAAACTTTGTTATTTGAAAACTCCTTTATTCATATTGGTAACGGTTAAATTTCCTAGAGGTGGGTCCCGAGCTGGTAAACGTGTATTAGATGGGTCGTAGCCCAGACAACTTTGGGAACCACTGCTCTCTAGGTTGTGAACCATTTGGTTAAGATAATAATGTTGTTGGAAAAAGTATTTTGAAAGGTATTCTGAGAATCAGTACATATTCCATGCTGTTTCTCTTTGGCTGGATCTACACAGTGTCTTTATGGCACTCTGAATGTTCCAGAGGGTGTGCTCATTGCATGTACTATGGTAAACCACACATCTACATGGATGGTGCATTCTTCCCCTGCTATGGCACCATAAACAATTCTAGATCACTTTTTAAAAAAGACCTCAGAGAACTCTTCAAGCAGCTCATGGTGTCAGCCATACTTCCATTACTGTTCAAGGAGACTTACTGGTCTCTTCAGCAGTGTTTGCCTTAGAATATACATTGTGTGTATTTCAAACACCCCTACCTGCTACGTTCAGATTCAAAGTGGGGAGTTTTCCCACTTTGATCCTGACAGTGAGTACAACCCTTTCCCATCTGTAAAAAATGCAGAGAGGGAATCCCCAGGCATGATTCTGACTGATGAAGAAGGCTTTCTTCCCCCTACAGATAACCACTACATAAGAACATAAGAGGAGCCCTGCTGGATCAGGACACAGCCCATCTAGTCCAGAATCCTGTTGCACACAGTGGCCCACCAATTGCCCATGGGCATCACAAGGGAAAACTTTCTTCTCCTCTGGAATCCCTGCAAATGGCCTTAGAAGCATCCTGCTTGTTCCACCCCACCCCACCCCAAGTATAGGTAAAAAGGGAGACAGGTAAACAGATAATTTATTTAAGCATCAAATACTGCTAGGTTATGTTGATCAGCATATCAAAGCAGTTCGCAGTGAATGATAATCAATGGAAAAGATATTCAAATGATCAAAATTTTAACAAAGGTGAAAGATGGACATAGAAGAAAGCAAACAACAGACCAAATAGCAAACAGCAGAATAAGGGACCCAATTAGAAGACGGCTTAAGAGTTTACTGTAGATCGCTTACATGTGTGTGGGGAGAGAAATACATTTCCAAAATGGAATCTCTGCTTTTAATGTGGATTAGAGGTGGGATGGAAACAACAGTGGTCTACTTGATACCATATCTAAACTGCTTTTGATCTGCTTATTTTGATATGTTCAAATGCAGCCTAAGCAGTCAGTGATCCGATATCATTCTCTTATTAGAACTCCACGTGTTAATTCCCTTTAGCGTGTGAACATTTTCCATTCATTGTATTTTGATGTGTACTTCCTTACATTCTTTTTAAATCATGACACACATGGGCACAGTATCACTGTGACACCGGATTATTTTATATCAAAAGTTACTGTCTTTGGGGGCAAGAATGATGTGGCACATGATGTGGTCACTGTTTTATGCCCACCTTGCTCAATCTGGGTCATGAATGGAGCAGGGTGAAGTGGTGCTTGCCCTGGGTTGTCCATGTGGCTTTTGTCTCCTCCTCACCTTCTTCAGAGGCTGGGCTAGCCTCCAAAGTTGCAGGCTGTGGAGATTTCAGTAGCACACTGCAAATGACCCACTTTTAGGACTTTTACTGGAATAATAACTTTTTAAAAAAACTTCAAAGTTGTCCCTCATTGGAGTAAATTTGGACATGTTTTCTGTGCCAGAGTGAAAGGCCCATACAGCAGGAGTGGATGACACATTCCTGGGCAGAAGTGAGAAAGAAGCTCCTGTAATTCCCCCTCCCTTTGTCAAAGATGTATTAATAAAACAAACAAAGTTGTATGAATCTAGTATAAATATATTTGGAAGGTTGTTTAGGTCAATAACCAGCATTAAGAGATCTCACACCATATTATGACATGGGCATTTGCAAAAGATTGTTCTCTGTTTTCTTTTTAAAGCAGAAATACATCTTTAAATTATCCTATGACATGTATTCAGTAATGATTTGCTTTTCATTGTATGTGTAAATACAAATTACTCTGATGAGTCAGATATTTGTTTCAATTAACAGCTGATTTCTTCTGCAATAGTCAAGAATATATACCTGAGACATTTCACTACCAAAATTAAATCCAGGAAAGGTATGGGGAAGAAAAATAACCTATCTGTGTTTAATTCTACAGGGAAGGAGTGCCACACAATACATTTACACTTGCAAATAAATACAACAGCATTGCAGTACGTAAATGTTACAAAATATTTTTATTATATATAAATATCATAAAACAATTAAAAAACAAAATGAATGAATTGATGTAGCATTCCCTTTAACTGAGTAAGAAACTATGTAGCCAAGACAGAGAGACAGAAAGAAACAATTGGGAAGAGACATTAAGTTGTAAAGCTCTAGTTGTGAAATTCTTAAGGGAAAGGGAAGTGAGGGACAAATGATATTAGAACTCAGATGCGTGCTGAGGAGGAAAAACAAAGAACAATAGAACATTGGTGCCTAGAGAGGGCAAAAGTGTCCTGGCAGTAGATTTAAAGAAAAACTATAGATGAGACCATTATTATTTTGAAAATGATTGTTCATGACACAACTCCCAAACTTCCCAAACTCAGTGGAGCCTATACATTTTATCAAGGAGCTAATTAGGAGCCTTAGATATTGTGAATAGCCAGAACCCATATGCCTAAATTAGAATTGTTTGTAATAGGAAAATTGTGACACAACCTTCTGTGCCAGTTATTATCTCTCCTCCCCTCCCCAAATTCCCTCCCCACGCAATCAGCAATTTTACTATTGCCCTACGATCCTGCTGAAGAGCACTGAAGGAAGGAAAGGCGGGGCGGGGCGGTGGGGGAGGAATTTTGGACACTGACAGAACTCCAGCTGGAGCACTTCCAATTCATACAGTTTAAGGGCCCATCCCCGTGCTGAAAATATTCCAAAATTATTCCGAGTCCACCTCGGGAGTGTCTCCATGCAAAGCCCTAATACGGCCTACATGCGAGACAATACATGTTAAAAAAAAACACTTAACAAGCGTACTGCATCCAAAATAAGGGGCTAGCACGTATTGTCCTGGGGTCATGCGGACGCTCCCGGGTTATTTGGGGTGGAGCTTGGCGGCCACAGTATTAGCGGACAGGGTTTTGCCTCTGCTCCCTGTTCCTGCCATGTGCGCTGCGATCAGACCCTGGCAATCTGTTGACTGTTAAGCCATATAATAGTAGTGAAATTAAAAGACTTTTCCCTCCTTCAGGATTGGTTGATCTGAGACAAGTCAACCTGAATTGGGAGAAAATTTTGAGCTGGTTGCGAGTGGGGGTGCCCACTGTCATGCCCATGTGCGCACCTCCGCTAATCTGTGGCGGCCAAGGAAGGGAATGATCTGCTTTGAGTTATGCTTTTAACTAACTTTTGGTTATGCTTTTAACTGTGGAAGCCAAGGAAAGGAATGATCTTTGTGTTCATGGAGGTGCAACTGAGGTGTTTGCCTGTCGTTGCTGCAAGCGGGCGGGACGGGTTATGGTGATGTCAACTCGGCTTCCTATCAGGGGAGAGGGTGGGTGGGGAGAAAAAGATGAGGGTTCACACTGCAGCTTCCATGGGAACAGGCACATATGATTTGAATCTGTGTTGCCCCAAACCATGTGGGGATGCTTTATTGCGAGTTATAACATGGATTTTTATGCATCACAAGCGAAGCAACCGGCTTCCATGGGGATGTGCCCTCAGTGGAAAAGATCTCCTGTGTGGATATTGAAGCTCATGCCCCTTCAGGCACTGACATATTTGCAATGGAGATGTCCTATCCAGAAAGCCAGAATCAGACTAGTTTGACTAAGGATCAGGAGAAAAGAGTGTGGATGAATATAGAAAGATGTGTGAATCTGCAAGTAGTGTCTTGGACGTGACTGAAAAAGGAGAAAGATTTTTGGCTGAGAATTATTTGCAATCGGGTCCCAAAATGTTTTATTCTTACTAAAATTAATTCTGCAGACAGTACAGCTTTTCCTTAATATTTTTGATGGTTCTAGATTTTGAATTTTATTTTTAATCTTTTCTTTGCAGCAAGGGTGGAATTTAGTATGTTATCTTGGGAACAAGGGGGGGGAAGTCCTACAATTTGGTGGGGGGAGAGAAGAGGTAGTTGGATAGATAAAAACAGGAGGAAACAGCTTGGCTGGTCTTTATTGCAATAGACGTTAAGTTTTGCTTTTAAGGTGTTTTCTGTTAAAATAGGAACTTAAGTAGAAAGTGTAGTGTGAATGTTATGTAAAGGGAAATATAGGATTTCTAGAGGAGATATGGGTGGGCCTGATATACAATTAAATTGCTGAAACTTTGGTTCCTGATATATGTGGGTATGGGTGGTAGTTTGTTACCTGTATGTTCACTGGATGAAAGGATAGCTGGCCGAACCCTTTTTCTGATAGTGCTGAATGACTGCATTTTGTGTTCTTTAGGGATGAATGTACAAGGTGATCATTACTTGTTTAATTTGCATCTGTCACTATGGGAAGGCAAATGATTTAAGTCATTTATGAGTCTGTCAGCGTTTTTCTTTTTTTATGTTTGCAAAATGATAACACTGAGTTGTTTAGAATTTCTGATTATGAATAAATTCTAGCTGTAAGATTGATATTGATTAAAGAAAGATATGATAGGCTGAGTGTTTTGAACATGTCATAATCAATGTTGGTGCCAGGTTGCGGGGAGAGGCATGAGTCCCTTAGCTCTTCCTGGAGTGTAGATCTAGGTCCCTTTGCAGCTTTATTGCTAATTGACCAGGTTGGGCTTACCTACCTCATCAATGAGCAACTAATGAAAGTGTTTATTGATAGGTGCAAACTAATTTTGCCTGCATATAGCATTTCATATAATTGCATGTCCTTTATAGAACATAATTAACTGATTTATTTCCCATGCTGTAATTTCTGTGTCCATAAACATAAGATCAAAAGAAGAACACATTTTAAAATTGGTAGGGAAGACAGATTTTTTTTTCTGTCTTCTCTTCACATGTATGCCAAGAATAAAACCTGATCTGATTCTGAGAGAGAATTTTGCTTTTAAACCTGGCCACATGCCCAATGAAGTACAGTGCCTCTGTCCATTTTATTTACTTTGTGTTCTCCAGACCAGTACATCAATTACCATACACGGCATTCCCCATAAGGACAGTTTGTCTGCCCATTCACTAGATATGTGCATGAACATAAAAACAGTGGTTTGGTTCAAATTGAACCACACTGAGTTCAATTTGAACTCAAACCAGCTTGGAACAGGTTCACCCCAGTTTGAACTTGAACGCTGAATAAGTTCACACTTGCTCATTTTTAAAGTCTACACTAACATTTACTTTGAAAAGCCCATTTTAAAGAGCCATCGTTTCAAACTCAAACCTGTTCAAATAAAACGAACTCCCATGGGTTCATTCTGTTCGAACTGGCTCCATCAAGTGGGGGCTGGTTCATTCTCAGCTTGAACTGACTGAACCATCTTATTTGATTCAAACAGTATGGCACACAGTACCTCTACACACAGGCACGTCTACTCCAGTGAAGAATTTGTCAGAAGGATTTAGCAAGGCCAGTGTTTTCGAACTGAGAGGAGAAAGAAGGGAACTAATGTAAGCTACTGTAGCAGAAACATTTCATAGGAATGTATAGACTGGGTGGATAAGAGTGCCTCAGATTACTGCTGACAGCTTATGAATAGAACTTGCCACTGCCTTTTCTATTTACCCTGAATCCACTCTTTAATTCAATTTCTGCTCTTTGATAGGAATCATTACCCTTGATTGGATTCACTTACGGCCAGTCTCCAAGGTCATGCCAATGTTTGTTTTTTGTTTTATTTCCCAAATTAACTGGTTCACACAAAGACTAGAATAAGGGCAAAATAGACTTTTTGTTTTTGTTTTCTGTTTTGATTCCCTCACTTAAATCCGCCATGTTGCTTAAATCTAGGTCTCCAACACTGCAAGGCTGCCCAAGTCTGTCTCTGCAAGGGGAGACAGATATATTGGAACTGGCAGATGGCACAGTTCCAGGCTTGAAGTTCATAGTTTGGAAGCTAGTTAAGTTTGGTGGCTTTTCATAGGATGGACTTTTCCTTTTATTAATTTTTGTCTTTTGTTCCTAAAGACAAAATGCTTTCAGTTTTTTCTTTTTCTTTTTAAATTAACAAGAACATAAGTTATCCAAACTTGTTGGGAAGGTCATATTTAAGTCTGATTTGTTATAGAATTTTAAGGTTTTTTTTTTTACTATATCTATATATCTATATCTATGGGGGATTTGCTTATCACTAGACAAGCAAGAATAAGCAAGAAATCTTTCTACATGAAAGGTAATTTTAAAAAGAGAAGAATTTTTTTTTGTAGTCTTATCTTTAACTTTATTCTGTAACATGTTACTTATGTATGCTATGTATTTTCTCTATTGCTGTCACCTGTTCTGGGACCTTTGAGTAAAGGGTGGGATATTAATTATTTTTTAAATATTATTATTATTGTTAGACAAAAGTTAGCATTACATGTTTTATTAAATAATGGCAAACCAAATATGAGTGAGAAATTGATTTAAAACCTGCATTTGCAATTGACAGTATATTCATCACACACATGCACATATATACACACATAAAAATCAGTGTGAAAGTTTTTCAATTAAAATCCTAATATGGTTTTAAAAGTCCAACAGCTGTGAGTAATTATAATACAAGCGTATGAATCCATGTGCAAACAGATTTATGCAGCAATCCTCTTGCTAGCTCTTTGCTTCAATAATTAAACATACGTTAACAGGATGCTTAGTCATTTCTGTACAATATTCACCCATAATTATTATTTGGACTTACCCATGTTTACAATAATTAGTGACAGCTTTAACATATTAATGGTGTGAAGTGAATGTTTTTGTGACTTTGATGTACAAAGCTGAAAATTCACTAACATGCCACTATCAAGAGCGTGTGTGAGAGAGTGTGTATGTGTCAGTAAGCAGAGGAAGGAAGGAAGGAAGGAAGGAAGGAAGGAAGGAAGGAAGGAAGGAAGGAAGGAAGGAAGGAAGGAAGGAAGGAAGGAAGGAGCTTAATTTCATGCCAAAATATTATGTTCTACAGAAGAGTTATAAATTTAAGACTAGGGTTATATAGGAAAGTAAAGAGTGTGTGTCAGACCACATAGGATTATATTTTTATACTGATAATTTTGAACAATATCAGATTTCACGGTGCAATAAAAAGTTGTTTGATTGAAAAGTTATCAGATTTATATAAAGAAATGTTAAAAACTAAAAAAAATCTCATATGGTGTACTTACATGCATGTGAGATACATTTGTTCTCCTTTGAAACTTTTTTCCTTTGTCCACCCCCCTAATCCTTACTTATGTGGTAAACACACATTAAAAGAGTGTGAAATTGAGGTGGCATAGCTATGTATACAACAGATAGATTCCTTGTTCCAGAATCATATGTAATTATGCAAGAAGCTGATTGGCTGATAAGGCTGCAGCTATTGAGTGATGAAATTTGACAAGGTGTCAGGAGTTCTCCATTCATCACAAGTAAGCATGCTGACTCCCATTCCACATATGGGGTGAATTCCCACTCAAGGAATAAAACTTTTTCAAAACGGTTTGGATCCTCTTCATCCCCATTCAGAATCAGTTTCAGGGGCATTTTGAGGATTATTTGGCTAAAAAATGGAATAAATAAACACCTGATATTTCAGGTGTTTTTTTCCCCAGTTTTGCTATTAAAACACTTCTTCCTTATTGCTGTGGGAATGCTATAGTATCCCCCTCTACAGCAGACTGTTTCATTGTAACAATTCAGCCACTTCACACCT
>MTQE01002208.1:59085756-59103364 GCA_014337955.1 Aspidoscelis marmoratus
AGCTCTGTTCCTTTAAGAAACAGAGGAAAAGCACATAAGAGCCTGCAGTCAGCCAACACAGGAAACCTTTGCAAGGAATAAAGTAAAACGCAAAGTGAATGTTGGTGTGGCTAGGCATCTGTCAACTTGGAATCGCAACTGACAGGGCTGGTGTAGAGTAACCCCAGGCGGGAGAGGGTTGAAGCTAGGTAAATCTGAAGCCATCTCTCCCATGAAGTTATCACCTTCCTATGCACTTGGTTCATTCATGAGTACTTAACCTTCTTGGCCTGCATATGGTAACAGGAACCAGGAAAAAGAAAAGGCTTTTCTTCAGCCGCACATACGCACAGGCACGCAGCTAAACTCATTTTTAGACTTCTCTGATAAAACCCATGATCATCTCAGGATGATACTGGGAATGTCAAGCACTCCCCTGGTATTCCTAATAATATCCTGGATTTCCTTTAATAGTGATGTCTGTCAAATCAGCTTCTGGAATCAAAGCAATTGGGACTACTGGCTGTGCACCTGGCAAGGTGCAGTGAGATACAATGGTGAGATCTTGTTTAGATCCCACATCACCTCTTGTCATCTGAAGGCAGACCCTCATAGGTTCCTTATGGCTAATTTAAAAAACCACACAACAAAAAGACTAACCACAATCATTCATCATTACCTTTTTCCATTTTGTTGTTCTACATGCGTACATTTTCCATAAACAGCAATCCGTGGCATATAAACAGACAAATAAATGAGTGAGTCAAATTCTTCTCACAGATTTCTCTGTCTAGTTCTATATCTAGATTTGCCCTGTATCCCACATTTACTGAAAAACACATTAACAACATTTCTATGTTTGTGGGTCCATCCAAACAGTATCAAAATTCCCTGTTATGTCAGGGCAAAACAATCCCATTCCTATACTAACAGAAGAGCCCCTGAAAATGTTTTCTTCATTATTGTTGTTGTTTTGTTTCCAGCCATTACTGTGCCATTGTTGGGGTGTGCAGGCATTTCTTTGTTTATGCCACAGAACCACCAACCCAGCTTATCCTTGGGCAGCGGCAGTTTCTGTCTCCACCTCCTCATCTGTAGCTACTATTTTGAGCTTTAACATGTTGCAAAGTATCATAGAAGTTGGACTTCCTGGTTTCCCATAATCTGCAGAAGAGTGGGTTGCAGGAACTGATGTACTGAAAACCTATCATGTTTTGTGTGCCTAGATTGCCCCCACTTTTTCTTACTGACCCTCTGTAAGAAATGATGATCCTGCTATAAGAACAGTTGCACTCTGGCTAGATGATTTGTCAAACGCATCAGGGACATTTTTCTGAGCTTCATTGCCACATAACCTGGGGCTTGTGCTGAAAAGAGCCAGGCTGTTCAGTGCTTAACCAAGAACTAATAATACGCTGGTTATTGATTACAGATCATATTTTGGCCTAATGAAATGCCTGTGCCAGCATTGGATCTTTCCGTGCCTGATCTCTTTTGCTTCCAAAGCACAGTTTAGGGTTGGCCACTACACTAGAAAATTTCTTCTTTCCCAAACAGTAGAGAGCCTGTGGATATTTGACAGCGTGGGCCCTACATTCCTTGAAATCACAACTTCATTTTATGTTCCACTCTCAGCAAGGGACTGGTAATTGCTAGCTTTTACCTACTCCTGTGGGTCACTTGCATTTATTTTGTTTTCCTTCTCTGTCTTTAAAACAAACTTGCATACAAGCAGTTAAAGCATGAATAAACTTGAATTGTTTAACTGGGAAACAGATTCTCCCAATTTCTGTGAATGGCTCAACATGCATGCTAGGTCTGCCAGAAATGCTCCTTTTTCCCCTTGCTGATTTTATCTTTTCAATTAAAGACTATAACAATCTGATCAAGAAATTGCTAACTCTACTTCTGTTCGTGTGCTCACATTAAAGGAAGCAGAATAATATTTGGCAGATGATTTCTACTCCAGTGCCCACTGATACCTCTTGCTCTAAATGCTCCATCTGTAAGTTCCTCTGGGAAAGGACTGGACCTATTCATAGAAAATGGATAGCTTCCATCATTTCAGATGGAAAATGCAGTGCTCATTCTGAAAGCCCTTTCTTCTTCGGGCATGTTGCAGTGCATTGCTTTATGTTTCTGAGTGCTGTATGATTGTGAAGGTTGCACAAGGTTAATGCACTCAAACATTAGGTGCTCTCATGCCATGTCAGTCTCCTGTCTTGGTTTCTTGACCTAAGGCGTCTGTCCCTACTCTGGAGCCTTCATTTTCAGGTTAATAATAGGTGGATACTGAAGATATGAAATGAAATTTGGCAATTTTTGCTGTCCTTCCTCATTCAGATAGCAAAGATACAATGAAAAGGATTCTTGACTGGTGTTTTGGGCACATGATAGTGGCTTAAGAAACAAAATGGTGCTGAGGATTTAGGCAAACTCTTTGTAAGATGAAAAGGAAAATTTGTATATTATTATTCCTGCATTGTTTTGTATTGAATATATATTCGGAATTTATTTACTTATTTATGTGTAGCTTTATTCCGCACTATATGTGAAACTCTCAGGGTAGGTTACAGGAGTAAAAATAAATAAGAAAGAACCCTCTAAATACAATAATAATGCCTGAAAGTGGGGAGGGGAAGCTGTTTTCTCAGCCAAAGTCCAGGATGAATAGGTGTTTTATGGTCTTTTGGCACGTACTGGTCTAGAAAGAGACCTTGGGCTTCACTTCTGCATGTGCAGATTAAGAGAGTCTCCCACCCCCTGATAGCACAAGACGTAATGTAGTCTGGACCAGGAATGTTCTGTCCCTGTTTAGGAATAGTTTGTTTGATCTAGACCATTTGATTTGGATCACCGGCAGGTAAGTTCAGAAAGGCCCTTAGTCTTTTCAGTTCAGTTTTTTAGGCTGTCCTCTTCTCGACCATAGCAATAGCTATTAGTTTAAGTATACCTGCCTAGTGCATGAAGGTTCCAGGTTGAAACAATATCAATTTCCCATTAGACTGAAATTAATACAAGAGATTAAATATTTATTATTTGGCTGATCAGAGAGGGAGAAAAAAAATGGCCAGGTTGCAACTTGGTCAAAGTGTGCCTTCCTGTAGAGTGCATCAAGGAAGTCATTAGTAAAGATTCTGAAAGGTCCCTGTGTATTATTTATACTTATTTAGTCTGGATTAAGAGTCCATGTAGGACACTTCTAGGCCACATAGATCCACATGTGGATCTGTGAGGCCAAGCCTGCTGGTCTGTTCTATCTGTACAAGACAGAAGTACATCTGTATCAAAATCTGTTGTGAACCCACTTAATAGGGTCTACATCCAGACCAAGGGCCTTATTCTGGATCATAGGAGGCATGCAGATTCCATGCCTCCATGATCTGGAAGTACAGGGGGCTAAAAAGGACCTCCACATACATCTTCCAAGCATATGTTTAGTTGTTTCTATCCTTTGGAGGTGGCTGGTGCGAGGTTCACAGCTTCACATACAGAGGCAAGGGCTGGATCAGTGGGTCCAGTTATTGCAGATCCACTAATCCTGATCTAAGCAACATGCTGTAGGGACACTTTCCCATGCACATTTTGGTCCAAATTGAAATCAGGTTCAGCAAGGGTCATCCTCATGCACTTTTGATTTGGTCCCATTTCCACGGACCAAATCGCCCAAACCTGTACCAAATACGTGCCAAATTTGGTACCCGGAAAAACAAGTCTCGTAATGGTTTGGTGTCCTGACATGCATTGCTTTGCGAGCTGAGTCTGTGCATGGGGATGATCCTGGGCTATTTGGGGCAGAGATTGGGCGTGTCCGTGGGAGGTGAGGTTTCATGTCCTGTGCTTGCTGTTCCTGCCTGTGCATTGGAGATCACAACTGCTGAGATTTTTGGGGAATAAATGGTGTTAAAGCCAAAACGATGAAGGGGTCAAACAGCCTTAGCTGCCCCATGAGGGTCTTTTATACAAGTATTCCACCTCCTTCCCCAGTCACCAAGGCAGGCAGGATAATGACTTGATTTTTCTCCCTTTTACAAAGCAAGAATCCCCCCCCCATTTCCCGATCCCCAAGGTGGGCATGATAATGGCTTGATTTTACACTTGTCAGGTGTTCTTGCAGTTCCCGGGGTGAGTGGAGGTGTACAAAACCACTCAATTGCTGTCAAACCTTGTAGCGGCTTTGGTTTTTTAAAATTATTTTTTCCCATTTGGTCCTGCTAAAGGGGGGGGGATGTGGCATTTGCAGTGGGTGGCACAGGGGTGGGGTGACGTCAGTCTGGCTTCCAATGAGGGGAGAGGGGGCGGAGAGGAGGCAACATTGCTCCCCTGTGCTGGGGGTTGGTGCGGTTTTCATGGGGATGGTTGAATCCGCACCCAGCCCACATTGCCGGGAATGGCATGGGGATGGGCAACATCGATTCTCAGACCCACCCCTGGTCACATGCATGCCCAATCAGGGCCAAATGGGTTGCACAGGGATGCAGCCTAAGTGTAGAAAAGGCTTCAGTTTACAAAATCTGTAGGGGAATTATCTTGGTATTATTGGCAGTCATTGGCTTGGAAAGAGGAATTGAGCAAAAAGCAGCTGCAGATAGGAAAAGAGCCAATACTAACCTCCTTGGAAGGAGGACAAGACTATAGAGACCTACTGATAGACTGGATCAAGGCGCCATTTTGAGCCCCCTAGTCTTGTATACGCTCAGTTCTGTATAACTAGAGAGTATTGGGAGGGCGTAAACTGCACCAGCACACAGAAGGGAGGCCCTTAGACACCTTCCTGGCCTATACTATCGGCAAATGTGGAAAGGAAGTAAATTTTGAAAGATTAGTATAAGTTGCAGTTGTTGAGATACTACTATGTTCAAACTGTAACTTTATCTAAAGGATTCCATGCCACTAGGATACTTGTGGTTTCATGAGTGAGATGAATACTGTGGTGATATATGAGAAGTGTGTTTTGATATCCTTTTGTGTTGCTGCCGATAGCAGATATGCTCTACAAGATGGCTGACAAAGATGTATGTTAAGCTCCTAATTTTTCTGAGGGAGGCACTCCCCATTTTCTGCTAAGTGATACTGTAGATCTTGCCAGGTCTTTTAAGATACAAACATACAAATGTCTGTAACTTTTACGTAAGAAGTAAAAGCATAGTAGTAAATGTGATTTAATTTTTTAACTTGAGTATCCTTCCACCCACCTTATAATCTTTTTTTATTCTTAGATGTGACAAATTGCTTTGTTGTGAGGAAGCCCTTGCCAGCAATGCAGTTCAAATAACAGGCACGGAAGACAAATGTAGATAATAACCACCAGCAACTTAAGAAAGCATAAGTGCCAATGTAGTTAAAAATAATACACATCCCAGGTCTAAAGTGATGCAGGTCTAGATCAAGCTTCCTCCCTTGCAGTGGAATATGTATAATTCTGAGTGTGAGTTTGGAAAAAGAAGAAAGCAGTGCTTTTGCAAATAGGTATCAAATGAGGCATAATGAGCTAACAAATGTGTGTGAGTGAATGCCGGAACAACATATTTCTGTCGTGTATATCATAATTATGTTGACTGTTAAACAATGAATCTTGAAACATGAATATTTGTAATTTAAAAAATTTGGGGTTCCATGGATAGCCTACAATGAAACAGATAATTCAGAATTCTCTGTTTCAGAGGGATGATATTCGCAAGTCATTTGAACAATACATCATATAAATATGAAAAGCTAAGCTGTTTTTAGTTTAATTGGCTTGGTGAATGTAGTTCAAGCAAGGAGAAAAGTCAATAACTATTCCTTTGGCTTCAAGGACAAGAGAAGATCAAACAACTCATCAGGATGAAAATGTTAAAAAGAACATAATAGAGTAAAACACAACTGAATAGGTAATTCTATCACTTAAACATGATAGGTGAGAGAGGAAAAAATGCAAATCTTTTACTGTATAATCTGAAAAGAAGAAGCAGGTAGCGGGAATCTAACAGCTTACATTCTATTGTCTTTGGGCTTTTGTTTCTGCCAATTTAAATGGTTGTTTTTGTTTCCTTATGGATTTCAGCTTTACACAGTATTCCTATGATTTTACTTACTATATGAATGTGTGAGTGTGTGTGAGAGGGGGAAGGAGGGAGACTCATTGTTAAAAAAGAAAAAGAGAGGTGCAAAAAAAAAGTGTTTGCACAGAATTGTCCATAATTGTTCACGCAGCTTCCACCCTGATATGATAGAACAATACCATATAAGGCCAATAAGTTTCCAGCATGGTGGTGGCCACAAGTACTAAACTAGCATCATACCTGGGCAACAATGCTTAAGGTACAAATGGCCAGAACGGGGCTGCTTGGATTACCGAGAGAACATCCAAGGCAACATCCAATGCAAGATCAGATGTTGCCATGGTGATCTGGATACTGCATATGACTGTGCAGCTGCAGTTGCACAGCCACACCTAAAACTCAAACTACTAAAGTCTAATGTGAGCATGGCCAAAGATGTCTTTCCACAGCTTCAGCAGTACTTCACAATTCTTTTTAATTCTCCAATAGACTCCCATGCACCTAATGGTCTCTGATCAGCTTAGCTGCAAGCAGCAGTTCACTCCTCATAGCTAGTGCCTGGGCATTTGCCTTGCGACCTTGCTTCTTTATCCAACTCTGATCATTGAGCTATGAGTCCCGTCCTTAAGGCTCAGGAAAGGCAAGGGACCAGAGAGGTTGTAGATGTGTCCAGGTTAGGATTACACCCAGGTCCCTGTGGAGCTGTAAAGACCTATACACCTCTGAAGAGTGTCTACACACTGCTGATAAGGGAAGATTATAGTAGTATGGTGAGGTAAGTGCTGCCATGGGAAGGAGAAGAAGAATATCAAGTGTTATTTTTATCAGCTTTTAATCTAAAATGAAGTTAGTGTGGGGCCTATTCACACTATAGCCTCTAGTGAACTTCTGGTGAAGATCATCCATGCATGGAGTAGGCTGTTACAGCATCCAAGCATGCCCTGCCTCACCAGAAGTTCATGAACTGTTGATTAGGTGCTCCACACCTTAACCAACCTTTACCATAACCTTACCTCAGGTGTCCAGTAGTGTGACCATCCACACCTCTTCCAGTGCCCCAGGGTCATCTGAGGTGCCGCGCAAGCATGCTTGCACCGCGGACAACCACAGACATGACCGCATGTGCACAGAGCATTGCCATCATCAAGGCATGCACAGCCTCGGAGGATGCCACAACCAAAATGAGGACTGGATATGGCCAAAGCTGACTAGCGCTCCAAGTGTGAGTGCTAGACAATGTTGGTTAATCACGTTCCTTTCCCATCCAACAGGAAAGAAGGGAAAAGCGAAAACGTCCCTGGTCTAGCTTTTGAAATAGCTTTATTTAGTTTGGAATGAAACTTGTAAATGTGATTGTGAAATAATGTAAATGTCATTTACTTTAATACAACATAAGCTCAACAAAAAGGTGGCAACTTTTGTACGTAGTGAAATTTCCAGGCAAGCTTGGAGTGTAAGATCTTCAATTTAATTGGATTTATTTTTTTGAGATTCAGAAAAGTTAAAATAGTTTTTGTTCTTGTAACTATAATTATAAAGTGATAAAAATTAATTAGAAAGGGTTTTTTTTTGGAAGTTCATTAGAATGATATGTTACTTTTAGATTCTCAAAATTCAAAGGCAGGATCACATAATATCAGTCCTTTTTGAAGATACAGCTGGTGATCTCACATTTCAGTTTCCCCGCTTGGACTGATCTCTTGATAAGCATGAGTATTCCTGGCCCATTGAAACAAGCATTTCACCCCCCCATGGGCAATAATAGGTGGTATCACCTTCAGCAGTTCTCTGTTATTACTCATATAGCAGCAGGAACAACTTAAGAACATGAGTCCTGCTGGATCAGGCCACCAAGTCCAGCATTCTGTCTCACATAAGCAGAAGACAAAGGCAAAACTTTCACCTTCCCTGCAAATGGCCTTCATGCCCTTTGTATGGCTGCTTGATCATTTGAGCAACTGTCAAGTAGGCCCCTGGATTTTCAGGTATATGACTGAGGTTGTATCCAGACCTGTGGAAGAAATCTGAAGTTAAAGTTAAAAGTGCAGCTTACCTGCTGTGCAGCAATGACCTGCCATCCTGACTGAAAAGCAGCTCCATAGCTTCCTCCTCAGAAGCTGTGAGAGCTGGGTCAGTGCGCGGGATCAAGTGGGATGGGGCAGCCAATCAAAACTGAGCTGTCCTCCTGCTCCTGTTCATCTCTTCTTGATGCCCTGCCTGGACTGGCAGGAAGATTCAAATTTTCTTAATACTGCACAGCGAGTGTCCTTAATCTCGGATTAAGGTAAATATGCAGTAGTGATTGGATAATGCATTGTGACGACAATCCATTGACATCGTGCGTGATGCCTCAATCGCAACTGCACATTCCACTGCTCAGTATTAACATGTCTGGATGCAGCCTGAGTAGTAGCTGAGTAACATGCCCCATGTTATGAGCTCCAGGGTATGTAAATGGCCAGGAAGTGGGGGAGGTAGAAGGCACTGAGAATACTGCCGGCAAAGTGAGTGTGGACATGGCCTTCATTTCATCTATTCTTGTGTCACTTTCTATATCCCAGCTCTCCTGGCTGTGATCCAGAACAGTAGGCTGAAAGGGAAAATGCATTGTTTTGGAAAAAATAATTCTAGGAAGTGTCCAATAAATATGAAATGGTAGTAGTATAATGATGAGGCACATTATTTAGAACAATGATGAGAAAAGGTGGATTTATTTATACTTCAGTTTACTAAGAAAATATCTTTCTTGAAAAGGAGAAAGTGGATTATTGTAGGGCATGCTATATTCTATCTTTCATGAAAATTGCAAAACCCATTACTGTCCCACTGAGATTTTTTTTAAAGATTGCATTAAATCTGAATAAAAGCTTAATAAGTAGATTAGTTAGAACAATGGTTCTCATGAGAGTGTTTGATTCTGAGTGAAGCTCATAGAGATAACCCTAAATGCAATTAGGTCTTAACTCCCCATGTGTGTCAAAGGCAGCAGAACCCAAAGAGGTTTCCCAAAAGATGCCTTAAAAAAAAAAGTGTTTTAACATTTACATTTTTCATTCCTTTGAGGCATCTGCAACAAAACCTTTGTTAAGGATTGCTAGAACCTTGGAAAACACACAGTGAAAATTAGTTTTAAGAAACTTGTTTTAGATGTTTTACATCAAAAAGATGGATGTTTCTGCTACCATGGGGAAGCAGATTGTTGTCCTCATCTATAAGCTTTGAAATTGTTAGAAACTGTTCTCCCAAGGTAATCATTGGTAAGGACAAAAGGAAATGAATGATTTCACTAACAACAAGTTCTAAAAGGCAAACTGAACCAATGTCAATTAAATCTCTCTCCCTTGTGTAGAGCATAAAGCAGCTATTGACATACTATATTGACAAATATACAGGATTACAACTTACACCAGTATAAATTATACTGGCCGAGGCTTTGAGGATACTTTACATACTAAGATTATGAACTGAAATATTTATTTTATTTTATTACCTAATAACACAATCTTAGGGTGATGTACCAAGGAAAAAAAAGAACAAAGCAGAAACGAAGTGCAAATGAAATGTAAAAGTAAGGGCAACTGTCTCATGTTAGGGCTGTAATGGACATTTAGGGCCTATCTACACACAGTGCAAGCTTTCCCTTGCTGGCATACTCCAGGCAACCTGGCCCAAAGCCAGGGCTGTTGTTGGCCATTGCTGTTACAGTCAGATCCATTTTGAACAATACTAACAGGAAGGGGACAGAGTAAGGTGTACACCAACCTTGTGAAAGAGACCTAGCTCATTCCTGACTTTTGCTCATCAGTAGTACTGAAAAAGAGATGCCTCTCTTTCTTCCTGCCTTTTAAGTTCATGGGAACTTGGCTTTGTGGAAGATCTGGCTTTGTGGAAGTAAATGAAAGTAAATGAAAAATCTCTCCAAAAACAGCAATTCACAGTGGCAACTTAGTTTGTAATGACCCTATAGGTGCCTCCAAACAACAGGGATAGCTTCACAGCTGCTGCGGTGCTTTCACACTTTCCCTCACCTGGAGGGAGGATACAGCAGTGATGATCAGATGCAGTTCTGCAGGGACTCCGCCCTCCCTACACAGCTTTCCCTTGTCTCATTGGGACGACAGGAAGTGGCTACACAGGCAATTTACAGCTTTAGTCATGTCTGGAGTCACTCTGTATTTAATGACCATGTGTGAGAGGATTCCATCACAGGTGTTGGTGTTTCTGCTTGCCTAGAAGCAGTCACAACTAATGTGGGAACCAATTAATTGCTATACTTGTCCATTATAAAAAGGGGAGATACATGGCAGAATCCCCTGCTTTTAGAACCAATGCAGATATATAAACTGTGGACCTTTCTGTACTTACCACCACTGGTATGGTCTGCCACATGGGATGGAGCATATTGCATAATCTGGATTACTAGTAATCTTCAACATTGAAGACTACTGGCATACCAGCTGAGGCAAGACCAGGTCAGGGAGGTGTGCAGAAGAGACTTATGTTGATGGTGAACACACTGAAAGGGGTCCATTAAAGTCTCCAACCCTAGGGACTTTCATTCCTAGCAGCTTGCCATAGTCCAGACCTCAGTGACTTACTGTTCCAGACCCATTGGTCCAGATCATAGCACAGTAAATGTAGAAGAGCCATGTTTCTTGGAATTTTTTCTAGGTATTCAAATTGAAAGAGCTTGCAAAATATATGTATTTGGGAATAATTTATAAGTGCTCGCTAGCTTAAAGGTTAAGTATTCATTAAAATTCAAATATGTGTGCTAATTATTATTTTTAAAAAATGTTGTGTGAGTTACTTATATCCATTCCTAATTGAAAAGAGTAAAAAGATATACTTAAGTTTTCATAAAAGTACAAGGAGCAAAGTGTGCAGTGAAAATATTCCTTTCTGTGAGATTTTTTTCTCACAGATGAATGTGTATGCTATCACTGTTCTTGCATGTTTTCCATGGGCCTTTCTGCATTTGCTGCCAGAAAAGAGATCTATAAGATCCGTTTTCCGGTGAACAGTTTTCTCCGATAATCTGTCCCAAGCAGGATAGATTCTCAGAGGCCCTGCATGTCCGCAGGGCCGGATTGGAGAGGGTGCTGGTGCAGACGCACCTCTGAAGGCCCTGCCCTGTCAAAGAGGGAGAGTGCATGCTCTCCCTGTTTGACAGTTGGGCCTCCCCTCAGCTTCTCGGAGTGGCTCGGTTGGATAGCAGGAGGCTAATTACTGGGGATTTGGGGGGGGGGTTCCACATGCCTTAGTGTTGGGCTCAAAATGGTTGACTTCTGAGTCAATTTTTGTTTTGTAGTTCAGAGGATTCCAAAGGCTTGGAGGCACTACGAGATGATTGGCACGCCTCCAGTCCTGATGGCAGAACCAGACCCTTGCATTGCTGGCACACCTTCTGGGCCATTGTCTAAATAAAACCAAAGTCTTTCTACTTGCTTTCCTATTGCATACTTAGTGGCTTTCCCCACTTATTTTGAATGCTTACAAAACTGTTTGTGAAGATGCATTGTTTATAAAATCGTGCATGGTATAGAAAAAGTGAATAGAGAAAAAGAAATATTTTCTCTATCACACAACACTAGAACCAGGGAGCACTCTATGAAGAATCAGATAAAACAAGGGGAGATATTTCTTTACTCAGAGGGTCATCACTCTATGGAATTTGCTGCCAAATGAGGTGGTAACAGCAGCCACCCTAGATGGCTTTAAGAAAGGGTTAGATCAATTCATGAATGGCTACTAGAATGGATGCCTAGGTATATCCTCCAGGATGAGGAGATAGGCAGGATGTCCCTAAAGGGCATTTGCAGAGATTTGAGAGCAGGTGAAAGTTTTGCCTTTATCTTCTACTTGAGATGTCCATGAACAATTGTTGGACCACTGTGTGGGACAGGATGCCAGGATAGATGGGCTGTGGCCTGATCCAGCAGGGCTCCTCTTATGCTCTTATATTCTTATGACATCCCTGTAATCAAACATTGCATCCTAGTGTCTGTGATGGAAGAAGAATTTCCAAAAGCACTGACAAGATATTTTCAAACAAAGGGGGGGGGGATAAAAGGTACTCCTGAAAATAATAAAATAAAATAGTGTAGAATGTTTCCAGGTCTCATGTGCTCCACTAACAGGAGAAAATTATAGATACCAGGAATAAATGATCTTTAGTGTCCTTAAGTAAAAATTCTTACATGGCAACAGCATGGCTCAATGGACAGGAACCTAAATATACATTCCTTTTGGAGATGGTGAGGGAGTTATGAGATAACTGGTAACTTAGTAAACAAATATATCTTCTTGCTAGACACTGTCCAAAGGTTCATCATGGGTTCCTCTTATCCTAATCTGTATGCAGCTTAGATGAACCTAAAATGTTCAGTGCTCTATAAATCATTGAACATTCACTTATGATAAACTATTTTTAGTTTAGAATATCCAGGAAGAGTCTGAATAATCTATTTCTAAGTAATTTTTACTTGACTACATATTTCTTAGCATTATTCATAGCTTCTTTTTTTAAAAAAACTTTTCAATGAAGTACTCTTGAAAATCTGCAATATTTTCTCTGATGCTTTGAAAGCAAGAGTGTGCCTCATCAAAGCTCAACTGATTAGACCTGGACAAGAGCACCTGAAAATGACATGGTGAATCACATATTCCTCTGGTATCTGCTTTTAAATACTGTACATCTGCCCTCATATGTACAGTTAAATAAAGTCATTAGTGGCCCAGTTCTGAAATTGTCCATAGACCTTTTTTTAGAATCCTAAGATAGAGATCTAACTTGTTTTAATCAAATTCATTTAAATGAGGAAACAAAAACTGAACCTCATCACCATAGCTAAGTAAAAAACGTACACCTGGGTATGGATGGGTGAAAAATATCCATCCGCTTCAAATTTGCATTCAGATTTCAAAGCTTTGTTGATTCATGCATGAATTGAAAGGGGCCTACATCTGTAGGCTCCCCTTCACCATGAACTGAATGCATCTGGCCTTCGTTGAAGTTTCCCATTCCTTCTGGCTGTGCTCCCTTACCTAGAAATCCAGCTGCAACAGCCATCTTCCATTGTGCCCTCCTTGGAAGCTCAACTAGGCTTTCCAGAGGTGGGCACAAAGCTTTAGAGGCCACTCCCATCCAGGAACCATGGGAAATCTCAATGTGATGTGTATAGGTTACTGTATTTGAGGCAGTGAGTCAAATAGCTGGGTTTAATGGGCCCTTGGTGCCATCTGGCAGAAATTTCTGTACATTCTTAAGGGAAAAATAGAATTCAAAAGAGCACTATGAAATGGGATCTTTTAGACTTTTACCTAGCCACCACAGACATACATCAAATATATTATAACATAGAATTTTATTAGCTCAAAAAGCATACTCATCAATCAATATAATGAGAAATAGCTTGATTCACTTGCTAATCATATAGACACCTAGGCTTTTTTAGGAGATCAGAGAAGGGAAGAAAAGAATATTCTAAAAAGGAAATGATGATACACATTCACCCAAACACAAGAAATAACTTGCTGACATATGCCTACTAACTCAGAAGCTATGAAAGAAATAAAGATGCATGTCCTTAACGAGTTATGGCCTATTTTTCACCCTTACTTGGCTGGCCCAGTTCAAAAAGTCCAGGCCAGGCTGGGGCAATTCCACAGAAACAGCCCCACTGTTCTGGATCAAGCCTTGCACACTTGAAAGGCTGTTCTGGCTCCAAAGACTGCACAATTTTCAGAGCCAGCTTCTGGGTCTCTGAAAATTAGGAACCCAAAATGGGAGGACGGACTTTTCTGCAGTGCAGTTTGGTGTGCCACCAAGATGTGTTCCGCTCCTAAACCAGAATAGGGAAATATGTGACTGACTCCCTCTGTCCTGTACCAGAGGACCTAGGACTACTGAGAGGCCAAAGTGGTCTACTGTTGCCTAAGTGCTTATTTTGGCTAACTAGACTGAGCTAATCTCTGTCCAATGAGAATGTAGCAGCCCAAGAGATGGGCAGACCCTCTTTTGCTCCAGAGTGCAGGAGAAAGGTCTCAGATGAGGGCTAGACCTTCCTCTATCCCATTCCCAAGGTTAGGGTGGAAAAGGCCATGGATGTAGCATACAGGGGGCAGCTACTGAAAGATAAAGAAGCACGTTGTCAAGCAGCTTTCTGTGTCCCTTTGGGTGTGTGACTCAGGATCTGCCATTTGTAGTAGATATGTGGTTTATCACCTAGAGCACTCAAGATGAACAAATACTCTTTGACAGTGGTTTGTATAGGTTAAACAAGAAGTCTGAGTCCAGATATTTGTTTGTAAGATTAAACAATGTTTTAACCTTTGCATTTGATTTTTCTCCAGATGTACTAGATAATCTGATCTTTCCAGTTTGTACAAGTGGGGAATAAAGTCAGAGACAAAAATCTCTTAAATCATGAGGAAAGGTTAATGATTTGGACGATCCAGAGACTCTTGGAGCAGGCAAACTCTCTGTTTTTAAATTTGTCTTACATTAGCACAGTACTAGTGGATTGTAGGATTAACTCAGCAGTTGCTTGTAAATGTGTGAAACTGGAATACCAGGATTCTATCTGATGAGGCAAAAATTATGAAGATTTCTCCTGAGACAAAAATAGCCAGGATATCCTCTTTCTATCTGTCCTTGCTCAGAAATATCAAGTCTAATCTACAGTTTTGCCTCCCAGGCAGGAAGCCTTTCATCCCAGGGACCTTTCTGCATTTTGCTTCCCATCCACAGGATGGGAATAGTGCATGCCCACTCACGTGAACACTAGTGCATGCCAAACCAACCCACCACATAGCCAGACACTCACCTGGGTTTGGACAAGTGTCCAGGCGCAACCAGCATGGGTCCAGGTGCTGCCATCTTCTCCTTGGAGCCTGGCACGACACCTGCACTGGCACTGTTACCAGGATGATGGGGACATGCCACACATGCATGTGTTTTTGTGCTTGTGTGGCACGTCAGCTGACCCTCAGCACTGGAAGAGGTGCAGAGGAGGAAGAGAACTGCAATAGGGGAGGTGCATCTGTACCCTATACCAATTAAAACACATAGAATCAGGTATTGTACAGTATAGTAACCAGAGGAGGAAGGGAAGTGCTTCTTCAACCATAGGGTAGATGCACCTCAGAAGGGAGGTCGGTTCACAGCCTGGGGGCCAACACAAGCGTTGTAAGTGAATAGATCTAATTGAAAACTATGTATTCAGTAGCCTATAGAATGAGTGAAGAAGAATGGGAAGTTTTCTATTTCTCCAATGTGGTGTGATAACACTGGTTTCTGGACTGCATTATAGGCACCCTTTTTCTTCCAGGAGAAATCTTGTTCATTTTTGCTTCATCAGATTAGAAACTCGGTCTTCTTCCAGTTTTGCACAAACATTTACAAGACTCATTCATTTTGGGTCACATGTTCTCAAACTTTGCTATTTTTTTTTTAAATAAGGTTTTATTTTACACAAAACTTATTAAGACAGCAACAAAAAACATAATAAAGAAGTACAATAAGATACAAAACAATACACTACTACAAATATACAACTCCTGACTTTGCTATGGTTTTTAAAAAATCTGTGATTCTCCAGACACGTGTTAATAGGACGTTTGTTTCGTTATTTTTTCAATGAACTTTCCTCCTTGGGCAGTTCCAGCAGGAGGAGCAAAGAGGTAGCAATGTGAATGAGCTCCTTTATCTGCACTAAATGAGAATTTGACCTGGATTTTGACACTTTCCCCACAGTTCTCTGGATTAATAGGTCTCCTCTATCATGTATTCTTTTTTGTGATCTTAAATTATTTTAGGGTTTACTGACCACGTTCTTACTGGATTCATGCACATTTTAATTCCTTGATTCATTTGCTACATGAAGAAGAACAGAGAGTGAACATCTGGGCTGGTTTCATTGGTTTGGCTATGGAAGTGGCTGCTATTGATCTAATCTTTCTAAAGTGTTTGTGCTCTGGCAGATTGTTTTAGCTACAATGATACAACCCTACTAAAGTGAGCCTAGCTGTGCTATTCATTGTTTCCCTAAAACTGAAATTCTGTAATTCTCAGGAAAGTGAAATCATAATTAGTTAGTCCAACCCTAACCAATGCCAGTGTGTTCTCAGGCCAACCTGACAAGTCCCCAAAATGTTCAGTCCTTGGATTATCTGAGGGAGAAGATTAATTTTCAGTTTCTGTTTGTTGTTCTTTGGAAAGAGTATTTGTGTTCTGGAAGATTGTTTTAGCTGACTGATTGAAGATTCCCACAGCATAGATTTGCTGACTCTTAATCTGCAGGTTTGGTTTTTGCTGCATGTTAGCTTGTGCTTAACCATTTTGTACAATGTGCAGTAATATTAATTATATTATTTCATTATGCTATGATTTTATAATCCTGTTTTAGTTGAAAAAAGTAAATAGCATGGAAGTAATTGATCTGATTTTTTAAAGAGTTGTTTTCCTTCAGAATTTCTTAATATGATTTTGCTACTTTGAATATTTCATGAGAACATAAAGAAATTGTGTGTCCAATATTGCTTATATGTGGTGATATATGACGATAAAAAGTAAAACACATTGTTTTGATTAAAAAAAAAACCATTTCCATCCAACAGAATGGTATTTGATCTCTGCCTAGACTATATGGTGCTGCATCCTAGCTGTACTTCTGTGTTTGGTTCATGCAGAGTCAATGACTCTGGTAAATATGGCTATGGATAATGCCAGCTAGAAATGTTTGGAAACAAATGAAAGTTAATGAAGAGCTGGATCTAAAACTTATTTATTTTATTTTATTTAGATTTTCATACACAACTTTCTGAGACATTGAAAGACAGACAGACAGGCTGGCAGCAGCTGGCTGAAACAAAGAACTCTCTAATACGTAAGGTTTTAAATTTCCTTCATCCTGTATTCCCTCCATGTTGATAGCTGTGGTAGCTGTAGTTCCAGTTGTGAAAAAATCTCTCTAAATTGATACAATGCTTGTACTTGACATTGTTTGTGTGTATGTGTGTGTTTTATTTGTTAGTCAGTGTTTAGACAACCAGACAATCCTTTACTTTTCAAACATTATTGGTTTATGTGTTAGATGGACAGTTGGTTGTCAGCATTTAATGCTATATTTGAAGAAATGCTTCTGAAATCAAACCTTTTCCAGTTGTTTTCAATGCTGAAGAGTATGATTCCATTTAAATTCTGTTTAATGTACCCTTATACTTCCAGGACCTCTAGCAAAATATCCCACACACTCCCATAGGTAAATGTCTGGAATTTTATTTTGAAAAGATGAGTTTTAGAGATTTCTTGCACCTGCATGTTTACTTTAGCAGGAAGCAATCAGGGTTTGCAGTATCTTGTTCTGTTAAAGAGAAATTCCATATAGAGCTTCAGCTTGAAAAGCATTGTCTTTAAATAGACAAGAGTGAAAAATATTCCAGAAGAACCTGAAGGTGGCTTTTAGAATTAAAACAAAAAGGAAAGAAAGACAGATGGATGGACAGATGGACAAATGTATTCTGATTAGGTCAAGGTTGTGGCGTATCCGGCTTACGCCACGAAATGCGAGGGCTCCGGGGAA
>MTQE01002208.1:59108973-59120896 GCA_014337955.1 Aspidoscelis marmoratus
GGTTGAAGCCAGGAGAAAACCCATGCAAACCTTTGCGATTACTACACAAGGTGATTACTATATTATTATGATTAGGTACACAAGTCAATAAGGAAAATATATTTATAAATTTATGACATATATACGTAAATCATTTTTGTTTTGTTTTCATTTGGCATATAATTGTCTGGTGGTATTGTTTTGTGGTTGCTATTTATATGTTGTGATTCTCAGGCAGCTAATAAGTACAGTATTATCATGTTAAATGTATAACACATGATGTATGTATTAAGAATGTGACAAAGGAAATATTGTTGTTCTGTTTCCTTATGCAGTCTTTATATGGCATACCTGGATAGTACTGAACTATTCACATGGGAACTGCCAGCAAAAGTGAACAAACTCAGTATTCCCAACTGGATCTGATCTAAAGCCTTAATTCACTCTATTTATCAGTATTTTGGAAAGCACGGAGGTAGTTGGCAAATGCAGGATATTTATAGCAATAAGAGACACTTAAGAAGTTTGTTTCCAGCTACAAGTATATTTCAACAGTGTTCTGTCTCTAGAGGCCTTTACATTAGCATCCCGTGATTTACTGCAATTTTTATTCTTCACCAAAGTTGCTGTAACACATTTCTGTAATCTAGTAAAGAAAACATGGCAAAATATGATTGTTCAAACCTCCTTTATGAATCGTCTTGGAAAGCCAATTTTTCGCAGGAACAATAAGCTATGCGATAACCTCCTGTCATCTGATCCTGTTATTTGTTCCACTCACATTACTAGGGTTGTCCTCAAACTGCTTTTTATGTGTTAGGTAAGCTGCCTAAGATGTCAAACCTGAAAGCCTTGCACATGTAAAATGTATTCTAGCTGTAACAACTTCCCATAAGAACATAAGAGCCTTGTGAATCAGATGAATGGTCTATCTAGTTTAGCATCTTCTCATTCTGTCATTTTATGTGCACACAGGCAAGAAATGAGAGGTGCAATCCTTTCCCCATTATTATCTCCAGTAACTTACTAGAAGTTACTAAGGTCTACTTTATTCTGCACCATGCAGGGTTGCTCTTGGACAGAACTGAGTGATCTGGTCCAAGATCATCAGGGCAGCTCGTGGCAAGGTCTGCCCTTATTGTGGGTGGCTTGTCTTAACCCTACTTCAGAAACTGGAAATGAAAGTTTCCAGCCTCCTAAGTTGCCAGGCAGGTCTATTTTAGCTAAACACCCAAAAGCAGCACACTTCCCAGGCTGCCTCCTAGAATCTAATGAAATGGTAGAGAGCTCCTTGAACCTGATAGCCTCTTTGTGCCATCCTCACATGAGTGGCTGGTTCAGTTCACTATAGTGGAATATTTTGGAGACCCTTTTTCAAGCAGTCTTCTGTTGCTCTGGGCTATGTTGCCATCCATGTCAAAGGCCACTCCAGTGCTTAATATCATGCAGGCATAGTATTCCACAGGGGGCCTCCTGGAAAACTGGCTCACAATTCAGACAAGGCATTTCATTAGGACTGCTGGGCTGGTCCACCAGTCCAGTACAAATGCAGCCTAAGATATGAAACCCTTTCCACATGATGCGGGATATCCCAGTCTTTGAACGTGCAGACTGGAGCTTTTGGAGATGGGCACCCAGGAGCAGTGCATTTCTAGCATCTGTTCTGGATGCCAGGTTGCAATGTCATCAGACATGGTGTACTGGACCATGAAGGCATGATGTTTCCATGTTGCCCATAGTCCACTTGTGGCCTACTTCTATAAGTTCTAAAGGTGAAGGTGAATATAGCATCATTTTGGTACCGAGTTAATGAGCCAGTCCAATGGGGAAGTGGCCTCCCATAAATTGTTCTGCTGTGTGGATTGGTCTAGAGATCCAGTGTGAAAGGAGCCTAAAAGAGACCACACTGTCAGTCATTCTCTGGTTCTGCTAGAATCATCTATTATTGTGTGAAGAGTTATTAGAATGTTATCAGGAGACTCTCTGAACAAGCCTCCCCCCCCCAAAAAAAAAAAACCACAACAGGTTTATGAAACAGAATCAGAAGTAAATCAATTCTAGGTCCTTAGACAAGACCTAGATCGTCAGCATTTTTATAAACATGCTAGTTCTTCATGTTGGCCATAAATAAAATCTGTCTGCCTCTAATATATGAGTTTGAATGCTTATTGCCTGCTTGTGGGTTTCTATAATGCAACAAACTGTCTACTCCTGGAGTAGATGGATCTCTGGCCATGAAATTCATCTGTTTGCATACTATTCCATGTGCAAAGCTGTTCCAGACAGCGAGGAGGGCTGGAACTAAGCCTAGGCTATTTGATAAGAAAAGATCACCACCAGATTATTACAGTCTCAATAAGGATTCTGTGTAGTGGACGCTTTGAATAGCATTTAAATAAGTATGTGCAAATCTTGGTTCACTTTTGAAACTTTAAAATAGTTCAGTTGAATAATTTATGAATGTTCACATCAAACATGTCGCTGTTCGAATAACTGGAAAGTCAGTTGAACCAAACCAGTCTGCCACTCATAAACAAGAACAAATAGAACAGTTCATATTACTGGTAACTTTGTTTTTGCCACTGAAAAGGGCTCTTTTCAATGGATTTTTGTTTTTTTTTTGTTTTTAAACTAGATAAGGAATGAATGAGAGTAATTATTTGTTCAGTGAACCAGTTCGCATTGAACCAAACAAATTGATATTTGATGGTGAATCAAACATGCAGTTTTCATTTGTTCACATCCCTATATTTAAATAAATATTGAGAGAAGGAGAGAAATAACAAGTTCAAACAAGTTCATGTTTTTTTTTGCTAGATACCTCAGATTTTGGTCTATGGATATCAGCCATATTGAATATCTGTGCTCTAAGTATTTGTTTACTTCCAGTCCTAAATAAAGCTGTAGTAAGAATTACATGGGTACTTAATGGGTACTTCTAGTGACAGTGGAAAAACACCCTATAATAGAAGGTTTGAAGTATACATAATTGATTTATAAATACTTTGAATTTTTCCCTCTTTAATTTGCTTTCAAAAGAACTGTGGCTGTTAAAACTGCTCCTCCTCATCCTCTTCTTCCTCTAAATCTATTTTTTTGTTTGCCAGGAACTCAGCTTTCTCTCTTTTTATTATAAGGACTTTTACAGTTTCTCTTACTGGTCTAATTCACGCATTGTTTCAGTCCAAATGGAATAATATCATTTGCTATGGGGAAAAAAAGTGAAGCCCTCGCTCTGAAAACTGTAAAGTTTTGCTACATAATTTTTTTATGTAAAATTATTATAAGCTAAAGGACATGCTTAAGAAGTAGCAATGTAGGTGCACTCATGCCATAAACCCTTGATATATTACTTTTTAATGACTGATAGAGATCATGTCTGTATACATAATCTTACTACAAAAGCTCAAAATGGTATAAAGAAGTAACAATCTACTATACATAAAATGACACAGGTGTGGAAATTGGCAATAATCCCAACAATATCGAATTTCAGTGTTGATAATTTGGTGGAAGAATTAGCGAACAAATCATGCATTTTGAGGCTACCACTAGACAGATGGCACCAGTCTATAATGGCCAATTCTTGTAATAGCTGCTATGTTTTTCAGTAACATTGAGCAAAAGTCAAAATAAAGCTTTAACAAAATGTTTTGGCATGAAATTAAGCTCCTTCCTTCCTTCCTTCCTTCCTTCCTTCCTTCCTTCCTTCCTTCCTTCCTTCCTTCCTTCCTTCCTTCTTCTCCTTTAATTGTTGAAAGTGGTGGCACAACAAAGAAGACCCCAGTAGCAGATCTTGAAACACAGACAGGTCTGTATGGGACAAAGCATAGATCAGAGTGGAAGTTATGACAGCGTGGCTTACTGTGGCCAGATCATCTCTATCCAGAAAGGGACATAGTTGGTGAATGAGCCAAAGCTGGATATATGCAGTCCTGACCACTGCTTCCACCTGAGGTCCAAACATCAGCAGAGAGTTCAAGAGTACCCCAGATTACTCCAGGGCTAAACAAGCCCATCAGTAACAGGACGCCTCCCAACTCCATGGACTCTGAGACCCTATAACAAACAGTACCTCCCTCTTGACTGGATTCAGCTTCAATTTAATGGCTGCAATCCATCCCCTCAACCACCACTTTTAATTCAGATGGAGCTGGATGTTATATTTCTTGATGACTTCTCCCAGTAATTTCTTACAGATATTAAAGATCATTGGTAGGCAGGACTGATTCCTGTGAAACTTCACATGTTAGTTCATAGGGTATTGAGCAAGAATCTTCCAAGATTTGGAGACAGGAACAGATCGACACTGCACTCCCAATCTCCATAGCCTTTTCAGAAGGATACCATAGTCAATGGTGTCAAAAGCTGCTGAGTGATACAGAACAAGCAAAATAGCACTTCTGTCTTTCTCTTGAAAAAGGCCATAAACCAGGGTGACCAAAGTGGTTTGAGTGCTTTAATAGTGCCAGACAGAAATGGGTCTAGACAAACAACTTCCTCCAAGCATGCCTCCAATACTTTTCCCCAAAAGTGTATATTACCCGTAGGGTAAAGGCCCTTTCTGCACTAGATTAGGAACCTGTTGTCTGCATAGCTAGTGTGGGACTAGTGCAGGTCCTGGATGAGACCTGTGGTAATCTGCATTAGCAGGTGAACTTCAGGTCCCTGTTCTGTGATAAAATCCAGAATAAGGCCTGACATCTCACATAATGGCAGTCACCATTCTCAGTCATTTGACCACCACGAAGTGCAATAATTTAAACTGGTCCAAAATAACTGACCCAGATAGTTTTATGGATACTGTGCTTAGACTATTCTGGCATTTGATCTCTTGCAAATATGAGCAACATTGTCCTCAAAAGCCTCATCCAGATGTTACCTACTTATTCCAATATATTTGGACATTCTGGATTAAAACATGAATATTCTAGAACACAGCACATCTGGATGTGCTTTATTCTGTAATATCCAAATATAGTCAAATAAGTAAGCAATGTTTGGATGCAGCTAAAATGCCCTGCAAATTTGTCTCTGCAGATATTGCATATCCAGTGTTCTTGCTTCCTTGGGCTTCATCTTATAAGAACATTTGCCACATGAAGAAGCTCTGGTGGTAAAGAAATAACTTCTTTTTGCTTCTGCCATTGCCATGTGGGTGGAGCAATAATATACTCTAACCTGTGTTCAGTCACAGTCACAGCAAGATTTATACCCCCTGCTCACTAGCCATCAATCCTCCTGTTGTGTTGACCGCAGCTTTCTGGAATACCAGGATGTATACAGACCCTACAGCTATGCTGAGGGCACTTGGGAATGATCCTGTTGATGGTTCCATCATACTGATGATTAAAAAGTGAGACCAGAGCGCCATCTATGCCAACCTAAGGATCTGATAGGTGGGTTGGTGGTAAGACTATTGCCATGGATAAATAAGGTGCTGGTAAGTTTTGTGCATACTATGGTAGCCTCTCTCCACAGGGGTCAGGAATCTATTGAGATGGTCAACCCTCAGAGCATTTAGGAATTAGGGTAGATTCCATAAGTCTCTGAGAGTCAACCATCTCAGTAGCTCCTTAAGCCCTGTCAAGAGCAGCTACTACTAGAACTACAAATCTTACCAGCAAGTGATTTGTCTAATGGACCCTCAGTCTGTTCTGAGGTAAAAACCAGGTCAAGAATGTGTCCTGCTCTATGTTTTGGGCCAGTAACATACTGAGAAAGCCCCATAGTCATCATGGAGGCCATTATAGCTGAGCTGGCCCACTGACAGTGTTTTCAATGTGAGTGTTAAAATCTCCCAGTGTCACTGTGATAGGGGTTCCAGCACCACATTCACTTAGTTCAGACAGGGAAGTTACTGGGCAGTGGAATGGGCAACACCCACAATATCCTTATCTGTCTTTCTGGCTCAAGGCCAATAATAATCCCCTTAAGCCAGTCACAGAGCAAATTGGTCACCTGACAAGAGAGATGAAAGTCCTATAGACAACAGTAACACCCCCAACCCTCCTCACCAGTGTGGAATGGTGAATTCTTTTGATTTATGTGACCAGCAAAAAGCACTGAATCTGTTCATAATGTGCTAAGATTAGGGATGTGCAGAAAAGCTTTGTCACTTTTGCGATTTGAACAAATTGCAACGGTTTGTGACTTTGACTTTGAGACAAAAGAGGCTGTCTTTGAAGACCAGCCTTTGCATGCAGAGTGAAAGCTTTTGGGTGAAGCTTTGTTACATTTGCAGGCAAGGATGGTGGCGGCGATTGGGCAGCAGTGCTGCTCGGCAAAGTGGCTGGCCACCCCCAGAGTGGCTTCAGGGCCAATCTGGTGGCAGCATTGCCAGGGAAAGCAGCTGCCAGGTCCCATCTCCGGAGCAGCTTCAAAAGCAGCCCACTTCCAAGGCAGCTGGACTGCTTCCTGGGAAAGGCCTCTGCCTGTCCCTTCCCTTCATGACAGCCTATGTAGAAGCTTCGAAGCAAATTCAAAGTCTCTGACATTCAAGGGGGCTTCATTCGCCCAATGAGAAATACCGTGCACATTTGCTTTGACGTGAAGCAAACCGCCGGGGGTGGGTGGGTGGAGATCATGAGCATGCCTAGTTGGGATCATTAGTATGACTTCAATGAGTACAGATAGCAAACTGGGCCTCTCTCCTTGTTCTGTGCACAGTATAGAACGGAAAGGGAACACACAAGGTGCTCTTAAACCATAGGCCTTGGCATGCAGTGCAAATGTTATAAATAAATCTTATCTTAGATCACTTGATCTGAGCCAAGAACAGAGTGAGGCAATGCAGTGTGTGGCAGAGGAGCTCCACTTTGCCACGGTCCAGTCTTGAACGTCTTTGGAGGCGGGGGAACAAAAGTTTTCCAGCTTCCAGAGTTGCAAGCTGGGGAAAAGTTTCACTGTGCTGGAAATGACCTGCTTGTAAGGCAGTCTGGGGCTGTGGGTTACACCTAAGGTTTAATCCAGCTTCAGTCCACTTTCAGAGTGAGAGAACACATCAACAAAGTGACCAGTAATTTTCTTTCCACATTATCTATATCTACCCATTTTATTCTGCAGGAGCCATCTGGGAACAACGTATCACTTTGCCGATGTATTCTCTCACTCTGAAAGTGGACTGAAGCTGGATTGAACATTAAGTGTGACCACAGCCAGAGGCCTGGTGAAATGGCACAGGGCCCAGTGCACCAACTGGGCTGCTTGAGAGACAATTTTAAAGTGGCATCCTATTGCAGCACTGTGAACAGGGGTTCACTCCAACCAAAGAGGCCACACAGAAGCTGCCACAGAGTCCTCCTAGGAGGGTTTGCTAGTGATTCACTGTCAGCCTTCCTCTTCTGTTGCAGGGCTGGGTTAGAAATTTGAGCAGCAAAAGCACAGTACTTGCATTGCTGACTCTGTCTTCTGTCTGTGCTCATTCCTATGCACTTTTGCCATTGTTTTTAAGGTTACCCAACATTTACTTTTCAGCTTTTTAGGAAGAGGTGGAGCTGAGGAGAATGGGTGTAGGCTCACATGGGTATAGGACTGATCTTCAGAAACAGTGCTCATTTCATTTCTGATTCCAATGAAGTTACCCCAGCAATAAGCTTGACCAATTTAGTCTTGTTCCTGTAGACTGATTGCCAAAAGGTATGGCATGTGGTGTGTGTTATGTAGAGGCCAGGGGGAAAATGAAGATTCAGACCTTTGGCTTAAAAAAAAAAAAGCCTTTAGCACACTTAGAAGTGTTATTCCAAATCAAACCAAACAAGCACGTCTTTCATAAATCAGGGGATCTGAAAACAGCTTTAGTCTGCTTTATGTTGGTGTTACTCAATGAGGGTCATCATAGTAATGATTCTGCTTATAATGGAAAAGGGGTTTCTTGTTTATTTCAAAGCTGTTCTTGGGGATTCACCTTGAATCATCTGTAAATCTCTCTAGAATCACAAGAGGAATGGACTGAGAAATCTAAGATAGCTATGGATGAGCAGTCCTATTCCTGTCGATAAAGAAAATAGGATAGTAAAAATAGGAAACCATTTTGTTTTTTTAATAACTCATGAGGTTTTACAACTCTAAGGCTGAATCTGCACTTATCTGTTGGGAATTGTTTTCACAGATAATTCCTGGCTGGTCAATGTAAGAAACAGTTGGGGCTTTTCACAGAAAAAATCCTGGAAGAGACCGTTCCTGCCCAGCTGCTCTAGGACTGTGAATAGCAGGCATTCCTGTTCTGTTCCTGCTGGGGCAATCTTACATCACATGTCCCACCCACCCCTCACCACAGTTGACCGAAGGGGTGTCATGTCCAGTTCACAAGGGTGGGGTGAGATTTGAGGTTCGGACCTAAAAGCTTCGAAAGTCCAACCCTAAAGGCCTCTCACATCACAACACTGGGTTTGATTCCACACTCCACAAAGCCAGTGGGTGACTTTGGGCTAGTCACAGCTCTCTTTTTGAGCTCTCACAGACCCACCTACCTCACAGGGTGTCTGTTGTTGGGAGAAGAGTCGAAAACTTTGTCAGCCACTTTGAGTCCCCTTAAATGGGTGCGAAAAGTAGAGTAGAAAAGCCTACTTTTCTTCTTCCCAGGTGCAAACACTAGTACATGTTAGTTGGTCACAAAGTTTCCTGTCCAGCAGATGGGAAGCCAAGTGCAAAAACATCCTTGATTCTTGGTGGAAATGACCTTTTAGTAACTGCAATCCTCAGTTCTTATCATTTCAAGCTTAATTGACAGCTGATTGCCTTTGTGTTTGGATGCACCTCAACAATGTAATTGTGCATATATAGTTCTCTACTAATTTGAGGTATGTATAACAGTAAACATTTAAAAGCCTCACCTAGAGTGCCCTGCAGTAACAGAATACAATCAAAAGTGATATGATTCTGACTTGGCATTAGTCAAAAGTATTAATAACACAGTGAAATATTGTATATCGAGCATTTGTGTGCCTAGACATACTATATTTCAGTTCTGTGTTTACAAATAGACCTCTTTTTATTTTTAAATAGGATGGTCGGTTAAGGAAGAGGACCGAGCTTATATAGTCTTTATAATTCTACAGAATGAGACATTTTAGTATTTATAGCTTGCATTATATTTGTTAAAATTCTCTTTTATTTTTTCCCTAACCACAAAAAAGTTTGCATATAATGCAACGTATATGTGCATTTTATGCAAATTTGTATTCAACTATTTGGGAAGGGTTAATGGCCAGACCATATTATATAGTGTGTAGAACAAGAAAATCTTGTTGACATGCTGCAACTTCATATAGGTTCTGTATTTGAAGAGGCAGAAACACTGTTATGAAATACTAAGCCGTGTTTATGTCCTGCGGGTTCTTGCATTGATTTCCTCAGTTGCCAGTTTCAGATTTAACAATTACTTTTCTTACAACATGCTGTTTTGTCCATAAAACATCTAGCAGAGCATGTAAACGACATTATGAAATATATGTGGATAGGAAATAAAAAAATATAATTTGTGAGAAAGAAATATATTTTTGAAGAAAAGAATTAATTGCAGATTAGGTAGCAGCAGAAAGAAAACTGACAACTGTGTCTGATGGCAGAAAAGCTCCGGGGCAGATTTAATCTTTGTTATGGAATTTATGTCCTCAGTACACTAGTATTTGAACTAACAAATTTGCAAACTTTGGTTGGAAAACAAAACAGATTGCATATTGCAAGACGAAGCTTCTGGCAAAATATAACATCGTGTCAGATTTATATAAACCTATCACGGGTGTTTTGCACCATGTCCTAGAAAATTCAAAACCATGAAAATAAGTGTTCATATTTTAAAGAATTCAATGACAACGGGCTTTTTTTAAAATAGCATTTTATATGTCACTTTTGAGACAAAGTTTCTAGCCCAAAGAAACCCAGTTTGATGGAATAGGTGGCAATTTTTAAAATACTGACAAAATAAACACCATCTGTTACTGCTGACTTATTCTATGATATTCTCACAAAGAGTGATTTTATTCTATTTTTAAGATCAGTTTTTCAGAAATAGTTGATGAGTCATCTGGTCTACAGTAGAGCTGCATTTGGGGTGCCTTCATGTAAACACACATTTAAGTAAAGTAATTCCAATATTACTATAGTTATATACATGTAAACTGTTTTGGTATGTTGGAATGTATAATCTGTATGTACAACAGTACAACAACAACAATAATTTAGGACCTTATATGCAAGGCACAGAGCCTTGAATCTGGCCTGTTAGCTAAGGCCCCTTTGTACTGCCCCTTATTCTGGAACAAATTTAATTCTGCAATAAGGGGAGCAGTCCGCACTTTAGTGCAGACTAGGCCAAGCCCTACCCTCTTCATTAATGGGAGAAGTATGAGTGTGGACCTCTTTAAGGAGACCTACAACTGTCATAGAGCTAGTATAGTGGACAATAGAGGGGTGTGGATGGCAGGCACCTCTGGAAGCAGATCTGCAACAAAACTGGCCAGGCTGGAAACTCCGATAGCCAGAAACCTTAAAAAAAATTGCTTGTTCCTTCATCAGTTACCTTGAATATCTATCCTTCCTCCACTAACTTCTCTTTCCACATATAACTTTTCATAGAACCTAGCCATAACCTCTGCCCATTTTCATTTTCAACTAATTAATCCCCAATCTTTATTTCCCCCTTTTTAAATACATGCCCAGTCTCTTCATTGGTTTAATATTCCAACCCTGAAATTCATCTCTAATAAACTTTTGTTTTCTATTCAACATTTCCACAAAAGCACATCACAGTAATCTAAATATGGAATTACCAAAGGAGGGAGTGAGAATAATAGTGGCCATGCTGTTTCTATCAAGGTAAGGCTATGGCTAATATACCAACTGAAGTTAGCAATAGGTACTCCTGGCTACAGAGCTCATCTGGGCTGTGTTTCCACTCATGTTATAAGATACTTTTTAAAGTGCTACAGCAAAACTTGTTGCAAACGCGCATCTGGCAATCACAGTCAACCCTGAACTGTGTCCCCACAGAAAACACTTCCCCCCCAAAAAAAATGCATTGGGGAAAACAAATCTTTTTACTCTCCACCCTTTGCCCACCCTTCTCTCCCCATTGGGTTTGTTTTGATGATGTGGCCAAGGGTGGGGAATACCAGCCCCCTCCCTCCTGCTTTTGCTACCCCTGTTGATTCCCACAGACCTCCATGGAATCATGATTTGTTAAAAAAGGGGGGGAGACAGAGCCCCCTCAATTTTGAGACTTGCTTAGAAGGAGAGGTTGCCGGTGGAAGCCACTGGAGTCCCAGTTCTAATTGTCCATGTTCACCAAAGCTAATGGGACATTTCAGCAGGTGAATCTGCAAAAAAAAACCATTCTGAATCAAAGCAAGCAACAGACAGATGTGTGTGTGTGTGCGTGCACCCATGCAGCGAAGACAAACAAGAGAGGGAGAGGAAGAAGGAAAAGGCTCCAGCCAGCAGGCTCCCAGTACCTGCCTGCGCCGACAAGGCCAAGAAGGTGAGACAAGAGCAAGCGAGTTGAAGACGGTTTGGCAGAGGCAGCAGGTGTGCCAAAAGTGGGCAGGAGGGCAGATAGGCTGGTGGGCACTCTCCCTGCCTAGCCCTAAGCCACAGCCCGTCTTTCTGCTCTGCTTCACTGGCTTTGTCAAGGCTGCTGCATTCAGTGGTGCATTCCCAGGAGTGCACAACTCTCCCAAGCTCCCAAGGTGAGCGGTCGAGCAAATGAGTGAGAGATTTTGAGTCTCCACTGCTGAGTTCCATCACTGTCACTTATGCGCACACCTGAGGGATTTTCGCACTGCAACGCGTTCCAAACGGAACGCGTGCAGGCGGGCAGCTTAAGACACTTCCGGGCGCTTTCCCCTTTCACACACAGGCGCGCCAGAACGCGTGTAAACGGGTTCCGGCGCCCCCTGTGCGAGTGCTCAAAGCGCCCGGAACTGTCTTGGCCCGGCAAAGGCCG
>MTQE01002208.1:59127063-59162116 GCA_014337955.1 Aspidoscelis marmoratus
TGGATGGATGGATGGATGGATGGATGGATGGATGGATGGATATGTTGGTAACTTCAATCTTCTTACACTTTTTCCACTCATATTTCAATGGACAGAAGAGAACTTCTTTAATTGAACCTTTCCTGTGTTGTTAGTCTTTGTCTGTAATCACAAAAGGAGATATGCAGATTTAAACTGGGATTCCACAGATGATTTAATGACAGGAATCGCTGGCCCTTCCTTCACTAGGCTTATTCTGGTTTATATCTCAGAAAAGAGACCTGTTACTTGCATGCTAGTGTGAATGCCACCCTGCTTCCCTCTAAAGGACAGGTTACCATATCACATCCTGAACTTTCTTTTGCTGAAATTGTATTTTTCCGTTGCCACACTTGTTTCTAGCGTATTCTCTGACCTCCATTTAGCTTCGCCATCATTATTATTAAAATTAATACCTCTGAGCTGTGCCAAGGGAGAGTTTCTCTATCATCTGTGTGATTTTGCTATCTTAATCTGTTAGCATGTTTGTAATCTGATAAATATCCCCCAAGGAATATTGTAGCAATGTGTTTAGTGTCCCTTTCTGTACTACCATCTGTTAAAACTGCACAGAGCTTTAACCCCAACAAAATTATTCCAAAACAAAACCCCTATAATAGAACAGTTGTTGCAGCATACATACATACATACATACATACATACATACATACATACATACATACATACATACATACATACATACATACATACATACATACATACATACATACATACATACATACATACATACATACATACTGTACAAAAAACCCATGGGCAAACCAATAACTTACTATTTTTAAAACAGGAAAAACAAACAAAATAGGAAAAACTGCAAACATGGGAAAAATTGAGCTACTGTTATTTGAGGTATTCTTGATGGCTCCTAAGGCCTTTTTGCACTACACTCGTTCCATTTGGAACGGGTGTAGGACGGGTGGCCTAAGTTACTTCGGGACGCTTTCACCATTCACACACAGGAACGCAGGAATGCGTGTAAACACGTTCCGGCGCGCCTGTGTGCAAATGCTAAAAGCGTCCCGAAGTAACTTAGCCGGCAAAGGCCGGCCAGGGACGGGGATACAGCCGGTGAGGCTGCCTCCCATTGGGTGCGAGCACCCAAAGGGCGGGCAGCCCTGTCAAGCCGCTTGCTCCGCTTCCTGCCAGCTGCACGAGCAGCGATCAGGCCCCGTGCAGCTGGCAGGAAGATGCCCGGGCACCTGGGCACCATCGCGGGGCCCGGGGCAAGGTCCCTATGGGGCAGGAGCCCTTCGGAGATCGGAGCCCCTGGCTCCGGTCTCCGAAGGCTTCGTCCCGACCCTGATCGTGCCCATCTGTGGGGTGTGGGCACCTGAATCTAGGCGCCTGCACCCCACAGATCGGCCCAATCATGGCGGGAGGGACCCTTGGCTGATCGGACCCATGGGGTCTGGTCAACCAAGAGGTCCCAGAGGCCCTTCCTGATGGCCAGCCGGAGATCAGCTTCCTCCCACCCTGGAAAGCGGCAAGAGGAAGCTGATCTCGGTGCCTCCCCAGACACCAACAAGGTAAGACCTATGCGCGCAACCGTCCCATCCCCGGGCCCAAAAGTGGGGGGGTCATCTGCGGGGTGCACGCACCTACATCTAGGCGCCTGCACCCCGTAGATGGGCAAGATCGCCTTTGGGGGGTGGGTGGGGTGGGGGCTTTGGGGAGTGGGGGGGTGGGGGCCGATCTGCGGGGCGCAGGCGCCTAGATTCAGGTGCCCACACCCAACAGACAGCCCGATTGCGGTGGGGAGACCCTTGGCTGATCGGACCCATGGGGTCCGGTCAACCAAGAGGTCCCAGAGGCCCTTCCTGATGGCCAGACGGAAATCAGCTTCCTCCCACACTGGAAAGCGGCGAGAGGAAGCTGATCTCGGTGCCTCCCCAACTCTGGCAGCCGCAATGGGGCTGCCGAGGCCGGGAAGGACCTACCTCTCCCCCCCCTCGGAAGGCTATCACCTTCCTTGCCGGGCTGCGGGAGTGATCGTGCAGCCGCGTTGAGGCTGGTAGACGGCAAGGGGACCCACGATTCGAATCGTGGGTCTCCTCGCCATCTACCAGCCTCGCCGCGGCTGCGCAATCGCTTCCGCAGCCTGGTAAGGCAGGCAATCAGCCCGACCGCCATCAGCTGCTGGGCCGATTTTCGGCCAATGCTGATGGGGGAGGCGTGCCCACGGCTGTCAGGGAGAGAAGCATGTGCGAATGCTTCTCTCCCCGAACGGCCTGAAATGCTTCGTCCGCATGGGAACGCATGCAGAGCACTTTAAAGTGCTCTGCATCTGGAACGCGCGGAAGACAGCCCGGGACGAGCCGGGACGCAAACCCGGCTGCGGCAATGCGAATGCCACGTCCCGGGCTGTCTTCCGCGCGTTCCAAAACCACGTGTGCGAAAAGGCCTCTGGTTTGAGCTACTAGTTGTTGTTTTTAACCACAGCCTGAAAATACTCCAGGAAATGTGGCAAAAATACTCCAGAGATGTCTTTGAAAGGGTTGCCACATGAAACAGAAGACAGGATCCTATTTCCTTTAATAGTTGCCTAGAGAAGGGAAGTTCTGTAACATGTGTGGAAATTATAGCACATGGTAACCATGGCTGAGATTGTCTAAGTTTTGTGGTTGGAGGTGGTGAAGAGAGAAAGGGCTATAGAGCCTAGTTGATGATATCATGCATTGAAGTTCAACTGAAGAGTGTTATTCTGAACTAGTCAAAACCAGCTAAAGATGTAGTGGAATGGCCATGGAATACAGGACTTCCAGATGGATTTTAGTTAGGAATCCTTCATGAAGAGGATGGGGCTACAAATAAAATGTCTAAGTACTACTTATTAAACCTGGAAGCATAATGAAGCAGTTATAGAAAAAAATAAACACGTACGTACATTCTAAAAGACTGGGCCAAAAAGAGGGGTGATCTTTCTTATTCCTTCAGATTGAGTTGCTTAAATTCATTCTGACATAAAATAAATTTCCAAGAAATAAGAGATAATATAAGAAAATCATAGATAATATAGATAACTCTACCTAGCCATCTGGATTGGCATCAGTAGCAACTTTTCTGTGTAAGAAATAGCATAAAATATGTTTGACTTGCATATTTATGTATAAGGTAGAATATTGAATGTTAATGACATCTGAGTCAATCCTGTTTTCTTTATCAATGCAGATGGCATGCTTTGCATAAATTTAATGATTATATCAGATACCTTTTTGACTTGGTCTAAACTAGGTAAACCTTGAAGGCATGAGCTATCAAAAACCTCTTTGAAATATAGCCTTGCGTATTATGCATATTATGATTTCTGTTTTACTGTGAAACATCTTTCCAATTGCTCTGCATGAAATTAGAATAGAAGATCACTTATGCATTCAGGTCTATTATATATCTTCCGAAGCTTTCATAAGGTAATAGATGAGTAAGAAAGTTTTTTTTTTTTGTCTCATTCTACTTTATGCAACAGTAGATTTTGATTTACAGACTGGAACTAGGAAAACTTTGCCGGGATCATTCTAGGCTTAGTAATATTTCTTATAGAGTATCCACTAAGTTGCTATGTAAGCTTAGGATTGTGTTTTTCGATGTTACTGGCAGAATAGCCCCAAATGTCTGACCACTCAAGGTATGCCTGAGTCTCTCTCATTTGCCAAGCACCTGATTCAGCTTAATTCAGCCAGATACCCAGACTGGTGATTTTGTGTATTTGTGACTCAGTTCAGCTGAACTGCTTCCAAATAGGGCCTCCACTGTTGCTGGTAGTCAGTTCTTCCTGTTCAAACAAATGCTGTGTAAGAATGCAATGGAGCTCATACAAACCAACAGCTTGCTTGCCTGACGTTGCTTCTAGATAGCCAAACAAAACCACCTAGTGAGGATCCATGGGGGAGTGTCTCAGTGGTAGAGCAAACTGCTTGGACAGCGGAGAGTCACCAATTTTACCTTCAGCCTCTCATGAGAAGTAGCCAATGGCAAACTAGTTTGGTCTAGTGATTAGGGAGCCTGACTCTTATCTGAGAATACCAGGTTTGATTCCGCAGTCCTCCATGAAGCCAGCTGGGTGGCCTTGGGCTAGTCACAGCTCTCCTCTGAACTCTCACAGCCCCACCTACCTCACAGGGTTTTCTGTTGTAGGGAGAAGAACAGAAAGCTTTGCGATCCATTTATTTTGAGTTCCTTTAAATGGGTGAAAAAAGTGGAGTAGAAAAGTCAACTCTCTTCTTCCTAAATGAGGGATGATGGGGTTCAGAGAGTTCACATCACTGTCTCCATCAAACCTGCAATCAGTCTTGGGGTGCGCCTGCATCCACAGATGGTGGAGGTGACATAGGATGACAGTATTCAGCTTGGTGGTGAAGAGCTGGACAAAAAATGCCCAACATTTATAGCAACTTCTCATCTGGCGCTTTATCACACTTAGCAGAAAATTCAAAGCTTTGGAAAGTATGATCAACAACCTTGAAGCTTGGAAAGATAGGGGGCACCAACTGGGTACATGCTGAACTCTTTCCAATAGCGGAATTAGCAGATGGCACCACAGAGTCAATTTTCCGAGTCATAAAGGTGGAGTCTTTGTTTCTGGCAGGTTAATAGTCATGGGCCTTTCCCAATCGGAAGTCATGGGCCTTCCTATGCCAAAGCAGCAAACTAGCCAAGCACCAGGCTACAGAAAGATAGTTAAGGTAGAAGGTAATCTTTCTATAGCAATCAAAATTCACTATAGAGATTGGATAGAAAGGAAGGCAAGATGCCTATAACTATAATAGCTAAATTCACGAAAGCCTTTTGGTAGGTGTTGCCTATCTACCAAGGCATATCTGCTGAAATTTCATCTTATGTACAATTATTGGAGGTGCAGGTGCACTTTCTATCTGGCCGTCTTAGCAATGACTGCCATAAATATTTAAATAGTATTTATATTATTATATATAATATTAGTTGTGCAGTGGTTATGAGCACTAGGCTGGAACCCAAGAGTTGCCTGGTTCAAATCTTCATTCTGCCATGCAAGTAAAATTGCTTCACTGCCTTGGGAAGGCCCCTGACAAAGTATTCAGGTAAGAGCTCCTAAGGCAGTTGATGGTTATTTCTCTTGCCCTTTCTGCACTGGACCTTATTCTGGATTATGTCACAGAATAGAAACCTGCCATCTGCAGGCGAGTGCAAACTATGTCAGGCCCCTAGTGGTGTCTACTGTAGTCTACATTATCATGTGGATGGCAGACCCCTATTCCAGTATGTAATCTGGAATAAGGCCCAGTGCAGAAAGAGCCTCTGTTAGGTCCTGCAGGCAACCCAATATCAAATGTGTTTACACACCTTTGGATCACACTGGTGAGGCAGAGAAGGAAAAGAAATCCAGGCAGCTTAGATTTTCCATTGTCTTTTGAAAAAGAAGCATGCCAACAACTAGAAGAGCATAACCATCTTCAGAGAACTTTGATTGCATTTGTGTTGCTAATGTGCTTTGTAAGTTTCCTGAAGTGCGCTTTAAAGGCATGTTTGCACCTTGGCATGACTCTGATATCACAGTGGCATCTTGGCATCATAAAAACTGACAGTCCATGAAACGTGCAAGCATGCAAGTGGGCATTCAGGCTGGAGTGGCTGTTATGGCACCATGAAGTGATTATTTGATTTCCTAAAAGTAGAATGAAAAATGAGCTTATGTTGGTAAAAGTGGGGGTGGTGAACTACTGGTCCTCCAGATAATGTCTACCATCTCTTGTTTTTCTTCCACATTGATTGGGGTTAATGCATTAGAAGTTCAACAATATTGTGAGGGGTGGGAAGCATATTAGAAGGAGAAAATTATGATGCTATGCTTCTCATCCATTGTTAATTTGATAATATTGCTACCTATGTGCCCAAATCATTTTGGTTGTCTTTTCTGGACCCAGAGGCACTGGGTTTGATTTATAAATCTCAAGTGCCCTCTGGTAGAGTCACATTTAAATGTTAATATTGCAACAACAATTTTTAGTGTATTGTTAAATTGGACTGCTGATCTGAATGCATTTCAGGGTGATCAAAATATGTCACCCTATTGGGATCTCTCTCTGAATTTCCACTTTAGCGACCACACTAAGCAGTCTCTCCCTAACTTGCTCCCATGCAAATGTTTAAAACTACATTTAAAACTATTCAGCCTCTGTCAATATAAACAGTGGTTAGGGCTGGTTTGTGGCACAAATCATCTGGAGAGTGCCACGCTGTGGACTACAATCTCCACACTACTTAAAGCCTAGCTCCTTTGTGCAACTGTTATCCATAACACTTCAAGCACAATCCCAGGTGCATGGCACCGTCTGTGCTTCTTTGCTGCTTATAAGCCTAGGCCTGCTGCAAATGAAACATACAGCTCTCTTCCCAGTCGCGTTCTTTCATTTGAAACTGCCACTTAATGAAGTATGAAGCATGCAGTTTATCTGTTGATACCGGCAGAGAATCGTATCTGTAATTTTAGGGAAAAAAGAATTTGACGTTTTCTATTTTGCTTCTGTAATCTATTGAAAAGTTCACAATTTAACACAGTAGTGGATGCGAGGGGAATTAGACATCAGCTTGTAGAAGTAGTTTCTATGTAGTTTGCGTGGCTTCCATGTAAATGTAAAACTCATACTCTTAGACACTATGGTGACTTCTTCAGGAAAACAGTTATTAATCCAACAACATTTGGCTCTATATCCATGTCCAAATAACAACAACAGTAGCTATTTTATAGCACAATGTCTGTCATGCACAGCCTTCTTCCTCCAAATGCAGACTTATTTTAATCAAAGCAGTATTATTTTTTTGTATAAATGACACTTGTTTTCACATGTTCCCTTAAGTAGTCAAATCCTAAACGAGCAAACCTGTAATAAGGAAAAGTACAGAAACAGCTGCCTCTGAACCGATAATCACCCACCAGCTTGCCTATAACCAAACATTCTGTAACAAGTACTGTGACGGATTCATGGTGCAGGCTGCAGAGGGCGGGAATATTTCCCGGGCTCTTTGCAAGCCTTTGCTGCAAGCTGCAAAGAGTGGGAGAATTTCCCGCAGATTTTGCAAGCTTGAGTGACAGGAGGGAAGAGTACCCTCGGAGAGCGGCAAAATCCAGCCAGTCGGAGCACCAGGCTCTCGCTCTATTTATGGCAGAGGTCCGGGGCTCTCAGTGTCTTTCTCTGGGCAGACTTTTCAGGGGATTGATCACTGGGGAGTCTGTTAAACTTCATGGGCTTCTGAGTATCCTGCTCGCTGCTGGGGCAGGGATTAGAAGGGGAGGCCGTGCCTCTCTGTAGGGGTAGGTCTCAGGGAGTACCTGGAGGATATAGGAACACTGAAGGGGCTGCTTGGCTCTGCTAGAGCAAGTTAGAGTCCTAGTTTGCAGTTTACTTTTACTGCTTGGGGAATTATTCTTTACTGGTTGGAAGAACCTCCACACTAAGCATCTGAAGGGTTCCTTCTATTTAAAAGGCTTGATGTATTTATTTTACTTGCAGGGTTTAGCTTGGGGAGAACTAAGCTATTCTAGTGCTTTTGGTTAATTGTTCCTTCTGGCTACTCAAGGATTATTGAGCAACCTTTGTTTTACGCTACTGCTTATTTATTTATGTATTTATTTACCTGCTTATAAATAATAAACAGTTAGTGTTTGTATTACCCTGGTGTTTATTGTGCTGCTTCTGGAAGGGGACTTCAAGTCCTAGAAGCGGGACGCCTTGGGCCTGGTGGTATAATTCAGTTCACATATTGAGACCAACCGAATGGGCACTGGGGCCATACGGCTCGACCGTCGCTTCCTCAACTATGTTACTCTGCTAATACGAGCTCACGGGAGTGGGGGCAGTGGGATCAAGTCATCACAAGTACTCTGGTGGTGATGCTTCTTAGGGCCTTGTTACACCTAAGGTGGTTTCCATCTGGTTTTCATTTTCATAAGAGAGTTTACCTGCTCCTGAGCTTTGTCTCACTTCCACGTTTTCAGGGAAAATCCACCTTAAATGTGATTAATATTATGTTCCCCTGCAATCAACATCCCTAATTGCAAAGTCAGGTCTTTTTGGGTGGCTAGCTAAAGGTGTGAAGGTACCATGGGACTGGGCTAGGGATGTGCACAAATGGTGGTTTTTGTTTTGTTTTTTGCATTTGATTCGTATTGACTCAAATGTAAGAAAATTTATATTCATTCAAATAGATCCCCTTTGAATGTGGTAGGTTTCCATTCGATATGAATGTATTTGTACAGATTCATACAAAGGCATTTGTATCCAGCACATATCCCATAACATATACCCTCTGAAAGCATATAGTCCACTCCAAATACACGTTGAATCCGCTCTCAAACCATGTCAGATACACTCTGGATCCATTGCAGATGTGACTGGTGCAGCCGCTTTTCCACCTTCCAATTTACGAATGTTCCAAAGCATTTGTATGAATACAAATGTCAACCTAAGAATGTCATAACGTCCAGTTTGTATATGAATGTCCGAATTAGTATGAATTTGTATGAATTTGTAAGAATATTGAATGATACGAATATTCATGCTCATCTCTGGACTGGGCCACTGTGATTGGTTGACCAAATTTCCCAACCCTCAAGGGAGTTCCATCTTCCCATCAATCACCATGCTTGGTCTTTCTTCCCAGATTTTGTATAGTGGAAGCTATGCAAAATCTGAGTCAAAGGATCCTATCTTTAATTTTCACATCCAGCACAAGCTTCCTGGTTCTGGGGCAATGGAGCTTGTGAATGACACAAATATTTCTGTTATGTACATAGCTAAAGTAAACTGTTGGAGTAGAACAGGGGACAAGGGGAATAGTTGTACATGGAAGAGATCTAAGACCTTTGTGGTTTTGCACAGTAGCTGCACTAAATACATGGATTTTACATATCCATGTGTATACTTTTTCTTCAAATAAATCCATATTTTGGTGTTTTAAATCAGTGAAATCCATTTATTTGAATTATTTCTTTAGAAAAGTCCAAGGGTGCTTCCGCACAGGGCCTTTAACACCCATTAAGGACACATCTGAAAAACGGTGTCTGCACAGCGATACCCATTAAGCACACATCTGGGAAACCACATCCGCACAGCGGCACCCATTAAGAACACAATGGGAAAACTGCACCCGCACAGCGGCACCCATTAAGAACACTTCTGGAAAACCGCGGCCGCACAGCAGCACCCATTAGAGACAGATCAGGAAAGTCGCTTTCGCACCTATCTGTCTCTATCTAATGTGTGCTTAATGGGGTTTTCCGGAAGACTACATTGAAGGTAGTCTTAATGGGTGTTTTCCGCTATTAGGACGCGTCCGCACAGCGAAAAGGTCCCTAACTGGGGCCGTTCGCCAGAGCTGAGCATGGCAAGCCGGGGGACTCAGATTTCGTGGCTCACCTTCGCCCCAGAAGCGGTGGATCGCCGCTTCTGGAGCCAGGGGGAGCTTCCCCGGAACCCCCTCTAGCCCACCCTGGGGACAGCATGACAGGAGGCTCTCTGTGCAGGTGCCCGGCCCTGGCCAGTCAGGAGGCACACAGGACGCAAGCGCGGACCCTCCTGGAACCTCACAGCCAGAATCGGAGGGGCTGCGTGCAGGTAAGGAGGGGTTTTCAGTCAGTCTTGCCAGGGTGGGCTGGGGGATGAAACGCCCTTTGGCTCCAGAGCCGCAAAATCGGAGTCCCCTGGCTCGCCATGCTCAGCTCCAAGGAGCCAGCACCCACCTCAAATCTGGATCTAAATCCGTCCTTCCGTCCCGTGTGCAGAGGGAAGGGGTGTTGGTAGATCTGTATCTACTAGGTACGGATCTACCTTAACCTGGAGTTATTAAATCCAGATCTACCTTAAACCGGAGTTAGTAAATCCGGATCTAATCTAAACCAGATTTACTAAATCAGGATGTAGTAGATCCGGATTTCCATTGGTAAATGTGGAAGCACCCCAGGTGTCTGGATTTAGATATATGGATTTGTGGATCTTTGTATCTCATTTGTAGCAATTTTGGGGCTGTTATTCCATGTTCCAGGTATCTTCTGAAAACCTAAGCTTTTGGATATTGCTGTGATACCCATCGTCAGAGGAAACCGACATGGAATGGATCTTTGCATTCTATATTATATGCATATTCAGATTTGATAAGAGATTTAAAGCAAGGAACTAATAGGGAAAATATGAACTGTGACTAGAAAAATAATCCATTTGCAAAATAAACTTGGAAGGTCATTTTTTAATGTGATTTCTGTGGACAAAAACTGGGTCTCCTGTACAGGAAAATTCTAATGTAACCACATAATCTTTGTATGTAATCCCTCTCTTGTATAAAACGCTGAGTTATGTCCAAAAGGTGACTTTTAGTAATTTTTTCGCATGTTCTCGTTTTAGATAGTGGCTAGATCTATTCACTGTCATGATGCCAGTACACCGAGAGCACTGTGTGAGCCAAGGTGCTCGACTAGTGATACCATGTGTTGACTTGCTAATGTTATCATTTAAAGAAGGTAGGAACTGTATTTCTTCTTTTCTGAACTGTGAGATCACCCACTTCACTATTTGCAGGGATTCATTACCAGTGAGGAGCATGGTTGACAAAGGCTTGCAGCCCATTCAACCCCCACAGCTTTTCACCCTGCCGCAAGACAGCACAATATGAAATGACTCCATGACACTCCCATCCTTGGATTCACCTACCCTATCCACGTTGATGAACAGGGGAGCCAGGAGGTGATGCAAGGGCGTAAGCACCTTTCCACAGTTACTAGTATCCCAGAATAGTGTAATGACTAGGAGTTCTTTACTTATGAAACAGAAGAGGCTCTGCCTTCTGGCAGGCTGCTGTATGCCCATGTGATTGATCATAACCCAGTCTCCCTGGCTGATCAGACCCTCAAAGCAGGTTTGGAAGTGATGTGGGACTTGTCCTGGAAGAAATACTCCAAGTGCGGATGTCTTTGTTCCAGGCCAGCTGGATCGCCCCATTCAGAGCTATTCCAGCTGAAGCAGTCCAGCTCTGTAAGTGTGGAAATGACCTAATATTTGACACATAGATACACTGGGAAGGTTCCCAAAACAGATATATTTTTTCTTCTGCAGCAACAGCTTTATAGATTTCACCACGAGGCCTGCTGTACGTTCTCTTGCCTGCTTCCTTGGATTCCACCCCAATTAGTACGATTTGGAGAGTCCCTTGTTTCTTTAAGGTCTTTCCTTATGCAAATATAGGTACATTTTTAATTATTAATGTATACGAGGTATATGAGAAAATAAATGTTCTCAAGGTTGAAGCAACCATTGCAGTGTCAGAAAAAGTAGGTGAAAAAAGCAGCTCTGTGCAAAAAGAAAATGGAATACTGCTCTAGCTAAAAAAAGATAGGAATGACATCTATTGATTTTGTAGACTCCCCCACCCCCCCATCCACATTATTGACATTGCCGTTGAGATGTTTCAAAGTTGGTAAAACTCAAAATGTCAGGAAAATATATGCTGGCTCAGGCATGCACAATGCTGAGAGACTGAGAATACAGCAGCTCAGAGACTATGGTGTTCTATAAAGCGAGCGAATTGAAAGGGATGAACAATCTAGATTCTTCTTTGAATGAAACATTAAACAGCTATTGACTAGCTTTTTAAGTCTGTTGAAATGACAGTCCCAGTACAAAACTACAGGCATCGTGTCCCCAGATCCAGGAAATACATGTGGGATAGAGGTAAAAGAGAACAAGGAGAGGAACAACCATTCATGTCACCTTGAAATGGTGACATAGGGGGAGACTATAATTACTTCAGTGTTAGATTTTTATATACCTCCCTTAAAGTGATGATTCTTTTGCCATGAACTTCTGTGTTATGAAAATCATATTAGGGAAATATAAACCAATTTCTCACTCCCCAAATGGGCATTTTTCTATAACCATTTTTCATTCATGATCTTCAGTTAAATACTAAGCAGTTCTACATTATAAGGGAAGTTGCATTTGGGAGAATGTGGATGAAGAAAAAAAAGTAGAATGGAACCACACTGTATGGGGGGCAATTGTAAATAAATGTTTTCCTTCCTTCCCTCCCTCCCTTTTTTAAATGACCCATAGCCTAAGCCAATCTTGTCCCATTCTGCCTTTGGTTTCATCATCTCAATGGGGAAAATTGACATTTTTGTAGTACATTACGTGTACTTGGCTGTGCAACTCCAGCCTTTAGGACCTTGGGAGCTTAGGAGACTGTGGAACTTCTGTTTCATGCCCTCTGGAATTCTGTCTGGCTTCTGACTCAAAATGGCAGCACCCAGACACATGTCCACAATAAGGTGAGCGTGAATGCTAGTACACATGTGGACAAATTCCCTTTCCTGTTTCCCAGAAGGGACAGGAAGTGTGAAATTGCCCCTGGTTTGAATTGCACCTTGAACAGTTCATGAACTATTTGATCATTAAGAAAGAAGGAAAAGGTCAATAAAAGACACTGAAAAGACCCTATTTAAAGAGTAGGTGGGGGATGAATCAAACCAGGTAATTTGACTTGTTTGATCTATCATCCCTTGGTTTGGTTCAAATCAAACTGGTCCTTCTCAAATGGGGTTGTGGTTAAGTTTGTTTCAAACTGGGTCGAACCATCTAGTTCAATCTAAACACAACTGAACACGAACCAAATCTACACATTTTTCTAGTGACATATCTCTAGTCATTATCCATCTCTGTGTGTGGAAGTGGCAGGGATTGAAGAGGGTGGCAATTCTTTGGGTCACTTATCCGGCAGTGTGGAAAGGGTACCTCCAAGAGCACTTTATAGCCTTCAGAGCTGGCCTGCAAAACCCAAAGGCAGTGTGGGTGTGTAGACATTACAACTCTCAGACCTTCACCAGATTCATTTTTTTCCTGCTGTGGATGTAGTCTTACAGTCCTAATTAAAGCAATGTCTTTATTACACACCTAAACTGTTTCTAGAGAAAGAAAATCTTGTACTTCCAAAGACCTTATTAATGCAGGTGTGTCAGGGAAGAATTGCTTTTTTCTTCTCTCCTGCTCAAAAGTGCTCAAAAAGAGCAAATGATGGGTTTCAAATCGAGATTATACTGTTACTCTGCAATCCATCTCAGGCTGCATCCCCAAAAGACTTATTTACTTCTCCACTGTCACTCTACTGTCACTCTATTGAAGTGGACTTTAAAAGTGCCATGCAAATCAGGAATAAGCGTCCGCATGAGGCTCAGGAAAATGCGTGTTTTTAATGCACCTTCCGTCCCCATAGGATCCCTGTTTTCTTTGCGCACATCTTTTTCTCCCCGCCCCTGCTCTTGTTCATAGGGTGCCAGCGGGAATGGGGAGGGACTGCGCTCGGCGTGGCCACAACCAGGAAGACAATCCCTGACAAGTGCAAAGGAGAAACAGCGATCGGCTCTCTTTTCGTTTCCCAGATCTCCCCCCCCCCCGAAATGGCTTCTCGTGCTGGAAAACATTCACTCTCACCACTTTCCCTGTTATTGCTTTCAAAAATCCACCCTGTCCAGCGCACGATCGCTCATTCACTCATCACTTTCCCTGTTATCGCTTTAAAATCCACCCCTAGCAATAATCCACCCAGTTCACACCTCACAGCGATTGCAACAATGTTGCAATTCTGTGTGATTCTGGCTCTTTAGTTCTGAGCTTTAGAAAGTGAAGCTGCTTTTGTGTTTCTGCTGTGTGTGCAGGCGGCAATCCCCGCCCCTTTTGCCACGGAGCGTCCTCAAGGTAAATCTAGCGAGGAAAACCCGCGACTTACAGAAAGAGCACTGGAAGAGTTGTTTAAAGTGCATGTATTTTGTCGCGCGATTTCCACGTTTTGTAGTGCTGGAACCTCGTTAAAAACCCTGGCTTGGGGGTGCTCAGAGGCAAAAGGAGAGTCTTGGCAGACTTTTTATTCCTTGGGGACAGCCCCTCAGTTACAAAGCGAACTGATACACTTCCAAGGACCAATACTTCCTTTCCCCTCCGCATTGAACTCCTATGAGCAATATTATGCCAGCTGCAGCAGGAGTGGAGGAATGATCAGAAATGGGAACAACAATCCAAAAAGCAAAGGGGAGACGAGTCTTGAGAATGTTCACAAGAGACTAAGAGAAGTGCATGAAGAAGCAAGTAAGAGATAAATATGGAAAGTAGCACTTGAATGGGAGCTTTGAGCAGCAATTCTATCTCGGTAGGATAGGTCTGAACTCAATAGGATTTTCTTTCAATAGAACTATTAAGACTGTGTAGTTAACTTCACCAAACACTTTAGGGTGAAAAACCTAATGGTTTTAATAGAATATTTAACAACACATATTGTTGGAAGATAAGAAACCTGATTTTAAATGCTGCTTAAAATGAACATTAATCTTCCACCTCAATCCTTTGCTTAGCTACCATTTCCTAAATTCTGCATTAAATTTATCATAAGCCCCTATAGCCATCTACCCCCACCCCCAAATTAGTGGAAATTATAATGGAACCTTAGCGACAAAGCAGATGTGGTTCGTATACATGCAGTGGGAATTGAGGCTCCAGCAAATTAGAACTCATTTTTCAGAGTTCCTCCCAGCAGGAGTTTATTGGGGGGAGGGAATCCTATTTACTCTACATAAATGACACTATATTTCTTTCAACAAACCTCTGTGCAAGTTTCTGTGCATTTTCTTTATTAAATGATAAAATCATTTCTTACTTTAGATTTTGGTCTGCGGCTGCTGGAGGCATTTGATTGTGGAGATCAGCTCGCTGACATTGCCAAGGCAGAGAATTTCTTATCCTTTCTACATTCTTGGAGTCACAGGGAGAGAACAATGACTTTTAAATTATTGTTTTAATGGGTATTTTAAAATCAAACCGTAGTGTTTGCCTTCTCCAGACACACTGAAAGACTTTGACATATTTCCCAAAAGATTACACCACAAACAGAAAGCTATACCCTCTTGCGTGCTCCAGAGAGATTGAGCTTCTTTTTTAGCTTTAAAGAAAGTGCTTTTTTAAGTTTATTTTTACTGCTTTGGAAAGCTGCTGGATTGATAGAACTTGATAATGAAGATGTTTATTAAATCACCAAGCACTTGTAATATGAGCAGCAAGAATGACATCCCAGTTCTTTTCTGCCAGCACACTCCAGTATTGGCATCTACTGCTGTGAACGATAGGGTCCAGATTCATTCATTTTGGCACTTACAAAATAGACTCATTCAGCAGAGTTCTTCAGCCAGCATTTCTCATTATAGCCCTGTCCCTGGGTGTCCACAACAGAAACACTTCAATTTTATCTTCTCCCTCCAAAAGTCATCAGCATACTTTTGATTGCACACATTAGGACTCAGGCCCGGTTACCTGATAGGACAGTGTTGTAAGAGAACATTATAGTTCAAAAACAGAAACAGTAGAGGTCTTCTAATCCAGCTGCTGTTATACAGTCCATAGCAAAAATGTAAGGCCCACAAGTTGTGACAGGATGCAGATGCCAAAAACTGTTTTCCATGGTGTGCCAACTTCATAATCATACTTTTTGAGACAACTAGAGCAGAATAGGGAAATTCCAGTTCCTGATGATTAATGGAGTAAGATTTTGATTTGCAAAATCATACTATGATGTTAGTCTCAAGAAATATATAGTCAATTAATTGTGTATGGAGGGCGAAAGACTTGTAGAATTTTCACCCATTATAAAAGCAGCACTTATAGACTCCTATTCATTTTTAAATGAAAAATCTGATGCTGAATCTGAATTAGTTTGCCTCTCATGTATTTTCCACCAGACCATGGGGCTTGCATTATATTACTTTGTCTATAAGTGTAACCTCATTGGAAACGAGAAATTTCCTTCTTAATAAGATTAGAGTATACTTTTTCAGAGGCAGATAATGGTGCTTCCCTCATGCACCCGCAATGAAACCACCTTGCTGTGTAAGTGGAGATCCAGGCTTTGGACTTTTCCACATGGGTACATGTGTAGAATAGCAGAAGCCTCACTGCTCCACAACGTTCCTTCTCTAGATCAGAAAAAAGTACTTCACAGATGAACGATTGAGCTTATTGTAGACCATATAGGGTGGGAAAAGAGTTTGGGATAGAAGATCTGGCTGCTTTTGGCAGCACACAAGGAAGCACCACCAGAAGTAGGCATGTCTCCAGAATGGCAATTGGAAATTTCATTGGCACTTTTGTTCGTGTCCTTTTTCGTCTGGGCTAGACTAGAATGTCTGAATGTAGATGGCCCTTATTGCATGCTACTCATAGTCTGGCCTTGTGTAAGCCAGACTACATTCCATGGACTAGCCTGCACCAAATAGAAATGGCCTTGGACTAATTCAGGTTAATCTCTCCCCCTCAACAACTGAGCCATCTTACCTAGCTGGTAACACAAGATAGAGAGGAAACAGAACTACTGCATCAGCCCTGTGAACAAATTTATCCTAGCAAATCCTTCCCCCTCAGCTCTCTCCAAATGGCAACCATTCCAGCTAGCTGGGAAAGCTGAATTGATGGAAAACAGGACCACTTTATCAGTCCTACAAAGATACTTATTTCACCAAGTTCCTCCCTTTCTATTTTTGTTAGGCTCCTCTGTTCCTATTTTCCACATGTTTAATGTGTGTTTTTTAGATTATGAGCCTGAGGGCAGAGACTTGTCTAAGACCATTTCCACACTTCCACTCCGTATTCCAAGATACAGAGTACATCCAATGATGGGATGGTTTGTCATTGTGATAAGATAACATCATCTGCACTTTGGATGGCCTGTTCCATCCCAGCCCTGGCTGGCAACTCATGGAGCCAGTACCCATAATTGTTGCGTTTCCATAATTGCTTTTTTATTATTATTATTTTAAGAGTACACAATGGTTGGAGGGTTCCCCTGTTCCAGAGAGCATGACACAGAAGTTCCACAGCCTCCAAAGCTCCCCAGGTCCAGAGCTGCACAGCCAAGAACATGTAATGCCTCCACTACCAAAATGTCCATTTCTCCCATTGAGAAGATGAAACCAAAGACAGAATGGGACAAGATTGGTCTGGGAAAAAATGAAATAGGATGAGGCAACAGGATGATTAGCTCACTTCTGGAAAACAAATAAGCAGCCAATTCAGTCAGAGGCATACTTTTGGTAGGCTATATATTTTTTTCTCAGGATTTTGGATTATCGCAAACAATTCAGGAAGCGACTTTACAAGCAGTAAACATCAGTTTCAATTTCCTTATACTAAGTTAGAACGCTGATAATTTTCTGTAAGGAAATTAAAGCTGAAGCTTACTCTTAGTAAAAGCAGTTCCTGAATTGTTTACAATTGAGTTGCTAGCTTGCTTGACACCTCTACGTTGTGCCAAGTTTTCTCCCAGGAATAATTTGGTGGTACCTGAGAAGCTCTGATCCCTATTTTATTGTCATTTATTGTAAGTTGTTAAGGACCAGTTTCACTGTACTCTTAGTTCTTTCAGTGTTCCAATCACTCCAAAATAACTCTGCTGCTCGCACTTCCTTATTGAGAACACTTCTGTAGCATTCAACAGTCACTGCCTGCAGCACTTCTTCTAGCTTTGCTGCCAGAGAGACCATCTCTTACAGGAGTAGTCAGAAACCAACTATGGGAAGCACTTCGCCATAATATTCCCTGCTGAGCAGATACAATCAATTGCAAGAGTTATGGAAGCTGCTGTAAGAGAACTCAGCTTAAAGAGCCAAGAGCCAAGGAAACATCTACACAGAGACAACTTTTCCCTATAGAATTTAATTTAATATGGAATTGTCACTATATCCTCTGCATCTGCAGATAACTTGGGACAGTTATGTTTAGGGTTTGTATGTGGATCCCTCATAAAGTGAATGAGAAACAGCAAAGTGTTAGCAAAGAAAAACATTCAATGAGCAACTGAAAAGTGGTGGCCTCTATGGTGAACTTTGTTGGAGTTGGGCACTGCAGCCTCAGAATTTCCCAGGTCTGTGCATTTGTGCATGTGTGCTAGTGGGTATGCAACATATGGCATGCCATATGCAGTATGTGATAAGTATATGTGGTGGATACGTCTGAGTCTTCATACCTGGTACAAAGCTTTCAGAGGATGGGTGGCTGTAGAACATCCCCTTGTTTTAAACTCTTTTCTTTGTGTAAAGGGCTTTGTTGTTGCTATTAGCAGACTTGATATTACAAATAGTACTTAGACACTGGAAACAAAGTACTGATGTAACAAGGAATGATAGACTCTTATCTGGCCAGTAGCATTTCCACTCACGCAGACAGGTCTAACTTACGATCTGATGTAGGACTGGGCCCATGAGTGGCCATACATCTGTGTCTTAAAGCTACTGTTTTGTGTAATCTGGGAAATGGACTGGTTTAAGAAGGTAGCTTAGAATAACATTTTACATGTTGGAGAATAAACACAGTAAAATAAGACAAAAATAAATAGCAATGTTAGCTACATTTTAAAACTACCAAGAATGGGGGGAAAAAAATAAATGGATATCCTGTCAGAAATATGGCAGAGTGACCTCAGGTGACCCTTGCTAGGAGAAGCATTTTAAAGTTTATATATCATCACTGAAAAGGTAACCATTCATTCAGATAGTGAATATTTAACTTGCAAAAGCTCCTTGTGCTAAACAGAGGTCTTGTTAGCCAAGACCACAAGACCAAACTGGCTTGCGGGTGCATACAGTGCGGATGTACCATCTGCCCCCACACCCCACCTTGATTAGTCAGTCAAGTGCGGAAAGGCCTTGGGCCTTGCTGCACTTGGCCTTATTCTGGAATATATCTTGGTACAGGGATCTGTTGTCCACATGCTAATGCAGGCTATGGTAGGCCTCGCTTGGTGACTGCTATAGCCTGCATGATCATGTCGACAGCAGGTCCATATTCTGGGATACAATCCAGAATAAGACTAAGTGCAGAAAAGTCCCTCATCTCTGAGGTGCCTCTTTTATTATGTTTGACTGTTTTTGTTTGAATGGGTAATTAGATTAGTTTAGCTCTGTGTTATGCTTGTTTTTTGAGGAAATACATACCAAGTTCTTCAATTTTTTTGTAAATTCTCCAATAATTTTGGAATGTATTTAAATGGGATAACTGGCTAAACATTAGGGATTTTCAAGTAGATTTTGAGACATTATTGACATGTCAGTGCTGTTTAGAGAACCCTGATGAGCAGCAGGAAGAGGAATTGATCACTTCAGTTTATTAGCCTGAACCACCTCTCCAAGCTGTATTTTGAACATTCTCTCTTGTTCCCCAATGGTCCAGTGCCACACGATGATGAACAAATGGAGAAGAACCTGACCATTTTATGCTCGTTAACAGTGTGCCTGTTTTGTTTAAGATTTTGCTTGCTTGTGCAGCACCTGTGCTCTGTGTGTGCATGTTGCAAGCTTGTAGGTTGTACTCTGTATCTACCAAGTTTCAGCCTGAGCTTGGGTTGTTCCTTCACACTGCTTTTATGAGTTCTTTTTTCTGAGAGACTCTGATTTATTTGCAAAGGCTAATTTTACCTCAAACTGCTTGTGACTTCACTTATGGAATTCCCTTGTTTATGCCTAGTGTTTTGAGCCTCCCAGAGAGTCTGTTGAATTTACAGCCAGCATACTGCAATTTATGGCTTCTATCATCTTGGCAATTTTACAGCTGCTAATTAGCTTTAATAGCTACAAAGTGCAAAGGGAGCCCAAGAAAGGCATTAACAACTTGACCCTCCATCCCCCCCCCAAAAAAAAATCATCAGTCCAAGTAGGGCTTTTGTAAGCAAATGAGGACCCAAGCATCTGCATAGTGAAATGGGTTACATTGCCTTGAGGTGGAAAATAATGGAGCCTAGGACAGGAAAATGATCTCCTTTTTGTTATCTTCAATGCATCTTTTTGGCACCCAAATATAGTACTTGCAAAGAAGAACAGGGGATTAGAAGGTACCCAAACATTTCAGGAAAAGCAGATAGGAGGAGCACAAAAAAGTTCTACATAGGATGGGAAGGGAAGTGCAGAATCACCCCGGAAGCAGTTGCGAGAGGCATGTGTGTGAAACCCTCAGAAGAGTCCCAGGCCCAGCTATTTGGCTGTTAAAGAGAGTCTGTTAAAGGGGAAGAAGAGTGTTGATTTGAGAAAGAATGAAGTTCTCCCTTTGAAGGGAACTGTTCTTGGCAGGATAAACAGATAACCTCTCATGGTGATGAATACTCTCCAGGTAGAGTAGGTCTTCCTGTAGCATCTGATGAGATTATTAGAAATGTTCATAGCTGAGTGTGTGATCAACATGGATCAGAATCCATGAATGTAGAGGTAGATGAGATAAGACTGAAATTCATGCAAATTCTAATGAAAATTGACTAAATTGAGTGTAGTAGATTGTACACACCTTAGTTGACCCTGAACTGACTAAGGAGAAAGAGAACATGGATTTAAGCTCTGAGCTGCTTATATGGTGGGGTAATGGTTACTTTCATCTTTATAAATCAACCATTGCTGATAATGAACATAACTGAAACTGGTTTATTGGTGGCAACCAATAGCACATGGTTCCATATATTTCCAATTAGATGATGGACACATGGGACTACATGGGACTCTGCTACAATCCAGTGGGTCCCTCCTTTTATTCTTGTGCTCTTTCCAAAGCATAATGATTCTGTATTAATTTAATATGTAGAACATGTGCAGAAACTATAATAGGGTGAATCTATTAAGTAACAATATCTGTGATGTTCAGCATTATATAGGTGCAGATGTTATGTTATGTTATTCGGTGTGCGTCCTGCTACATACACAATTAAATAGCAGATAAATGTTTACACCTTCAGATACTTCCCAGGGCCACATGCTTGTAATACAGGGAGAACAAGTGATACTTAAAATAATTATGAACTTTTTATTATACTCCAGGAATCCAACCAATATGCAAGTCTGAGGCCTTTCTTGAACTGGACCTTTATCTATCTATCTATCTATCTATCTATCTATCTATCTATCTATCTATCTATCTATCTATCTATCTATCTATCTATCTATCTATCTATCTATCTATCTATCTATCTATCTCTTTTATTTATTTGCATTTTATCCCTCCCTACACCCAGGGTCTCAGGGCAAGTCACAACCTATAAAATAAATACATTATATCCCAAAATAATTCATTGGTGCAGACTGTGGGAAGTCCCAGCATGCAGATAGCAGGTGATTTTTATTACAGAATATAATTTGAAGTAAGGGCCAGTGCAGAAGGGGGCAGAGTGTTTTGAATCTTCAGAAGAAGGGGAATGTATTATAGTTTGGGTGATTTCTCCTTTTTGCATTTAAAAAAAAATAGTAGTGGCACTCTTCTTAATACAAAGGGTGCTGCCTGCATGCCTCTGCTCCCTATTATCAGCCATTAAAACTGACAGTGTGGAGAGTGGTTTGAAGAGTTCCAAGAGGGCCTTAAACTATTCTGCTAATATAGCACTATAATGATGCTTTTGGTGGTATAGCAGGGGAAAGAGCGTGGTGTCCGTAGTTGCACATTCAAAGTGCGGTACAGGTAAAGAATCAGGTGGGATTTGAAGACACTACTCGGCATTTACTTCTTTTATGTTGCTTTTCCAAAATGTGCAACTTGCAGATTGTAAGTTCTCATCTCTTACAGATGCTTAGTTGGTATGTCAACCTCAGTCTCAAGACTTCTACTAAAGGACTGAGAGTTTGAGGATTGTTGCAGTATCTTAGCAGTGTTCTTCTGAACAGAGATCTCCAAAGTTTGTCCTGGGACCTGTTGAAGCTATTCTTCCAACCTGGAGGTCACTATCATCATTGAGACAACTTTTGCTTTTCCCTTCCAGCCTTTTTTGGAATCTATCCAAGTCCAGTTTCACACAGGCACTCTTCCAAAATGTGCAAATAATTGTGCAAACCTACATGTTGTTTGGTCTGTTTGCCTAATAGTGATATGCCCATATAAACAGACAGAATAGGTATATGTTGCACATCTCTTTCAAAGAAATGAGTACTTATTATCTCCTATCTTACTGACTATTGTTTAGAAGCATGTGAAATCAATTTGCCATATTTGTCAAGTCTAAAACACAGAGAAGGCTCCCAGAGGTATTGTGTTCCCTTTGAAGCTATCAGTCATGGACATCCATTAATACTATGATGATTACCTGTATAGGGTAGGGTAGCTTAATGAAAATGTTTTTCTTTTTCTTATTGAAAGGATGCCATGGTGAAAGAGATCAAATGAAATGAATCACTTGTAGGAGGGACATGAAGCCTGCTTTACCTTGCATCTTTAGATTCCCATGTGTCATTTTATAGACCATGTGCTGCTTTAGAGAGGCTCAGCTGTGCAATTTCTACCTTCCTGCAGGCACTGATTCTTACAAGCAGACAATTACTGGTGTCAGCAAACATGTGGCTATGGTTCACTGTATGATTAGCTCTTAATATTTTGTTAAAGGAATAATTTGAAGACATCAATGTGATTGGAGATAAACGATTTCTCAAGTGCATTATGCCAGAGTGATTTGAGACAAAAGAGGAGAAAAATGCCTTTTCCCTGGCTGTAAGATTTTTGTTTTAAATAAATGAAACAGGATCGGTTGCTTGTTTTCAACCGCTGCCATTACTGTGTCTGCTTGTCCTCCACTTTGGCTAGTTATAGATGGGCCTCCGGTGAAGGCTCTGGCTACAATTCTCCCTGTTCTCATGTTGAACAGGCAAAGGAGGCACAGAACCAACTTCTATAAGCCACCTGCACTCTTACTCACCTGCCTGCTTCCTTTCCTGGCAGCCCAACAGCAACTGTTAAAAGCTTTGGCAAGACCGTGCAAGGCATATTGGAACAAAACTGAGTGATGAAGTTGCTTAAGCCTATGTAGAACAACTAGCATTTTGATCAACTTGTGTTCTGGTATGGACAGAAAAAACAACAACAGCACGTGAGCTGTGGGTCCATATAAGCAGGCAGAATAGGTATATGTTGCACATCTTACTGGCTAAATACAGAAGTAAAGAAAATGTGTGTATGTAAAATAAAATTACATTCTATTATAGTGATTATGGAATCAGTAAAAAAAAAGAATTTTGCTTATATGATCTTCAGATGTGTAAGTCTTGCCCTGTCTTCAATATGGCAACTTTATAGATATCCCAACAAGATAAGATTAATAGGGGATGAACCTTGGAGATAGTGGATGCTTCTCCCTGAGAATACTCAAATACTGAAATACTCAATTTTGCAACTGATATGTTAACAGGTATTTATGAAGGCTTTAATGATTAAGGATGACTTCAGCAATTAAATGAGAGATCCATATTTTGATGTCACACAACTTACATTTCTCATTGTTATGGGCCAGAATACTCACTCATATTATTATTTTGCATGTAGTGTTGTATGTGGCTAGACAGAAAGCATGCAGCAACCTAGAAAGTAGTTGAGAATATTTTCTGATGAAATTGGATCTGGGGAGAAAGCTAAGAAAAGAATGTCCACAGAACAGAGTTAAAAAGTGGCATTGTAAGAGTTATCTGATCTGAACTTTGGTTCTGCAGAGATATTTTTACACATTGATAATGTTACCTAGCCAGGTGGTGAAATATTTACACAAAAAATGGGCTCAGATGACTCCTACATTGTAAAGCTATGTTGTATGCCATATTGTATGTGTGACCCTTCTATTTTCTGTGTAATTATTGCATTAGCTCTATTATGCACATTCTTACATATTTGCCCATGCTACTTCTTCTCCTTCAGTGAATATTTTTAATTATAGATACATATTTCTCCCCGACTTTAAGGTTGGCTGGTTTTGGAATACAATAGGAATATTATGTTAATACAATGGTTATCAAATTGGAGATATAAAGTGTAATGGTTGGAACTGAATCTAGGTTTGTCTGATATTAGTAAGTTAATTTAATTTGTCTCATCGATCAAAGTAGCCAAAGCTTTCTTCAGTATGAAAAGAATAATCGTCCCTAAATCATTGGTTTCATCTAATACATGTGAGGGTAGGAGAGGAGGAAGAAATATACTCCTCTGCTCCCAAAGCTTGCCCATGCTGCCATATTAAATAGTGAGCTTGCCATTTTATGCTATATATAGAGCTTATTGTCCTTATCAGAACATTGGGATCTGGACCGGTTGGTGTCAAAAGATCACACAGTGGGACCTGTATTCAGGACAGAATCCGATTCTAGGCAATAGGATTGGAATTCGCACCATCCTCACACACCCTTCCTTGGAAAACTGACTCAGGATCTTTAGTCTTGCCTTTTGTTTTTGTGCCATAACTTAACCCTGTTTTTTTAAAGTTTTTATTGTTTTCCAATTCAATAATTACAGTCACATACATGACACATATAACATGTCACATAATATATATATAATATATATACTACATTCTAAAGTCCTTACTCAATCCCAACTCTCTCATCCAGGCTCTGGCATATTTGTATTTATACTATTATTTAAACTACGCAGTCAATTTTCTTATAAATTGTTTATCAGTTTTCTTTTATTGCCACGTCATATCTATTTGTTCAACCATGGTAAATATATTTTTGAAACCACACTGCTTAAAGCTTTTCCTTCCATACCTGCTTTGTAAAATTTAATGATTAGCATTTCCCATAAATTTTTATACCAGTTCTGTATACATTCCACAACTTTGCCCTTGTAGCTTGTTGTAGAAAAGTGACACTTAAGACCTCATAACAGTGTGCCTTACCAAGCCTTTCTCACTTGTTCTATGATCATAATATAATGATATCAAGAGTACTGCAAGGAAGCTATAAGAAATGGTGTATAAATAAGTGAGACCATCTACCTCAGTACCGTCACATTTTGCATAGCTGTGGTAATGTTCCAGGCTTTTGAACGTAGTTCTTTCAGTTTTATTGGGACTTGCCAGGGTGTTGGGGCTGAGCCTGCAATCCACTGCATGCAAAAGAAACTAAGGATTGGCTTTTATACCCTGTTTTACTCACCCTTTAAGGGACTCAGACAAAACTTCCTGTTTTTTTTCCCCACAACAGACTATGAGAGCTGTGACTAGCCCAAGGTCACCTGGCTGGCTTTGTGGAAGAGTCCACAAACAATCGAACCAGGAGGCCTCTAGATAAGAGTGGCACTCTAACCACAAGACCAAACTGGCAGATTAATGGGCTATTTCTAAAGCTCTGATATGCTCAGATTACATTATATCACTTAAGATCATCATAAGAAGACCTTACTGGTTGGAAAGGACAGAAATATTTTTGGCTCATGTGTGTGGGCATGCAGATACAGGCCAGCCCACCCTGCAGTGGAACAAGTCTGGTAATTGCAGCAACAGTGTTAGTCAGGTTTCCTTTTAGACTAGCCCTTTCATTATGTTTGCAAATCAATGATTTAAGTTAATTAAATGGTTGCTTTTCTAGGCTAATATTGGGTAAACATGCCCTTAATGGCAGATAAGTTATTTATTGAAATATACGTGTCTAAAGAGTAGATATTTAAAAGTGGGACATAACAAGCATCTTTTCAGAAAGGCCTTTTCAGAAAATAGGAAAACTATTTATTTTCCACTGTATCCAAATAGGCCCTGTGGAATGGACCCTAATTAGCCAATTAAAACACAATAATTAACATTAATGTAGTGAAAAACTAATCAAAGAGTAACATACCTGCACTAATATAAAACATTTTATTTATCGCATTTGAAGGATGTAGCTTTTATTTGTGAAAAATGCATGCTTATTTTCCTCTTTGGCATTGTCTTTTGGACAATGCACAAGTAAAATAAGTTAGACAGAGAGATCTGAATAAGTGGACTTGAGGACAGTGTCGATCTTTCTTTTCACTGTTGGATTTCACAGTCTAGAAGTATACATATATAGGTTGTCTGTTGTTCCCAAAGCCTCTGAAATGTTTTATTTCCTGGAATCTAAATCATATTCCTTCTTGTAGTTCTTTTATTTTTGTAGCACTCGGATCAGATAGGTAAAATCTCCATCAGTGTTTGCAAACTACTCCTTATTTATGTCAGCAACAAACTTATCACTAAAAATGATAAGCCCATAGGAAAAGATACAGTGCTCTATATAACTCAAGAAAAAATACATATGGTATTTATTATTCGGGAATGAAGAAGCTTTAACAATGCACAAAATATAAATTTTGCTTGTAAATAGACTTTTTATGAGACATGAAAGCATACACACAACTCTTCACAGTAATGAACTAATGCAGCATGGAATGTTCTTCAACAAAACATTTGGATTTTCATTAAATCTTTCATAAATATTCCCTCGTTTTACCCACCCACCCCATTCAATTGTATATCCCCATGTATTATCAAATGGTTATTGGTGTATCTCTCAATAGATTTACTCTTCTTGAATGTACTATTTCATGTGTTTTGCATGCTATCATTTTCCCCAGCCAAGGCATCTACAAGGCTGAGTTATTGTTCATATTTATAGGGAAAACTCTGTTTTCTAGCACTGGCAATAAGGAAAACAAGTACCTTGACCTGTATCCCATTCTCCAATGAAAGCAGCTGCTATTTTTAACCTTGGCTCTGTCCAGACACATTTATATTGTGCATTGGAATGCGCAATCCTGATTGAGCTGTCACACATGATGACTGATTGATTGCACATTATACGATCAGGACTGCACACATAGCTTAATGTGGGATCGATGGAACCTGCTACGCAGTATGAAGAAAATCTGGAGCTTCAAGCCAATGCCAACAGGAGGGCAAGAAAAGGAGACGAGATGCTAGCAAAGCAGGAAGGGCAGCTCAAAATTTGATTGGCTGCCTCAACCCACATGATGGCGCACGCCTCCTCAACTCTTGCAGCTCCAATGGGGAAGATAGAGCTGCTTTTCCAGTTGGGACACCTGGTTGTCGCTGCGCAGTAAGTATACTGCACTTTTACATTTAACTGCAGATTTATTCCGCTAGTCTGGAGGTAGCCCTTATGAGGTGGTTTTGGTTGCTTCTGTTGTGTCATTTTTAGTAAGATGGGATTCTTTTGTGTCCTTTTGTAAAAGGATTCAGACGTGGTCTTTCACCCTCGAATGCTTCTAGTTTTGCACTATAAAGCATGACAAATGTGTTCAGCTCTTTTAGTATGGTTCTAGATTAACACCGACAGCCAATGAAACAGAAATCATGGGAGACATGTTGTATTGGTTTTTGTAGTATTTATATATTCACTTGTGGTATTTATATGCCTTCTTTTCTCCAAAGAGCCTAAGGCAATGCATGCCATTCTCCTTTTCTCTATTTCCCCCCTACCAGCAATCCTGTGGGGTAGGTTAGGTGGAAGGGTTGTTGCTAGCCCAAGGTCACCCAAGAAACTTTCATGGTGGAGTGGGGATTCTATCCTGGTGCTCTCTTGGCACTTTGCTACTGTCTGAAACCTGTAAATCAGCTCAGATCTGTAAGAGTCAGGGCACATATGATATGCTGTAGCCATTTGGGGAGACACTGTCCCACTACCCACACTTTCCTCCCACCCTTCCATCAACCTCTAGCTATACTTCCAACATTGCTGAGAAAAGAACCATCCTTTATCTTGGTGTCTGAATGGGTGAAAGCATCCAGTCAAGGCCCAAGTAGTGCATCATCTTCATCCTCGAAGTCCCCTCCAGGCATGCGGCCCTCCTCCGGTGCGATGGGAGGTATTCATCTGAAGGTGCTACAACCACCACCCTCGCACTTGTGCCATTGCAGTTAAGATGCACAGAGGCTGCATAAGTGATCTACCTGTGCAGTACTTCCTGCAGCCATATTTTGAGAAATACTGACCTGCACTGATATTTCTGACACATCTTAAAATAAGGTTTGTGCTGTCACTTCAAAACCAGAGAAGTTTAATTTCCTAACTTTGAAGTTTAAAATGGTGTGAGATGCACAACACGAAGACTCAAGATGCTGTCAGTGATGCAACCCATTGTTTGTTTTTAACACTGCAGGTCCACCCAAAGGGTTTGGTAACTATCTTCCATATTTTTGGTGAGTAAATAAACCATTCTAAGATCTAATATAGAAACTCTCCAATATTTCTTAAGTTTTCAAATAAAACAGTTGAAGCAGCCCTTAAAGGCTCACTAAACTGGAAAGAGAAGAGCAAGTAAGGTGGAGAAGGGTAAAAGTATGAGTTTTCTTTTCCAAAGAATAACTTTTATTGTGGATTAAGAAGGCAGGAGACATACAATCAATAAGCCGCTCTGGTGGCAAAATTAGCAACAATCAGAGCAACACATTCTATATACAAAAGGTATGAAAAGAAAGGTGAGGAAAGCTGCTTCACCTCAAAAGTAACAATGTTTCTCTTACAATTAATGAGGAAATTTGAAACCTATAGGAATAAGGAGAAGGTCACAACAGGGTTGCGTTAGCTTAGGCTGATTCATTTGCAGAGATGAAATTAGCCCTGCAAACTACACCTAAGCAGTCTTCTCATATATAAAACAGGATAAAGAATGCAACCTTCTGTATAGTGCACAAGACTCTCAAACCTTGTCCTGATTAAGGATGTGTACGAATATTCAAAAATTTGAAAATCCAATTCCAACGAATATAGATATTCAAATTCGAATCGGATTTTAAAACATTCAAATTTCAACATTCGGATGAATTTTGGATTTTTGAAAATCCGATACAGATATTCGAATAATTTGAATGAACAAATCTGTATTTATTGTATGCGAATATGCACAAAAGTTAAGTGTATTTGTGCTTAAATGTGGGATGAAAACGGGATTCATACGGATATGTGCAAATTCAAAAAATGGACATGAATGTTATTGACATTTGTGTTTTTGAATATGGACCGAACTTTCAAAAGTGCAGATTTGAATAATCTGGATTTGAACTGGATTTTCAAAAATCCAGTTTTTTAAAATTTGAAACGAATCAAATTTTCAAATATTTGAATCGACTCAGATTCGAATGCAAAAAATACATTTGTGCAGACCTCTAGTCCTGACTGGGTCTTTAGACCAAACCAAGAGACTATTAAAATACTGCATCGCTACAGGATGGAGTTTTGGAGTGGGCTATGGCATAAAGATGGTGCCATAGCCCACTCCAAGTATCAAATGCATGCTAGCAGTCCAATCCACACAGAAGTATAGGTGGTATACTAGACTAGCAGACTAATACCACACCCAGCATCATTTTTCCAGCTCCCTGGAAGCCATGTAGGAAGTGTTCCCTTCTGGGCATCCACCAAAATAGCATCCAGTGGTAACTTTGGAGACCAGGCTGGCTCACTGTGGGTTGTGTCACTTGTCTCCTCCTCCTCCTTTTCTTAAATATTGCAGAGGGTGTGACGAGCATTACTGAATGAAACACCAACTTGTACATTTGTTTCTGATACACAATTCAGATTGGTGGTTTAATATTTATGCTTGCTACACTACATCAGTTCTTATGTGAATTATCTGAGGTCATGGCACACTGCATACAAAATATATGTAGCAGACATACAGATTTCTGTAATGCATTCTGTAAACTCTAGTGCAGTGATTCCCAAAGTGGTCCAGGTGGACCCCCAAGGGTCCATGGGAGACTTGACGGGGGTCTATGTTGGCGTGAAAAAAAAATGGGGGTTCACAAGTTGTAAGTGGGGGTCGACGAAAATTTACCTGGTTTCGATAGGTAAAGCCAAGCCAATATTTTTGTTCTTTACTATCAGTGTAGGCAGATAATATTTGAAGGTGAGCGACTGTTACTTGTAAAAACTTGCATATTCAATATTCAGGACAACGTGTGTCAAGACTTGCAAAGCACCGCCTGCCCGCAATGCTTGTTCAGACATGCAAAGGGACACAAATTTGCATCGTTTGATCTTATCTTCACATTTTTTGACAAGTTTTGGGAATATGGTAGAAATGTAGCAGCAAGGGGTCCACTGAAATCAGTAAAATTTTGAAAGTAGTCTACGAGAAAAAAAAGTTTGGGAACCTCTGCTCTAGTATAAGTCACTTTGTGGCTGCCCTCAAAGATGGTTTAGAAACTGCTACAGAATACAATAGGAAGGCTGCCTGTTTGTGTTTGTGGTCAAACATGCCTTGTGCTGATTTTTAAAGGATTAAGAGTATTGCTGAATGAAATTTAAGATGTTGACAGTGGCACATGGAGGGCTAAAATAATTACGACTTCTTCTATTGACCTGCAGAGATATACAGGGGGTAGCACTGTTGGCAGTTCCAGCACCTGCTGTATAGCCTCAGGAACAGCAAATGAAAAGCCTTTCTTGGTCATAGTCCGGAGGCTATGAAATAGCCTTCCCTCTAAAGAACCTTGGGCAGTACTGTTTTTAGTACCTGATTAAAGGAAATCCTTTTACATAGGTGTTTGATCAGTGGGATATTCCTGATCTGTCTTGTACTGCATTATTAGTTAGACTTTTTTTTCTGTTTTGTTGATTTTTGTGTCCTTGCTTCTTCTTCTTCTTTTTCTTCTTCTTCTTCTTCACCACCACCACCACCACTACTATTGTACTACTACTACTACTACTACTACTACTACTACTACTACTACTACTACTACTACTACTACTACTACTACTACTACTACTACTTTTATATATTTTAATCTGCTTTTTAAAAATCTGTTTTTACCTGGTTAACACCCTTGGAACATTTTGGCCATGTCTTCATGGCAACCTTATCTCGGATTCAAAATGTTTTCAATCCTCAGAGTCCGCACCGCAGTTTGGCTTAACACACTTTCTCCATGTTAAACCACCCCAAAGCGTGGTGAATCTCAATCCTGATTTCAACAGGTCTCACTCTGGATCGCGTGCTTGAAACATTTTACATTTTTTACTGTGGGGACCATACCGTGTTAAGGGATGAGAATCCATGTTTAGGGTTTCCCTCCCCCAATAGCTTGCTTCCAAAGATAGTGATTTCATTGAAAAAATCCACCCTCAAAACAGCCACTATAAAAATCCAGTCCTTAAAGCTACATTGTAGCGATCTAGCCAGTTCACACCTTAATAACAATGTTGCAGTTTTGCGCAATTCTAGCTCTTTGAAAGTTCTGACCTTTAAGAAAGGGAAAGGAAAGGAAAGCCCTGGAGGTTCTGTTTTAAAGGCTGTGGCTGTGAAGGGGGTTTGAGTTGCTGCTGCTGCTGCTGCTGCTGTGTGCCCTGGGAAATGGGGAAAGGAGGGGAAAGAATCACTGGCTGCCGGTGCCTGTTTTTCATCCATCCAGGCAAGTGGCAGCCACCCAGCCACCCAGCTAGGCTCCGTGAAGGGGTCTGTTATGGGTGGCACGTTCATGCCAGGAGGAAGAGGGCAGGGCAGCCCTGCAAAGCGGCTTTTAAAAAGTAGCCACTTGAGTCCCCCCTTGAGTCACGTACGCCACGTTCGATCCTCAGAATCCGGATTGAACGCGATTAAGTTCAAAGTAATGGGAACAGGCAAATTCGTGTTTGCATCCGGTTCTATTATTTTGGTTTAGGGAAAGCGAAATAAGCTTGCTGTGGGGATTCCCCCTTAGTGTAGGAACAGTTGTTCATCCAAATAATGAAAATAATCAAGGATCATGTAAACTAATTAAGAACATAATTCCAATTCAGAACAGAAAACCATATTGTTTTGTGAATTACAGGCTTTAGCCTTGTTTCTTTTACAACATTTTCCTTTTCACTAAGAACCCACTGTAAAGTATTCTTCTCTGACACAGGCTGGCCTGGGTTAAGCTAGAATGATCCAACAGCTGAAGTGGGCCATATTTGGTCAGTTGTTATGTGATAACCACTCCACTGACTCCATAGATCATATAGTCTTTAGCACTGGCTGCTCACAGCTTCATTGGCCCAGGAATGTAAGCTTCTGTCCTACAGAGCTCCGGCGGACCCATTTCAACTGTGCAACTTGATGGGCCACCAAAATAGTTCCCCTGCTAAACCAGACTAATGAGGCCTGCACCCTTCTGCATGCCTCCCTGTTCTATTCTAGTGCCCCCTAGTCCATTGGCAGACTTTTTAAAAGTGGTCCACCAGTATCCCAGTCTAGATGGCCATTTTGGCTGCCTAGTCTGGGCTACACTTCTTCCCATGCAGACAGAGCAAGCTAGTAGTGATTGTGGCCTCCCCATAACTGCAGAAAGGAGGCCACTGTGCAGAAGGGAGGCCATTGTGGAATACTTAATGGATTAGTTTAATGGATAAGTGTGAAAGGAGTCACAATTTCCCATTTTTCTGGGAATACTGCAGCTCAAGGAAAGGTAAAGAACAGAGTTTGGAGCACTGAATTGGATTGAGTTCCATACGATTTTAGTTGTCTTCATAGTAATTATTTTGTTAAAATTGTTATTGTCTAGATTTTTCATGTTACAAATCTGTACTGAGATGCAAGCTTTTGAAATTGTAATATTCATAAAAACTTTGAAATTAGCTGTGTTGGGAGCAGCATATTTATTTGTTTGTTTATTTGTTAACATTTCTATCCCACCCCATACCCGAAGGTCTCTGGTTGGGTAACAACAGATTAACCATGGCAATAAATTATTGAGTTGTTTATCTTATTTTTGAGATAGTTTTACCTTAACTGAGAGAATACAATATATCTGGGTTGATCTGGAATGTATGCTGGTTCTTTGGGTAATCAGAAGCTTTATCAGACTGGCTTCTTAAAATAAATAACATGCATTTTGGGGGGAGGAAAATAAAGGCAAATTGTAAGAGAAGAGAATTCTTTAATAGAAAAGGTGAAGTCTGAAGGCTGGGGGTTGTTTACTCTTGAAGTCAGGACTTGACAGCTAAATCCCTTTGAACTAGAACTTCTAGAGCACTTTTATTTATTTAAAGTCAGAAACTGTATACATTACCCTTTATAGCCTACAAAGTAGCTGAAATGAACTATATACATTTCATGAAATATCTATGGCATACAAACCAACCAAATGTCTTCAAAGCATATTAAGCAAACCCAAAGACCATGTAGTCAAAAAAGATAAAACTGGAGTGGTATAAAAAATAAAACGCCAAGACTGTGAATGTCCTTATATAGGAAAATCTAATGGAAGACTAGAAGAATGGTAAAAAAAAAGCACTAAAACAATCCAAATAAAAGAAAGTAAGATTTCTACAAGCCTAGCATTCAGATAAATTAACTATTAGCAGACACATAAACCTTGTCCGCATCTATAGTACAGTCAAAGTTCCATAGAGGAAACAGAGAATTTAAGCAATGAATCCAGCCAAAAGAAGACTAGGGCCATTTCTTCACTTATATTGTAAACTGGATTAATCACCCGATAAGATTGGATCACATATGACACACATACATTATGTACCTTCTGCACACCAGGCCATATTAGTGCTCCATGAAGGCTGCATCTTCCACCCAGGAGTTGAAGAAATCTGGATCCAATGGGTGCTAAGGACCCACTAATCCAGATTAGTGGTAAACCCTACAAAAAAGATGTACAGCAACTGTTAGAAATCAAGAATTTGTTTGACTGTATCCTTTATTTACCCTACGCCCAAAGTTCAGAGGAGAGAGCATTTCATAGATCATTTTCCATAGAGAATATACCACTTAAAAGAGCCTCTTATGAGTTCCCAGCCTTTTAATCTTTTGTGGATGGTGAAACAACCAAGATAGCCACACCAGCAGACCTAAGGGCACAAAGAGATCTTATACAGGAGGGGGTGTCCCTTTATCTATTTGGGGCTGAAGCCATGTCCTGGACTACTGTAATGTACTGTATGCGGGGTAGCCCTTGAAGACAGTTCAGAAGAAGAAGAGTTGGCTTTTCTACCCCTCTTTTCTCATCCATTTAAGGGGACTCAAAGCAGCTTACAAAGCTTTCTATTCTTCTCCCCACAACAGAAAACCCAGTGAGGAAGGTGGGGCTGTGAGAGCTCAGAAGATTGCTGTGACTAGCACACTTCATGGAGGAGTGTGGAATCAAACCCAGTGTTCCCAGATAAGAGTCTGGCTCCTTAACCACTAGACCATTTATGGCCTTACAGGTTGAAGTTAAAATTTTGAATTGAGCTTGGTAATGAATTGGCAACCAGTGTAGATTCTTTTAGGATTAGTGAATAATGCAGCAACAAGGCTGCTGACCAGAACTGCTAGCTGGATGTACATCACACCGATCATAAAAGAATCTACACTGGTTGCCAATTCATTACCAAGTCAATTCAAAAATTTAACTTTAACTTGTAAGGCCATAAATGGCTTTGGCCCCAAATATCTAAAGGGACATCACCTCCCGTATAGATCTCTTCCTGCCTTTAGGTCTGCTGGTGTGGCTATCTTGGTTGTTTCACCATCCACAAGAGATTAAAAGGCTGGGAACTCATAAGAGGCTCTTTTAAGTGGTATATTCTCTATGGAAAATGATCTTCTATGGAATGTTCTCTCCTCTGAAGTGTATCAAGCATCTTCACTTTATGCATTCGGATGCCCAGTAAGATGCAGCTCCTTTTGCTGAAGAAGCAGCCTTCTCTCCTAATTCTGACCCTTTCATTGTTTGGTAAGAATCAGTTCATTTTAATTATATTTTTATTACATTTATTGTGACCCACTCTGGAAACCTTGGGTGTAGGATAGATGAAGAATACAACAGAACAAACTCTTGATTTCTAACAGTTGCTGTACAGTTTGATGACTACCTTCATTATATATTTTAATGTTGCTGACTGTTTTTGTAGCTTCATTTTCAATGAATTGCATGCTTTGTTGGAGCTGTTGTTAATACATCAAACAAATTGATAATTATTACCCAGTTTTTGCTGTGAGATAGTGAAAGTATCCAGTGGTCTATAAAGAAACACCTTTAGTCAAGCAGCTCTTTTTTAGTAATGAAAATGTTGTCCTTATGTGAAACTTTTTTTAAAAAATTGCTTTCCTTTGAGCAAATAAAACACAGATATAGTTGGCCTTTCACTCACAGTAAAGAGCAGCCTTTAATTGCCCATGGAAAGTGGCAAGCCAGTTGTCCTTACTCTAAGAGGGATTGGGGTTGCAACCTGAAAGGGCCATTTTGGAACCCTGAAGATATTTCATAGAATCATAGAATCATAGAATGGTAGAGTTGGAGGGGA
>MTQE01002208.1:59179753-59219277 GCA_014337955.1 Aspidoscelis marmoratus
AATAATAATAATAATAATAATAATAATAATAATAATAATAATAATGCAGGGTTTTCTGTTTCATGTTCTGGTAAACAGCTTCAGCATAAAAATGTCTATAAAGCTTATACAATTCAGGAAACACTAGTCATATAACAATATTTTCCCACAGGTCATGCGTATTACATATTTCTATAAAATTCCATAATTAGAGTCTGTTTGTAACAATATTTTATATTTGATACACTCTCATTTTTCTTTCTCAGGTTCCTGCCACAGTGTCAAGTATAGTGCTGAACTAAGGAAGCAAGAATAGTTACAGGAAATAATCATAGTTACTTGTAATAATTGTTGATTATAATAATTAAGTTAAAAATTACTTAAAATCATTTTGATGAGCAAAGTGGAGGAAAGCTGTTACTAGGGAGTAAAATTCATTTTGCTGTGTGTTTCATGCAGAACCTTTATATTATTACATTTGGTAAAGTAACTATTTAGCCTAATTAAGTTCAGTACAGGTTTTTGGGGAATACTAGTAAATCTCAATAACAGAAACATCTCCAGACATTTGTGGCACAAACCTAAAGTGACTTACACCAGTCTATGAGAATGGAGAATAATTTTCATCTAAATATGCTCAGTTTGGCAGGAATTCCTGTTGCAAGCAAGCAAACAAATGAAACAGCCTTATATACATTTTAACTTTTAAAAAATTTCAATCTTTCAGATGCATCATCCCAGAAGAGACATTCCCAGAGTGTGGGAGTAGAAATTAGTGTTTGATTTCAGTCTCTGTATGTTCTGTATCCTATGTAGATTGTATCCTATGTGGATTCTTTATGATTGCCATTTTGTGGGACAGGGGATTTGGCCAGAATGGATGGAAGGTGTCTTTCTTTTCCCTCAGGACTGTGGTAAACAGATATGTAATGTCACTCCAGAGGGAACTAAGGGCCAGCACTGTAATACAATGCATAGTGGAAAACTCACACATGAAATAGCTTATCAGTCAGTTCCATAGTAACTCGGCAGGATACATTTGAGTATCTTCCCATCTGGAAATATTAGTAGATGGACTTGGAAAAAAAAAAAAGCCTGTATCTCTGTTTCTACTGTTCCTATGTGATTTAATGGATCCTCTTTCTCTGGAGCCTGCAAAAAATAATGAACAGGCCAGAAAATAAGGGTTCCATAAAGAGTGGAGCTGGGTACCAAATGCTGTAATACAATGAACCTCAAAGAGCTTCTGGTCTAGATTTTTGCTACCACTTCTGCCATATCTTGCACTTTTACAACCCTACAAAGGCAAGAACTGGTACAAAGCAAAACACCGCAATCTCAAGAGGGGATGTGCAAAGTGTACCCACAGAAACCACTGCAACACTCCCCAGACACAGTCAGAACCCTGGACACCTAGAAGGCTTAGAAACCGTCATAAACGTGCAGCCTGAGCCTCATTACCAAGTTAAGTACAGTCAAAATGTCTTCCATTGTTCTTCCTATATTCTTGTATGTTCCTATATTTTGTTTTATTGACTCTGTTGCCACAAAGAGGTATTGTGCAGCTTATGCATGAATCTTTAGTGGTACATAAGAACATAAGTACCTGACTGGCTTGGACCAGTGGCCTGTAAATTCAGCAGTCTGTGGTCAATTGTACCACAAATTGAATATCAGGAAAATAAGTAATACTTTTTATGATGCCAAAATTATTTATGTGGAATTTCCTGGTTCTGCTCTACTTGTTAATAGTTCCCGATGGTATCCCCAGAGACAAGGTGGTACTAATGAACTTACTAAGCCCATAAAGAAGACAAAGGTGCTGGTAACTGACAGTGTAGACAACAGTTCTCAGTTATGTTTGAGACAGTGTTTAAGCAACACATCCAGTTGCTACCAAACAACTTCTTGCATTAGTTCTTTTGTTGACTCAGGTTTCTGTGGTCAGTATGGTGAGGTACTTTAAGAATAACTGTTAAAAAGCAGTATCTATGAACTGGTTTTGTAGTTTGATAAGCATATGCATTTTGGTAGCAAATAATATCTTAGGACTAGGCATGTGCAAACACATATACATACACAGAGATACAAGCACACTTACATGTTCAATGATAGTTAGCATCTTGACAGATGATAACAGAGTTGCCCAGTCTGTTTCTTTCCTTAGCATATATACATTTATTTTCCCAATTAAACAATAGTTTCCCATGCTTATCTAATGCAAATATTGTAGAAACTGTTTTAATGCTTTTTTCAACATAAGATGTAATCATTGGGAAGCTTCATGCCAATTTCAAAGCCTAATGAGTGTGAGGACAGTGGTGCTGCAAGAATCTGGAAGGTGAAGATCTAATCAGTGCAGATGGTTCTAAAATGTCCATCATTCCTTTTCCTTTGAAACTTTGAACAATACTAGAGTATCCAGCAACCAGGGTTTACCCACTGATTCCAGCACCTCAGAAACCAATTATTTTCTTGTAAAAAATGCAATGAGAAGCTGCTCTTGTTGTTAAACTGGTGTTTTAAATTAACCATTATATTAATCTAAGTTTTAAAGCTATGAGTTGTATTTTCTTTTTTTACATATGTCTTTTGAGGGCCTGTCAAAATGTATTAAACAGGTGAAATTCAGAAACGTCAAGGCATGGTATGTAGGTGATGCACACTTGGCACTTTGCTGTCAGCAGGGGAGAACTTCAACAACTCATTGCTTGAGAACTGCAGGATGAATCTGTCTGCAGAAAAGAAAAAAAAACAGAAGAGAATGGAAGCATGCATGCAATTTTATTTTATTTCATTTCCTTCATTTTGTTCCCTAATCCAGATAAAATCACAGTTTATTCAACTGCAGTTTTAAAAAATGATTTTCATCTGTCAGATGATGGGAGTAAACCATGTAAAGTCTAAGTTCCCACTCCTTTAACTGATATATTACATGTTGCATTGGTCTCATAATTACTTGAATGTTGGTTAATCACAGCATTATTGATTGGAAATGTTCTAACTAGTAACTTTTGAATCATAGATTCCTCCCTCCCTCCCTCCCTAAGTGGTGTGTGATTTTTGGATTTTGTTGCATTCCTAAAGATGCATCAGATATGTCTTTTTACTAGCAATATTGTGAGCCCTTCTCCACCAACCTAAGAAAATAGCAAATAATCTTATTAAATAAATATGTGTGTAAGTGTGTGTGTACACTGTATACCTTTGACATTAGTACAGTTTGAAACTTCCTTCTTTCTCATAACAGTGGTCTGACATTCTTTTATTTTCAAAAGGAGAACTGGACAAGGGAGAAGATTTTAATATTAGAAATTGTGATAAGTTATTATATGAAAACCTGCCAAAAGAAAGGGGAGTTGACAGATATCTTACTTCTGTTACTAGAGCTGAAGTACACTGTAGGATTTGAGATATAAAATGTATTTTGTTTGGAAATAAGAATTTTACACAAGAGGGAAAGAAAATATTCATCAATTTCTACACATCTGCCCAAACACCTGCCCCCATAAATTAGTGTCCAACGAAAATTAGAATTCCTCTTACAACAAATCCTTAATGTATTGTGGAAAATAAAGAGTGGAATAGGCTTTGTTATTCTTAACAAACTAAACTACATTCTTCCATACAGACTTAAAAGATTATCTTTAATTAAAACCAAACATCTGTCATTTGTATGTAAATTTCTCCATTTAAATAATTTTTCACAATTTATCATTCTGATCTAATGATGGAGCTCCTAAATTTCCCCCCTATATTGGACCATTGTAAACTTCATTTATTTATGGTGGTTGTAGCAAACTCCTTATAGACTGATCATTTTTGTCAACTGTTGTTAAATATTTAAACTCTACAATAAATGAGATTCTCATGTCAACAGACCAGGTGGAGTCCACATGTCTGCTGCCACCGTGGAGATAGGTGGCAGCAGCCACTATTGCTGAGGCCTTGGAGCCTAGCAACATATCACAGTCTATGTCTATTTCTGGGAGTGAAGCAAAAATCCACCACAGGCTGCAACTTGTTCAGAAACTAGGATGGCTCAGGACCCATCATCATGTGGACAGCCAGTACTTCACTTTATGTGGCCTTCTGTGTTCCAAGCCAAGGATACTTTTCCCATTCTCTTCAGCACACCACTATGATGGTGTATGTGCATAAGTTACCAAGGACTTCTAGATGCATAGCAAACTCTAGAATAAAAAGCAAGTTTCATCTCAGTACAAGAGAAACAAGACAATGTTGTTTTCATGCCTTACTCTATTCCCTCTCTCAATCCACTTCCCAGAAAGATGCCAGCAAACAAACTTAAGGTATTCCTGCATGTGTGCCCTCTGACCACAACCACGAGGGGGAGCCCCTCTGAATTTTATATTAGCCTGTGGTCAGAGGGGCCTCCCCCATTTCAACCTTGGTTGTGTAACTGGCCACACCACTTATGAAATTAATCATGTCTGCTTCAGAGCTCAACTACTCTGAGGAAAAGAGGGGTAGGATTCCCCATTCCCCTCATCCCCTAATAGGCCTGGGGACACCAGGCACTATCCATGCCAACCCCTTAAGCCACCTTTTATGATGATAATAACAATTTCTTCTCTAGCCAGATTCCTATTGCTAATTTACTTGATCTTCTTGAGCATGTTACTGTCTGAAATACATTAGGTCTGAAGCCAGTAGTAAATTACATATGTATGTTTTTATTATTTTATTAAATGTTTTAACCCATCTTGAAAATTTAGATGAAGGGCAAGATAAAAAATATGTAAAATAAAAAAATTGTTAAGGTTTTTTTTTTTTTTAATCCTACAATACTTAACTGGTAAGTAAAAAGTAGTGATTTTCAGTGGTACGAATTTAAAAAAAATCCCTCGTCCCCATTCCTGTTTTTTTAAGACTGGAACAGATCCTGTATCTTTCTACAATATCCCATCATCTTTTGCTGCTGCTTGCAAATTTAATACAAGTCTCACAGGTCTGCATAATGTCTTACAGCAATTTGTTGTTCAGGATGAAAGTGTTAAGACGTAAATATTGGGACACATCTAGGAATGGAATGGGAGGGGGTGACACATCAGGACTGTTTATTCAAAGCCTGCTGAAAGTAGTACTGTATGTACTGTCTTTCAGAGGAATTGTGTATCCTCTGCATCAAAATTGAAGTTGTAAGAGAATGGCAGAGAATGAGGGACAAGGTTAGGGTTGAACTACTGCAGTCAGTAATGAAACAGTAATCAGGTACTCAGTACAAAAGCAAGGGAGCAACCAAAACAAAACCCCAGTGCCCCATTTTGCCTAAAGTTGAATTCTGAAAATCTAAGGAACTCAGTCTGATGGCACTCCATCCTTTCTAGTCTGATATGGTATTGTTATACCATACCAAGCCTTTTTGCTGTTACTTACAAGAGTTTATCTGTCATTGTTATGACTCTGGTAAGTAAAGACATAAAGACCTCCAGACATGCCCCTTGCTGTGAAGGAACAACATAATAGCTTCTGGTCTACCAGACAGGAGGATCAGAAGCTTCAGTGTCCCTTCACAGCAGCTCCCTGTCCACCAGATGGGAAGCTCCGTTGCCCACAGTAGTGGCAAAGCATTCAAAAGTAAGTGTGAAGTAAAAAGATGCTGGTCTGCACAATGGCACTGGACCAGTCTAGCTCCCACACCAGCCCCAAGGATGGCATGAGCTTTGGATGAGGAAGGAATGTTCTTAGTCTCAGAGACCTCAGGGAATGAATTTTGGAAACATGATTTTGCACACTGCCAAAATGAGTCTGCCAGTAATTGGGAAGATGAAGGCATACGTTCTGCACAAGAGAAACTGGTATGATGGCATTCCTCAACATAGTAATTTATATCAGGGGCCTCCTAGCCTGGATTACCCCCTTTTCTGTGCAGACACAATATACCATTGGCGGAATGGGCCTCCCATATATACCACATGTAGAAAGGTCCAAAGTTACTTAATGTTGAATGGTGTAGGTTACTAAACCCTATTTTGTTGGGTAGAATTTCAGAGCCATTATTCTCAGATGTGAAGTAGCCCTACCGATATCAAAGATGAAAATGGCTGCACATGCTTTAAGCAGCTCCAAGATGGAAGTGGCTCTAAGGTGTGCATATGCTCTGAGCCGGAGCATCCCTGGGCCGTTCTTATCATCTAAGAGTGAAAAGGCCCGTATTCCTGTCAAATTTACATTCAGATATATAAATAATACAGAGCTTGGGGGAATGCTGATTTTTTTTTAAAAAAAATTAAGTCCTGAGCTAATGAAGCAAAGATATTGTTAATGAATATATTAAAAAGACTGCAAGCTCATTTGCCTGTATACTGGCAGAAAACAAAGCTTAGTATTCAGAAGACCCATCTCATAAAATGCAGTTAAACCCATCTCTGGCCTAGGGCCCATTCTTCACTGAAAGGTTATGACCTGTACCAGTGGATCTGGGCCAGCAAAGTCTATTGGTTCAGACCACATCATGGCATCGAGGCATGGTGTTGGGCTAGAGCAACTCCTGCTCCTGCCCCAAAGATTGTACAATCTTTGAGGCCTCCTAGGGTTCCAGAGAGCTAGAGGCAAAAGTTGCTAGCCTTGGAGCTCCTCAGGAACACATTTTGGCAGCACACTTTGGTGCGCCAACAGTAGTTTGGAACAGGGAGATGTCCCTTCCTCATGCCTCTATGTTCTGGACTAGGACATGCTAGTCCACCTTTAGAGCTCAATATTGAGGTCTACTGGTGATTCAGGTCAAAGACCCTTGATCTAGATCATGCTCTGTCCTATGCATATTGAGCATAGAGAGATACCTTGCAGCTGCAGAACTTTACATCAGTGTGGCTACTGGGGCTCTAAAGCACCTGGTATGTAGTGGCTGCACTTCCTGCCTCTGCAGCACATCTGTGGACCACACCCCCTCAGGTGTCTCATATGCTGACTATTTGAATGAAACGTAAGTTCTGTGTTGTAATATTGCCAATGAAAATGTTCTTTGTTTATAATTGCGTATTTTTGTTAGCCAGTGCATATGATTGCTTTGGAACCAGTTAGGTCTTGTGGTTAGAGCCCCAGACTCATATCTCACAGTCACCAGATATGATTCTTCACTCCTCCATGAAGCCAGCTGTATGGCCTTGGGCTAGTCACAGCTCTCTTTGGAGCTCTCACAGCCCCACCTACTCACAGGATGTCTGTTGTGGGGAGAACAGAAAGCTTTGTCAGGCACTTTGAGTCCCCTCAAATGCATGAGAAAAGCAGGATATAAAAGCCAACTTCTCATCCTCTTCATAGCTGGGTCATTATGGTGCCTGACTTGCAAGCTGTTACGTGATAGAACCTTCTATAATGCAGTTAGAACTTAGAAGTATTGGTAGTTGTTTTTGAAGTTGTTCTCTTACCATGGTGCCTTCCCATTGGGTCACTTCAGAACTAGCTTCATGTTCATTCATGTCATCACCGCTGCCACCGTCATCAGTAGCAGGATGTCTGGTATTCCTTGCACTGTGTGTAATTGCATGTGTGAGCACACCCATGTAATTCTTTTCAGCATAATTTGTTATTGTCTATTTCTCGGTGTGTTGCAATTTAAACTGCATTTGTTTCTAAGTACTTATTTGTTGGATAGGCTATGTGCTAGTATTTCCTGCTATGAATATAGCAGTAACCAGTGTTATATATCTAGGAAGTAAATTAACAGCTGCATTGTCCCAACATGCTGGAGGCTTGCCTGAGGAGCTTGCTATTCTTCAGAACAGTTGTTTGATTCCCACATCTTTTGTTGAGCTTAGAAATGCAAGTTAGTATGGCTATCAAATTCCTTGATTCTTGAGGGGGTAAAAGAACCTGGAAGAGGTAGGAAAATAATATCTTATTTTGTATATCTTTAGGCTGAAGTCTATCACCATTCATTGTATTATTTTGAAAACTGAACAGTTCAGCTAAACAGAATATTGTACCATACAAACCTCGTACTCCCAGAGGTTTTCATCCTAATCCCTAAACACACTGTGCAGCCAAATATTGAGGAACAAAGACAACAGAGAGAATGTCTGTGCAGTGCCACAGATATTGAGCATATCTGTTTTAACATCCTAATCCATCAACACAGATGTGTAATTCTAAATAAAACATTAGGATAATAAAATAAAAGCAAAACAGTATATTTCCTTATATCCCAAACAATACATCTGTGCTGTGTTCTTATTGTTGCTGCAGTTTCTTTCATTATAGTGCTTTACTGAATTTGTAGTGAAATGGCATTTATGTGAATAAGTTATTTGGAGCGGAGGAGCAGCTGGCACAAACATTTTGTGGTTACTCAGACAGTATGCATTCTTATTAAATCACGTGGAGCTTCCAATAAGATGTTGTTGTGTAGAGTTTCTGCCCTGGGAACCATCCAACCCTGTTGAGAACAGTGTCTTGGTTTTCCAGTACCTCCCCAAATCAGTCAGCATGTGGTTTTGCTCTGCTCTCACGAAAGTGTTTTGGGATTCCTACCCTACAGTTGTTGTTGTTGTTGTTGTTGTTGTTTTTAACTTCCCCGAGCTGCCTGATATTTTCTTCTGGTGAGTCCTTGGTGCCATTTTGCCTCCATGAGCCACAACGCTAATAGTCTTAACATTGAAATGAGAGTATGTTGTAGTCTAAAAGTACTTTCAGATGTCATTTATTTAAATGGACAAGTTAAACAAGTGCTTAGCTGTCTGCCATTGTGAAAACTATGAGGCTTTAAAAGTTTGGGTCGGATTATTTTTATTGATCTCTATGCAGTAAAAATACTCTCTTGTGTTCCTTTTCTTGTAATGCAGAAACTGGAAGTTGTCTCCTCAATGGAGCTATTTCAAAATAACCCTTCCTCTCTCTGTATATCTTGCATTGCCATCACTATTTTTTTTTAGCATTGACCCAGTTTTAAAACATTGAGCTAGAGATGGCTCATTAAGCTTACAGTGATACTGCAAAACAACTTAAAAACTCACCAGCAGTTTTTTTCTGTATTTTTCCCCTCATGCTTTTCCTGTAATTTGGTGATCTCACATCAATAATTATTTCAAAAGTGATGATAGACATTGAAGACTGCCCATTGGTAATTTACTTATTCAGTTGTTTGGACATAGCATAAAACAAGACTGGGCATTTCTGGGCATGGCTGTTTTTCCCCAGAAAAAGTAAAAGCAACTGCATTAAATGTGCTTATTTAAATATGTATGAAATACCAGATGCAGTTTGAGCTCCACTATATCTTTTGCTGTAACAGGACAGTTTGTGCCATTTTTGTACATCTTCAAATGGGAAGATGTTAGCTGAAATAATTACCCGTATATTCTGGCGTATAAGACAACTCTCAACTTTTCCAGTTAACATATAGCATTTGGGATACACTCGCCATATAAGAAGACCACACCTGGTGTATAAGATGACCCCCAACTTTTGAGAAGATTTTCCTGGGTTAAAAAGTAGTAGTATACGCCAGAATATACTGTATATGTTGACTCAGGGTGTTTTTCCACTGTCATTTGTACCAATTTTTGCACCAAGTTTTGTACCTTTTGGCTGTGAGCCGGATGATCCCATTTCCACTTCGGCACCCATTTTGAACCCGATTGTTTCCACTGCCATGGGGGAAATCTGGATCATTTTGGCCTTTAATCCGGATTTTCTGTAGATCCCATTAATGGGGTCTACAATGGGGTCTTCTGCCAGGAAATCCGGATTAAAGGGAGCCTGTTTCCGCTGGAAACAGGCAATGGGGTCCAAAGGAGGCTAGGGGGAGGGGATGCACCTTTGACCCCTCCCCAACATTGGCTTCGAAATCACTTTGAAGTCACTTCGAAGTTGACTTCACATTCACTTCAAAGTGACTTCAAAGTCAGCTTCGAAGTGACTTCGAATCACTTCGAAGTTGCTTCGAAGACTGCCCCCCCCAAAACACCTGGGGTAATGGACCGACCCCTTGTGGGTCGATCCGGATTCCCCAGATGGGTGCAAAGCTGTTTCCACAGCAGGGTTGTTAGCACCCATTTCTAATGGGTGCTACACCTCCTGTGGAAACACATTGGGTGCTTCCCTTAATCCGGATCTACTAGATCTGGATTAAGAAATGTACCCATTCCTTAAATCTGGATCTTCTTAGATCCAGATCTAAGGGCTGCAGTGGAAAAACACCCTCAGTCTTCGGGGATGATTCAAACACAGGAAATTTCTCTGGAAGAAAATATCTGCACTAGCTTTGGCTATGAAGGTGGCTCACCTGTTACTAATGGTGGTTTTGTGTTTGGCAAGCCACCATCACTAAAAGAATTCGCATAATTTATGAAGACTGCATTTACACATCGCATGTCAGCCAAAATCATTTTAGTTAACTGGAGACAGAAAGGATTGACAGTTCCTTTGGTGAAAAAATTTGTAGCTTCCCACATTTACTAAACACTCACCCCATTCAGTGGTGCTAATGAGAATGAGGCTGTGGTTAGAAATAACGAAAGGATACCATCAACTCTCTTGCTAAGGCACCTCTGAGGCACCCGTATTCCCAACCCTCCTCTAATCCATCTTTTCTAACTCAGAATGTTTAGGGAGGAGAAGACTGATGTGTGAACAATCCCGCCTCAGAGTTTTTTCTAATGTGCTGCAGAGAAACAACAAAGCATATCTGAGGCAGCTTAGGGAAGGCTTTGAAGTGAGATTATTCAGTCTGCCTCTCCCCCCACTTTTTTTGTTTTTAAAAAATTATGTTTGAAATACAGTAATCAATAAACAGTTTGCGGTTATATATAATAAAGCCATCACCATAATTAAGGGTCTGTGCTAGTATACATCTAGGTCTCCGTATCTGCACCTTAATGTGGATTATGGAGGCCTCACCTTCTGCTAATCTGGTTGTGTAAGACAGTGTGAGATCTGGATTAAGGGAGGCCTTAATCTGAATATTTGGTGGCCTTATGTGGAACATGGGAGGCATGCAGAAAACATGCCTCCATGTTCTGGGACTACAGGGGAGTGTTTTTCAGCGGTGCACATAATGCATCACTGAAAAGCACTCCACACAGGCTCCAAGGCTAGGAAGTTCATGTGAGCTTTGAAGCCATGTGGCACGGACAATACAGATTGGCACCATCAGGGTGTGTTCAGACAGCTTAAAGCTGCTTCCCTGTGCAGCTGCTTCCCATCATCTCGATGGGATGAGGGTAAACTGCGCAGGGAGGGTGGATCTCCTGCAGAGCTGTGTCCTGTTGCCCAGAAGAGACGATCAAAGCTCCACAGTATCCTCCATCCAGGTGAGGGAAAGTGTAAGCTGCTGATAAATCTAATAAAAACAGTAGGTTTTAACAGCACACCTTCCTTGCTGCTGTGCAACCACTGCTGATTGATGGTCATGTGACCATTCACGTGACCGCTGGATCAGCAGTGGCAGCAAAGTTTTTGCTGCTATCTGGAGGCACTCTCAGTGGAATTGACTGATCCAGACAATGCTATCCAGTGCTCTGGACGAATTGGGCAAGCTAATTCTAACTCACTGATGTGGATCACAGGCAGGTACATGCAGTACATACAAAAAGGCCCTAAATCTCTACTGGCCATCAGTCAGTATTCTGGGAATACCGGGTTCGATTCCGCCCTCCCCCATGAAGCCAGCTGGGTGACCTTGGGCTAGTCACAGCTCTCTTCTGAGCTCTCACAGCCCCACCCACCTCACAGGGTGTTCTGTTGTGGGAAGAAGAATAGAAAGCTTTATCAGCCACTTTGAGTCCCCTTAAATGGGTGACAAAAGTGGGGTAGAAAAGCCAACTCTTCTTCTTCTTCAACATCAGTAAGATCCTTATGGCACTGTTGTTGTGCTCTGAGTGCACCATGGGTGTGCAGCATCCACATGTTCCTGCACAGTCATATCACTGTGGGAGCCCTATAAAAGCGTGGGGTCCACATGCTTTCACACATCCCCACAAGACATCTCAGCATCAATGTTCCTTAAGGTGCCGTAAAGTTAGAGTAGAAATCGGAGTTGTAGCAATGCTTGCTTCTGCTCTACTGCCACTTCTTATGCAGTTTAATCTGAATTGTCAATGTGGCTTTCATGGCTCTGATTTCAGTGAACACAGGAAATGGCTCAGTTCTGGGAACTTTTGCCATGTTTGATGAAACTGGAAACATTCCAGCCAGGGAGCAGCGGTGAATGTGCAAACAGCAAGTTATTGCTTTAGGAAGCATGCTACAACTACAGCACTTTTCTTAGGGCACTGGCCACTGCCCTGGTCTGGATTCAGTTCAGAATATGGGCATCTTTTCATATTCCACTGCATTTTTGGTTCAAGAGTTGTAAAAACATGGGAATATTTCTTTAATTGTGCAAACTGTACAGTATGTTGCTGCAGGCATGTAAACATGTTTCCAATGTACAATGGAACCACTTGGTGGGGCTTTTCAGTTGCTTTGCCATCTTGGTTTTATCCCTGTAAGAGATCTGTTGTTTGGATTTCCTTTTCCGGCAATTTGGCTGTTTGTAGAAGAAACATTGTTTATATAGTGATCTCTGGAGAGCAGAGTACATTTACCTTTGCCATTTTTTCCTAAACTGAGCATCTTTTAGTCATGAAGGACATATGGACCTGCAAGGATTGAATTTACCTAGTTTGATCCACATCTAGACTATTACCCACACACTGGGATGAAAACTTTCTGAATGCATATTTATGATCTCAGGATAAATGTTCATTCTTTCTGTCAATGGGGTGCTCTGGCATACCTACTGTGTGTGGCACTCTCTCTCATGGCTGATGGATATGCATATGCAAATAGGTATGCCAATGAAGTCACACCACTCTGGGCAAATGCTTCCAGTGGGGTCTTTTTAGTTCAGACATAGAATGATAGCACACTTAGAGATAAATTAATTGAAAGCCTGAGGTGAGCATATTGGCACTTTGTAGCCAGAGAGGGAGAGAGAAAATGGCTTTGATTTTTTTTAAAAAATCATCTGCATAAAAACAATGTCCCTATAAATCCCTGAGAACAGATCTGTCTTGCCCAGCCCCTTAACATAAACTTTTTAAAAATAGTGTTTTGTGGCCTTGATACACATCTTAGCAGCAGCACAAGTCAAAAAGTGGCCTCTTCAAGGAGAAAAAAGAAGCAGCCTAAAATTCATTACAGTAGAACGGATGGGACGGGAAACATTGCTCTCTTCCTGCAATCTGCTAGAACCTGGTTTGTTTTATTGCACATTTGAATAAACATGCAAATCAAGGTTTTGGCTTGCCTGATAATTTCAAGCTAAAGGTTGCATCTTTTACAGCATACTTAAAGATGTATGTTTAAATAAGTAGACCACTTGCAGTAGGAACTGAGAAAAAAGTAAATAAGTGCAACATCAGAGTTAAATGGCCTTTTTTAGAAAAAAAAAAGGTTAACATGACTTGATCTAAATAGTGCATTTAGTTAGCTGTACTGTACCTTATTAAGGCTGAAATCCTATGCAAGACGTAAATAGAGTCATGCTTCACTGAATACAGTAATGTATGCCTAAGATTGTAGTACAGGAAAATACTCAGCTTACCAAAAAGAATTATTCCTTATTTATTTATTATGTTTTGGCACAAACGCTTCCTGAGGAAATGTATAGTCAGGATCATAAAAATATTTAAAAACAATCTCTTAAAACTACTGTAGACTAAAGCAGCATCTTAAAAAAAAAATCTCAGCACACAATAAAAGATTAGAATTCAAACCAGAGAGCAATAACAGTTTAAAAATTCAGCCTAGCATTTTAACCAAAGGCAGATTGAAACAAACAGTACTTAATGTGCACTTTAGGGCGTTTATCTTAATTTAGTATAGTCTTTAAAACCTTCTTTAAGGCATTTTTCTTAATTTAGCATTCCTTTGGCAGAGGCATCTATGCTGAAAACAGAGGAGCAGAGGATAAGAACAAGGAATTTGTACTCCAGAAGGAATATATGTATGGAGTATACATGCACAGGCTGCATCCATCTGTAATGTGATTACTGTACCCCATCAGGCCGTGAGGCTGTACCCATGGCACAAAATTTGCCCTGAGAGGTTAACTATGCTTAAACCTTAAGAAACAGCTCTAAGATGGATTTTTCCCTCATACACTCCTGCCCCCACTGGTAAGAAAGATGGTGGCAGGGGTCAAAACTTACTAGGGACGGTTGTGGCTGATGCAATTTAATTCATGATGGCTGAAGCAATGGCAAGTAAAGAAGAATCAAAGATTGCCTTGCCTACCTGCTGACCTCTTTGAAAATACAAGAGAATTTTGCATTGGAACTAGAGGGCCCCGTTCCCATTACAAGCTTCATTTGGGAAAGCGTATCTTTTTCTCCCTGCCCACTGCCAGTCATGGTGGCCACCCCCTCTCTCTGATTGGGGTTCCTCCTGCTGCAAAATTTTTGACGTGACAAGGGCGGGGAGTTCCTAGAGTGCTATTGGGGGAGGGAAACCCTAAACACGCATTCTCATCCCACTAAAATGATACTGTTCCCACAGTAAGAAATGTAAACCGTTTCAAATGCAAGAACCGGAGCGAGACCTGTTGAAATGAGTGTTTTATTTACAACGCTTTGGGGCGAATTAACACGTGGAAAGCATGTTAAGCCAACCTGATGTGGGGACTGTGAGGATTGAAACCATTTCCAAACCATTTTAAGTTCGTAATGGGAACAGGCTGCCGATGTGCATTAATTTAAATTGGCTGTTCAGTCCAAATCAAACTTGTTCAGTTTGATTTCAAATGTTTTGTCAAACAGCCAAGGCATTCAGTTCAAACTCAGAGCTTTGGAACATTTTTGAACACTGTCAGACTGTGGATCAAATAGGCTTTGTTTGATAGATTCCTTTGTTGGGTTCAGTTCAAATTCGATTTCTGTTTTTTGAACAGAAAGGGTGTTCATTTAAAACTTTAACCTTTTGAACACCTCTCTTTGCTTAATAGTTGTGAAGCTGAACCAGTTTGGTACTTCTCTAATTGGAACCAAAATTCAATTTAATAATAAACCTTGTTATTGCAGAACCAATGCCACACCCTAGTCCACAACAACCTGTTCTCGGATGGCTCCAGCCAAATGCTTTGGAGCCTGCTGTGAGGGCTTGAATGAGCAGGAATGAAAGTATCTGTCCTTGGAGCTTGAAGGGGATCCATTTCAGTAGTGCAGTTTGGTGTGCTGCTGAAACAGGTCCCCCTGCTAAACTGGAACAGGGAGGCATGAGCCTTATACATGCCTCCGTTTTCTGTTTCAGAGTCCCCTGAATTGCTGGTTGACCTGCTTTGACCAGCTAGAGTGGGCTATACTCTGTCTGATGTGGACAAAGTGGTCTGACAGGATGAGCCCTCTTGTGTCCCACTCTTGAATGTGGAACAAGAGGCCAAGAAGGGCTCTAGACTTCACACTGGACTGGTATACTGGCCAGTATGGAAAGGCCCAAAGTGTCAAATGAGAAGGACTATTGTTATATAGGGCTGAGCATTTTTCTTTTGTTCCATTTCTATCTCCTAGTCATTAAGATTTTTTTTAAAAGCCACAACATTAGGATTTACTTTTGTATTATGTGCACACTACTACCCTATGTACCTGTGGATTTGTATAGCTTATTTTCTCTATGTCCTCCCTTGGGGAATAAAACCTTCTGGCCTTTGGAACTGTGGCACTGCCTCTGACTGCCCAACCTGGGATGGGTTGCTCTCTCTATAATAAGGCAACCTACCCTATCCAGGAACAATAAAACTAAGACCTTGGTCACACCTATATGAGATGGGATGTCCTATTCATAATTTGAACTGAGGTTGTACCAGTTCTGTTCATACCTAGATTGTCAGACCATTCAAGCTTTGGGCTGTATGACTCAAACCTTTCTCTGGAATCGACCTGAGCCTCCTCCACAGAACTCTCGGCTCCCTACCCCTTTTGCTACATCAAATCTATCTTCTTTCTTATTGGATGCCATTGTGTCACTCAAGGGAGGTGAGGGTGTGTGTTTGCGGAGGATTTTAAGCCTGCTCCCCCACCTCGATACCCCCTTCCTTTTTTATGTGCCTTTCTTCTCCGTGTGATTATTTTAAAAAAATAATAAATTTGCAGAAAAACGCTAGAGGAATCATACACAAACTGAGGAGACGAGGGGAGGTGCCTCATAATTTTCACCCATGCCACCCGCCCCTAGACATTGGCTGAAAGGAAAGACTGGACCCCACCCACCACAGGATGGTCCAGCCCCCCTCCTCCGGCTCACCCTGAGGAAGAGAAGACAGTCCGGGATGCCAGGATCTAAGAGGCCAGCTTGGAAAACGAATTGAATAAAAATAATGTGAGTAACGCAGGCTGAAGGGGACCCGAAGTCATCTTAAACTAAAGCTGTGACCAGGTCCTAAGTGCAGAAAGGGGCTAAGGGACTAGATAAGCTTTCTAAAAGAAATAATGAACAAAGGTAAGTATTACCAATTTACTAATTAGGAATTTTAATATAGATAAAGGCATCTAGGACAAACCAAGGTTCAGGAAACCCTATCCAGGCTCATGTAGGAAAGAGAAACACCATCAGAATGAAGGAAAAAGAAGATTTACAATCAAAGCTGTTTCTGTAGAATACAAGCAGTCTCAAGGAAGTATAGGAGAATTTAAAATCTCTGTTCAAAGCACAAGGTCTGGGTGATTCTGTTACTTCTTTCCAGAACCATATTAATGTATTACATCAGAGCAGATTGTCTTGGGGATGATTTTACAGTGTGAAAGATTTGATCATTTTACTTTTTCTCTCTTTTACTATTTCTGTAAATAACAGTTTTTAGGTGATTTAATATGATCCAGTGCCTAATCAATAAAGACTGTTCTGTCAATGTACTTTTGTGAATACATCAGTGAAGGCCACTGCTTAATGTTATCAACTGATAATTTCTGTACTGTTTTAAGGAGAAAAGCAAACTGAAGGTGATTCTGAGTAGAAAGACTACTGTAGAGGTTCTGGAAGGTGTCATTATTCAAGTGTGTATAGTTATCACTACTATATCACAATGGAAAATCTAGTACATAAATGGATTTGTGTCTGCATCTATTTGGTTTTATTTATAGCTTACCTAGTAACTGTAGGGCAAAAGAAAAAAGAGTGATAAAAACTACATAATGAAATGCAATACATTTTTGAGATGGTTCAGTGGATGTAATCCCAGGAATTATTATTATTACATACAGAAGCACAATAATATAACATGACACTAAACATGTCGGTCTTGATATTTCATAACACATCGGGATCTTCCCAAGATCCTAAAATGACATTATGTACCAGTGGATAATGTGAGCAGAGCCCAGCAGGGTGGCCTTTTGTAATTGACAGATGGTAACCTTACCAATGTTAAGCTGTTTTAAGTGCCACCCAGGTCTTTTGCAATGGCACCCAGTGTGCCAATCACTACTGGGACTACCATTGTGGGCTTGTGCCAGAGCCTTTGAACTGCAATCTTTAAGTCCTTGTATTTCGTAATTTTCTCAGTTTCTTTCATGTCAGTCCTGCTGTCTCCTGGTATAGCAACATCATTAGCTACACCCTCTTCTTTTCAACAGTGGTGATTTCAGGGATGTTGTGTTCCAAAACTTTGATGTCTACAGCTGATTTTTCTATTTTGGTTTTTACTGCATTGGTCCTGATAGCCTGTTCTTGTGCAGCTAAAATCAAGCCTTCCATTCCTTTCTTCAGTGTTCCGTTTGTAAGCCACAGTCAGGTCTTTCCTTGGTCTACTTTCCCTTCGATTTTCTCCAAGAATTGTCCATGCAATGCTTTATTCTGCCAGTTGTCTGTTTGGGCTTGCACTACATTTCTCTGATATTCAGTCTTGGTTTGCTGCACTTCGAGCAGTTTTTGATTGCCCACCTCCACCAGGGCTGGTTCTTGACTGCCTTTGATATAATCAGCCAGAGCATGGCTTTCCTCTTCAATGATCTGTTTCACTTGCGGCATTCCTCTGTCCCTAGATCTTCTGGGCAGATACAGACTGTCAGTGTCACTGTGGGGGTGTAATGCATAATGAATAGTCATCAGTTTCCTTGTTTTTCTGCCCAGGTTATCCAACTCCACTTGTGTCCAGTCGACTATTCCAGCAGTATATCTTATGACAGGTATGGGCAAGGTATTAACGACCTTGATGATGTTTCCTCCATTCAACTTGTTCTTCAATATTTTCCTGACCCATTGGACATATTCTTTGCTGATCACATTTTTCACTTGCCCATGCTTTTATATGATCCAGCTGCAGTATTCCCAGATATTTATAAGCCTCAAGCTGGTGGCACCTTATGGCTTGCCCATTGGGCATTTTTATACCTTTGCTGTCTGTGATTTTTCCTTACTTCAGTGCCACTGTGGCACATTTATCCAGGCCAAATTCTATGCTAATATCTGTATTGAAGATGCAAACTGTGTTTGTCAAAGACTGGATCTTCATTTCAGTTTTTCCATAGAACTTCAAGTCATCTATAGATAGTTGGTGGGAACAACAACATCAACAACACTGTGATTAAGCCTCTGCAATAAACACAAATGCATACATCTGGAAGTGTTATCTGGAAGTGCTGCATGTGGTGAATCCTGGTCGCTGGCTGCTTTAACCGGTGAACTGCTAGTAGCAGAAGGAGCTACCCAGCTGGTTCTGTAGTAGATTCAGATTCTGCTGGGCGCTACTGTCGATCAAATAATGCAATCGATGGCAGGTGATACTTCCAAATAAGATTTAAATGTACAGATTTGACACTCAAATCTATACATGTGAATCTTATCTGGAAGTGATGCCTGCCACCTGATTACACGATTTGAATGCTCTTTGGCAGCTGGCTGCTTTCACCAGCAACACCCAGCTGGATCTGAATCTGCTGTAGAAGTGACTGAGCACCACTTACTAGCAGAACTGCTGAGGCAGCATTGCCACACAAATGCTGCTGGGCCAGCAGCAGGTCCACACATTCACGAATATTACAGAGCTTCGAATGAAAGCACAGAAGCATTCACTCCACATTCAAATGCCAATCTCCGAATGTAGCCAATGTTTGATTCAAATTCTAATGTGCAAATTTGCACAGATTCATACAAATTGGAAATGTTATACATATTCATGCACAGCACTATTTCCAGTTTCTTCATAAATGATCCAGATTCAGGGGTGACCCCTAGAATAGCTAAATTTGCTGTTGTTCACACTGATAAAAATTGTTCACAATGATAGAAACAAAAAGAACTCCAAATAGACCTCTTCCACTTGGGGGGGCTGGCATAAAAATGACAGATGACATTTGATACGAACAAAAAGTGTAAACTGAAATACATTGGAACTAAAAATTCTAACTCCTCTCTGGTCTGGGTGGGTGCAGGGGTGGGCTGGGTGAGGACTAGCCACCAAAACATGTGGCACACCTCAGTGAGCCTTGCAGCGGTGTGCACCTCCATGGCCAGCATTCACCTGGTCTGTGTCTGTGTCCCCCATATCAGAAAGCCAGGAGCTGTGATTGCTTCTCATATGCACTAACGGCTAGCGAGTTGTAGTGGCTAATCAGGAAAGAGGTCTTGGAGTAGTGATACAGTTCAATGGAAGTATCAGTACAATGTGCATCCACTATAACAAAAAAGCCTGACAGTGTATTAGGGATAATATTAAATGGCACTGAGCACCAAGTTGCTAGTATTATAATATCCTTATAAAAATCAGTTGTGTGGCTGCATCTGGAGTACTGTGTGCATTTTACATGGATGCATCTCAAAAAGAATATAGCAGAGTTGGAGAAGGTTCAGAGGATGTAAAAGGCTGGAGGAGTTTCTGTACAAGATAAGGTTGAAGTGTTTGGGGCTTTTGAGTCCAGAAAAGGGTTGAGCAAGAGGAGAAATGATAGAGGTGTATAAAATTGCGCATTGTGCAGACAAAGTGATAAGGAGAAGTTTTTCTTCCTTTCCCAAAATACTGAATGTTCTGCTGATCTGCTCTTAAGTTCTGAATATCCAAAAGGAAGGAGAAAAGACCTTTGAAAGAAAGAAAAAAATGTATTATATTCCAAAGTTGCTTTAGTATGTTTAAAAGTTGAAAATAATCTTCTCTAGTTCAATTTTTAAAAAAAGAAAGAAAAGAAAATACCACTGCTTTATAAGCCCACTTCAGTCACTCTTTCTTTTCTTTTTAAAACGAACTTCTTTGAAGCTAAACACTTGATGGATTAGCCCACTGCTAAAGAAAATGCCCTCTTTTATGTGTGAAAGCTTCGTAATTGCTGCAGAAAGATGCTTAGTGACTCATAATATACATATAATCAGATTAGGTTTGAATGTTACCTTAACTGAGAATGTAGAAGTCATCCAAATATGAACATTTTAATGTGTATGGAAGGAGTATTTTTGAATCTTTCTATCTTCAAAGAGTGCCAACAAGTTCACACCAACATCTCTGTAAGCAAGGGAAGTGTGTGTTGTTTAGCAATGTAGTAAGAGGAATACTAATTTTTAAGAGTGATAATGGTGTGTTCTGGATATGATAGTGTGCTAATCCTAGGCTGTATAGTTAAACTCACAAATCAGATAATATTGGCAAATCCTCTCTTAGAGTTCTTTGCTATGACTGCTTCTGATACTTTAATTGATTTTGCTATGTATGCTTTTAACATTTTTCTTCAAGGAGCAACTTTCTTGCATTGCAGATAAAATTTTCTTGAAATTTCAAAAATGTTTTCAGTGAAACCTAGAAGCTTAAAAAAAAACAAGATGCAGATGCTACTGATGTTCTTTTCTGAAAATCACCAATAGTATGAATTAATGAAAAAATCCACGATAGTAAAATACTAGTGGCCGTAGTAGTAAACTGTCTGTGGCTTGTTAAATGTGAGAATGTTTCAGTGCAATCCTCCATGGGTACAACAGTAAAAAGTATTCTATTCTACCATTAAGATCATTCCTGTAGAATATCAGTACAGGTAGGCTATTGTGTTCATGCCTTCTTGTGGGCTTTCTTTGTACATCTAGGGATGCCTTCAGACACACGTAAAGTTCTGCCCTTCCTGCGTCACTACTTCCTGTTATCCCAATGGAATGAAGAAAAGCTGTGCAGGGAGGGCAGAGCCCCCCCCCGGTGTGTGTGTGTGTGTGTGTGTGTGTGTGTGTGTGTGTGTGTGTGTGTGTGTGTGTGTGTGTGTGTGTGTGTGTGTGTGTGTGTGTGTGAACAGTATAAGACCACAACAATAGTAAGAGCTCAGATACTTACTGATGCACTCTTAGGTTGCTTCCAGACAGTTAGAGGAATGGAATCTTGTTTAAACCCCACAATTGCCTCTTGCCATCCATGCCATATGGCAGAGCAAAATCAAGGGGCAGGACTGGGCCCTTGTCTTGGCTGGAGCTTGCTGGATGCATATGATGATGAAAATTACTTGGAATTGAATTGGTGTCCACCCCTACACCGATGGAGTGGGTATTTTTGACCTGGTTTCACCAAAAGCCCAGGATCATGGGCCAGATAAAGTAAGCAATATTGCTATGCAGGAAAATGTGGTATTGGTATTGTTTTTCCCATAATAATGATATTCTGGTGATCACCCTCTATCCCAGAATTATATTGGAATTATCACAGATATGTGTGGCAATCTCATTATAGTGCTGGGACAATCCTGTGTTTTAGACCCTGTCTGGACACGCCTCTGAGATTGCCACACTACTACCACTTGTAGGGACTTGCCATAGTCCACATTTCTCAAAGCAATATAATCAACTCCATGTTCAATCACACATCCTTGGCTTCAAACATCACAGTTGGGGAATGAAAGTTGCCCGGGTGCAATGTTCACAAAGCTGGAATCAGTAGCAGGCACACCATCAACGGTAGTCTTATCATGTTGTGCAGGAGCGGTGTTGAGTGAGAAGGTGGGGTGCTGGATTAGTATAACAACTACTGTGCTTTGCAGGGGTGTTGTTTTATCAAGAGGTTTTTAAACGTTTTATTCAAACAAGAGATAAAGCAGAGAAGCAGAACCTACCAAGCTATAGTTGATAAGAAATGGGTGAGTTTTTTTAGCACACACATATAGAAAACTTTAGATCAAGAGAAGCATGCAGTTTGTATTACATCCAAAAGAATCATTGGTCAAATTATGTATGTAATTTTTGGTTTAGAAATATTGCAAATGGGAGACAGTAGAAGGAGGTGAAGAAGGTAGGACATTTCTGGATATTACTCTCAGCCTTTGCCATCTGCACCAGCAACCCAGCCTGTCTTCAAGGTAGACTTGATTTTATCAGTGCAAATCACATTTTGTTTGCTTAGGCAGTAATAATAATCCCTTCCTTTTTCTTTTTTAGTTATTTTGTTGGCTTTATATTAGCCATCTCTGTAATACAGTTATGTAAATAATTTTAAACAAGCTATTATCTGATATTTATGAGTTACAGTTAGCTCTGTGATTAACTTAATTAAATATTAATACATCATCACGGAACTTAGCAGTGTGGGGAGATTTGCTCGGCCTGATTATGAATGGGCTCCAAATATTGCAGGTCAAACTGCTCAGGGCAGCCATGATTATGGCTATGTAGACATTACCCTGTGCTATTCTAGTTGGCTGCATTTACTACACAAGTGATGTTCAGAGCTAATTCACATGTGAATGGTTATCCCTAGGTGTTTCACAGACTGAACAAATATTTAAATTGTCTCCAGTGAAAAAATAATATGGAAGAGTTGACATATGAAATTTCAATTGATGGCAATGATTGGGATGGCTTCTCACTACAAGCACTAATCAGCTCGGAAAGATAATTATTGATGATTTATACATTCAGCTCATCACTTAATGCTTGTGACATATCTAAAATAACCATATTTGCCTATGGAGAAATTTCTTTCAGGAAACAGTTAATTACACTCAGGCCCAATGTTTATACCTTTTTTACACACCAAAGATAAAATTGACAAGTTTGGCCATATAGATTACCTCAGGATCACTTCAGCTCAGGTGTACATAAAAGCAAAGATACAAAAATTTGGCTATTAACATAATCACTGTGCACAGGTATGCTCCTTATTCCACAAGTTATATTTCAGCTTTAACTGCTGACAAGGTTTCTTGCTTACAAATTATGTATTTAACTGTAAATTCTGAAGAACAGCAATATTGTCCCTTAAAAATGAGTTATAAACCATTTGAAAGAATTACTTTATACTTGGCTTTATGATTTTTGGGGATATTAAAATATGAAATCAAAATGGAATAATAAACTGAGCTGCATATATATATGTTCATCAGGAGTCTGTGATCACGGTGATGGGACTAATCAATTTAATATATACACAATGGCCGGAGAAAGAAGTTGGAAGGTTCTCAAAATAGTTCCTTGCAGTGTCATTTGACTTTGCTATATTGTACATCCTGTGGCTGAGAACCAGGATACTAGAATGAGTTTAGACTGTTTTGACAATTTTATCCTGCTTAAATTGGATTTTAAAAGTGCAGAAATTGATGTTGTGCTACTTGGAATATATTTTTAAAAGATATCAGCACTTCAAAGAGAAAAGCTATAAGTAAATCAGATGAAAATGTTTCTCAGTCCAGCACAGCAGTATAAGTTCAAAGTATCTTGGGGTAATGCTAAATTAGAATGCATTTCTGATGTCCAAGAAAACAGAAAGAGTATTTAAACTTCTTTTTTATTATTTTTTTCCTCCTCTGAATTGAAGATAGGTGATGAGATCATCTTTTCCGATTTGAAGAGATGAACCATGAAACATTTTCTGGGGAATCTCTGCAAAATTTCGTCTTCCTAGTGACCTGCTAAAATATATGATGTTTGACAGAACTTTAAAGCAGTCAGGTATCTTTACCTTTTGTAACTCCAGGGTAAATTAGGTCTTCAAACCAGGCATGTGTATTGCAGGCTATACCAGCCTCTGAAAGCTTAAAGCATTTTTTAATGAAGGCAGAGAGATGGAGTGATCTGGTTGATAATAAAGCTTAGCTTTAATGCCAGCTCCATGCTGTTATAGCATATTACTAAACAGCAAGAAATGTGGCACAGATGTTGTGGCAGCCATATTTTACACCCTCCAAAAGGTCATGTCGCTTGTTATTACATTCAGAATCAATATTAAGTGAGCGTTCCAAATTTCAACTGTCAGATGAATTTATTGCTGCAAACCGAGGCTGAAGGGTTTTCAACTGCAATTCAAGCAAGGTAACACACTGCTAATATAGGGACACTTTAAGCAGAAGCAGGTGACCCACATATGAGCAGAAAAGGTCAGTTTAAAATATCTGCAGTAAAAACTTGAAATGGTCATTGTGGAAAGAAACTCAACAGAAAGGAGTGCTTTTGATTAAGCCCAGGATATCCCTTCAACTAATAGCAGCGGAATGTTATGATTGTACAGTTTAATTATCACCTGACAGTTGTCAGAATAATTTTCAAGTTCAGATACTTTAATGGAGTTCAGTGAACAGAAACTCCATCTATTACACAGAAGGGAAGAAAAACAGCTCTGTGTATGACATTTTCCTTACATTTATCAAATATGTGTTAAGTGCTTCTGTCCGTAAAGTTTGCAAACTGCTATTTGTTTGCTGATTGTTATTGGATTATTCAACCAGTTCAAATTAATCCACAGTTTTCAAGTTTGATTTACTCCCTTTCATGCTATGTTGTGACTAAATTAGGTAGAGGACTCCTGCTGGATCGGACAACAGCCCATCTGGCCCAGCATCCTGTCTCACCCAGTGGCCCACCAATTGCTTCTAGGCATTCTCAAGCAGAAGACAAAGGCAAAACCTTCACCTGCTCTCAGATAACTGCAAATGGCCTTGAGAGACATCCAGACAGGTGTTCTGAGAACTGCTTGACTACCTTCTTTAGAATGTGTTCATATAAACAATAGAATAGTGAATCAACTCAAGCAGTTCTACAAGTTTTAGTAAATTTTTCAGTCACATTTCAGGTGGATTCATATATCATCATTATTATAGATTGCAAAATACCTAATATAGTCAATTGGGTGCTATTACCTCTATTGCCCCTAAGGTGGGAGAATCAAAGAAAGTAAAAGTGCAATTTCAATGCCAATCTGCTAAGATGCCAAACACCTGTCAGTGCCCAGGTGCACTACCTAATTCTTAGTGCAGAACTGTTACATTGCTACAGGAATTCAGTCTTTGATTCACACTAGAAAATAGGTGGATAGACTTAACAAAAAGCCAATATCACTCTGTTAGTGTTAAATAAAAGTTCATTAAATAGTAATCAACTTTTTGCCATTTCAGTTTCTTATAATGAAGTGCATTAGTAATATTTTTCTTCTCACTTCTATCTAATTGGAGTTCTTGAATTACTGTGTTACTTCTGTATTCATGTTTAGCCACTTACTTTTATCTTTGCTACTCCATAATGTGCTGTTGATCTTTATGGCCAAGGCTAACCCAAATTCCAGTAGGGTAAGAAACTGCTTAGTGACATGTAATTTCTAATATTTATAACACAGAGCTACAAGGTTCATTAGGTCACTTCTTGAATAGTTGTCTCATCTGGAACTATGGGTGTTTTTCCACTAGCACTAGAGTACCCATTAAGAACCCATTAAGGGTCCCATCAAGGGTCCTTAACGGGTACTCTAGTGCTAAGTGGAAAAACACCCTATAAGTCATTAAATTTAAGATAGCAATTAGGCTGCATCCAGATGTCACTTACTCATTGTGCTGTATTTGGATATTCCACGACAAAGCATGTTTTTTTCTGGATGAAGCCTTATTCGGCTTACCCCCAAATTTCATCAGGTATTTTCTGTTTGAGTTTGGGTGTCCCCAGAATTAAGAGGTCTACTTTCAGCACGCCTCCATGTTCTAGCATAAACTGAGCTGGTATGCTGGTAGTCCTTGATGTTAAGGACTGCTGGTAATCTAGATCGGGGTCCCCAACCGCTGGACCACAGACCAGTGCCAGGTAAGGTTTTTTTTTGCTGGTCTGTGCCACTGTTGCAACAAGCTGCCCCACCCCACCATGGAAAAAGAAGCTGGTCCCTGGTGCAAAAAAGGCTGGGGACTCCTGATCTAGATCAGTCCTACCCCATCTTGTGTGAAAGGATCATAATAGCAGTGGGTAGGGCCGCCAACATTCTGCAACAATGTGTGGAAGGGAGGCACATACTGCACCTGCTGGTAAGGAATACCTGCAAGTGCAGAAAGGTCCTATGATAAGAAACTCTTGGGTCCGTCCGTCCCTCCAAAAACTGTTGACACAGGCATACTACAAAAATACTAGACATACACACCAAGATTAACTGATTTTTGCATATGTGCATGACACTCTTCTTATAAACTTATTGTTTGGTTCACAGAAATCACCAGGTAGTACAAATCAGTATTACATAAGTATTTTTCAGCTATGAAAAACTGGGTTAGGAGCATCACAAAAGTGCATCTACCAGTTTAAGCCAGGGGCACTGCAGTGGGAAAACTAGACTATCCTTAAATCAGTAGTGCCGTGTAGAAGAGATCTAGTCAACCTGTTTATGTTAATAGTGCCACAGAGGATACACATTATTGAAAGATATTGAGTTACGTTATGAAAAGGATGGCAATATTATCTTAGCAACCAAGAGATCAATAAAGTGCTTCTTTTCAAATTGTTGATGTATAGTGTATGATAAAAGCAAAAATTAAAACCCTAAAATTTGCATGCAGACTAAAACCACGAGCTGGAGGAGGCTATTTTGATATTTTCAAATATATCTCTTATGATAATACTGCTAATATATGAAGGCAGTTATTGCCAGAACAGGGTGTTTTTTATTGTTCCAGTTTTGTCTTTATAGTAATCAGTAAAAGACTGTCCCTGCCCATGATGAGTCTATCGTTCACGCTAATAGGTTGCAGTATATCTTTAAATCTATAAGACTAGCTTGAGAGCCAAGAGGTTGCCAGGTGCAACTAAAGTACATCTGAACAAGCATCCTAAATATCACGTTCTTTTTTATGACAATTATTTTTACACAAACTCGCTATCACCACTGACATACTCTGTGGTAATAATGAAATGTCATTAAGTGATAAGCATTTGCAATTAATACTGATACTCAAGCAGGCTTATCAACAAATATTTGACATGCAAGCTTCTCACAAAGTAATATAACAGAAACCTTTGATGTGAATTTTGTACCCAATTATTTTGTTAGGAGCTAAACATAAATGGGTATGAACTTTTCCCTTGTACATTGCCTTTCTACTGCACTCAGTGAAGAAATCTCAAGAGTAGCTTGGCATACAATCCCTGATAGTGGTGGCTGCAACTGTTGTGACTGAAGTGGTTGTGCACTAAGACCTAGAAGACAAAGATTCAGATGCTGACTTGATGATACTGCTGAGCGGGTGAACCTGGATCTGTGATTGTTTGGAACGGTGCCATCTGGACAGCAATGCCCACACAGACCAGTTTCTGTACCAGCCTCAAAACTCACATAAGCTCCAAGGCTGGCTGCCAAGGGCTCTGAAGGGCCTCTGAGCCCTCAGGGATCCCATTTTAGTGGTGATCTTTGGTGCACTGCTGAAATTGCCCCCCCCCCCCATGATTTGGATTGGGCTGAGCTGATATGCCACTAGCCCTCAGTGTTGAGGACTACCAATAACCTGGTTCAGGGGCTATCGAGTCTTGGTTATACTCTGACCTCTGTCAACAGAGTGTACCAGCAGTGGGTGGAACTTCTCTGATTTATAGTAATGTGCGGTTCAACAAGGTATTGAAACTGACTTTGAAGAATCATATTCTGGAATCGAGGCAAGTGCAAAAAGGTCTATCTCAAATATTTAGAAAGAAATGAAAAATATAAATACCTATCTGTCTCATGAAGTGTCCTATGTTCACACAGAGCTGAGATAGCATGTTGCGGCTTATTTATTCTGAGATGTGATAATAGCAGAAGAGTTTAATGATTTCTCCTGTTTAATTACATGCATAAACATGCACACACCTCAGTTAGAAAAACCTGTGTATACCCTATTATACTTGCTTCTCTGATGTGCAAATAACCTGAGGGTTATTTTAATTAAGTTGAAGGTAAAAAGAGGAATCTCAGTGCTGTGATGCCAATTTTGATGCTTCCCTAGGTGATCAATTTTTTTCTTTTAAAAAATGGAATTTTTATTCTTGTTAATTGCATGGTCTTTTCTTTGGCTATTATTTTTGACAACAAATAATTGACAGTCATGTTGACAGTTGACATACATTTTGATCTCATAGCCAGAAATACCTGAAAGTGGAGCTTCCCTCTTAAGTAATTTTGCTGCTAAAGCAGGACCATTCTGCACTGGCTGGTAACACTGGCCCAGCAAGCATACTAGGACTCTCCCTTTCACATGCTGGTACAGTTTATGGGATGTCCCGGATGATACCTCCCCTAGATAGCGCCAGTGTGTACATTTGCTGGTCCAGTAAACCAGCCAGTGTGCAGTCACCCTAAGACTATGTCAAGGGGTTTGAAGGTGTGTGTGATGACAAGACTAACCTCTTACAAGATGAAGGAGCAAGGATAGGAAAATACTCCCCCCAAGCTAACCTTTCCCTAGACTATTTTAAGAAAATCCTACAACAAATTTTAAAATGACCTTGTTTGAAGAATCTGAGGTGTAAGTCCCATTTTACCAATGGAGATAAATCTAAATCGAATTCCCTTAGTACTTCACCCCCATAACATTTCAGATGCAGCTCAAAAACTGATGAACCAAATGCTGCTGAAAATAAACCCATCTTTCAATGGAGCCAGCAAGGGAATTCCATCTCTGTGACTTGTTATGTTTGCCCTAGATGAAGATAAATGGCTTGGTTTATTTATTTATTTATTTTTGTAAAGTTTAGTAGCTCAGTAATTGTTTTTAGCAGACTAGAAGTAAAGAGTTGGAAAATATTTTGCAAGGGGTTATCCTTTTTTCTCTTCAACTTCTGTCAAGTAATTGTCATGATATAGTTCAGGTGTGTGTTTTTTAGAATAATTAGTTTACACAAAAAGAGCTGGGGAAACACATCAACAATTCTCTGAAAGGAGCTGCCCATTTTAGAATATACATTTCTTTTTAAAAAACAAAAAAGTGTCTATGTTCAGCAGCAAGGAAAATCAGATCTTTTTAAAATCTGAAATTGAATAAGCTTTTTTAAAAAAGATAAAAATAAAACTAATTCCAGTTAGCACAAATATTTCTCAACGTGCAGTCCTACAATTCTCTGTACTGATAAAAATGCAATATAGAAATTATTTATTCTAACTGTTAGAATCTCAAAAGAGGAAAATAGTAATAATAGAGTAAAATAATAATCATAATGGAGATAATTAATAATAAACAGATCACATTTCCTTTCTGTCAGCATAAATTGGCAGCCAAATACATATATTTAGGGATCACCTAAATACAAGGTTGATGAAACACTTTAAATAACAATATTCAGCCCATTTAAATTCTGTTCTAAAACTTTATGGCACACATAGTGTGCAGTATCTGGATCATGCAGATATTTTTTTGTGAACCGTGGGTGTTTTTCCACAGTCACTTAGTACCCATTCTAGCACCCATTAAGGACACATTTGGGTGAGAGCCGGATGACCCCATTTCCACCACTGCACCCATTAGGGACACATTTGTTTCCACTGCACCTCAGGAAATCCAGATCTTATGGGGACTTTTTGGCCTTTAATCTGGATTTTCTGTAGACCCCATTAATGGGGTCTACAATGAGGTCTTCAGCCAGAAAATCCGGATTAAAGGGAGCCTGTTTCCACGTTAGTTTGGCAATGGGGTCTAGAGGAGGCTAGGGGGGAGGAGGCACCCTGGGGGGGGGAGCCCCAAAACCTAAGCTTCGAAGTCATTTCGAAGTCACTTCAAAGTCTGTTCAAAATAGCCCCGGAGGGTCTTTGAAGTCTGTGCTGATCCGAAGATCAGCACAGACTTCAAAGATGCTCCAGAGCTATTTTGCACAGACTTCAAAGTGACTTCGAAGTGACTTCGGAGCAGCTTCGGAGATTGCATCCCCTGTCCCACCAAACACCGGGGGTGACAGGCAGACCCCTCATGGGTAGATCTGGATTTCCAAATGGGTGCTCCGGTGTTTCCATGGCAGGGAGGCTAGCACCCATTGCTATTGGGTGCTAGACCACTCATGGAAACACATTGGGTACTTCCCTTAGTCTGGATCTACTAGCTCCAAATGAAGGGAAGTACCCATTCCCTAGATCCGGATCTTCTTAGATCCAGATTAAAGGAGCATGATGGAAAAACAATTCATGACAGATTCCTATCCTCTCACAGCACTCTTAGCTTCCTTGTGCACTGCAAGTTAATTGGTACCACTGGAACCTGATCTGATCTGGAATATGGGAGGCATGCAGATGGGCACTTTCCATGCTTAGGATTACTGGGCATACAGCAGAGTGTGCTGCCAAAAATGCACCCCCCAGCTTCTGAGGTGTGGGGTGTGGCTACAAAATTTGTGTGAGCTAATCCAGATCAGTGCCATCAATGAACATGGTGCTGATCTTGCCCATCTCTCTGCACAGTCCACATTAGTGGGCTGTGTTATTCTAGATCCATTGATCCAAGACCAACAGGAGGTAAGTGCAGAAAGGGCCCACATTTACACTTACATTTGTCATTCTGGTACAGGGCAGGTTCGTCCGTATGGGAATAAGCAATTTGTCTGAAGTTGGAACAGATTGCTCCAGAACTGGCATGAGCTTTGAATGCCCTGAAGGTGCTGTTTAAATGGGTCCTCTGTTGTATACACACACCTGATCCAGTACACCATACCATAATGTGCCAGTAGACCTAAAAAAAGAGAGAGAGAGGTTTACTAGTAGAGTAGAGCAGGGCACTATGTTAAGTGTGCTAGCCCAGTTTATACTCTATCCTATGCAGACCTTCCTTTACAATGAACTTTTAAAAGTTGTGGTCCCCAGTTTAGGATATACCTGAAAATTACTTTGCTCTATAAAGCGATACTAAATAATTACAATATTTAAAAACAAAAACATGTAGCCATTGAGCACACTTTCTATAAAGATGCCACTTGCTTACCGCCATCTGTGGACTCTGGAGACTATATGTGGTCGGCACTGAAGGGGGACACCAAAGGAGGCCACCGCTTTGAGGAACTTCTTCAGGGGGAATGAGGGCAAAGGGCACATTCTATTGTCCTGCCTTTGTTTGTTTTAAAGAGAGGGTGGGGGAATTGTGGGAATTTTTAATTTTGGGGTTTTTAGAATTGTTGTTTTTAACCTTTTTCCTGTTTAGTAGTGTTTTATTTTATTTATAGTGCTCTCTGTTGTGGAGAGGGGATAATGTGTCAAGGCGGGGCAGGAGGAAGAGGCATGTCTCAAAGGGCCACGAACTAGGTGGGAACTCACTTGTGGGGTTCCTCAAGGGTAGATCTTATCTCCCATGCTGTTTAATATCTATATCAATCGGCTGGTCGAAGTCATCAGGAGATTTGGAATCAAGCGTAATCAGTATGCAGATAACATCTCTACCTCTCTGTGCCATCAGAATCAGGAGAGGCAGTTGAAGTGCCTCATAGGTGCCTGGAGGCTGTAATGGGCCGGATGGGGGCTAGAGGGAAACGGGCCAATAAATTGAAGCTGAATCCAGACAACACAGAGGTAATGCATGTTATAGGGTCTTGGCCCCATGTATTTGTGAGACACACTCTCCTAGATGAAGTTGTAATGCCCTGGAAGGGACAGATGCAAAATCTGGAGGTGCTCTTGGACTCTGCACTGACACTTGAAGTTCAGGGGGAGGCCATGGCCAAGAGTGCCTATTCACAACTACATCTGGTGCATCAGTTGAAGCCCGTTTTGGACAGCAAATGACTTGGCCACAGTTATCTGGTAAGCTCTAGACTGAACTATTGTACATGGGCCTGCTCTTGAAGATGGTTTGGAACGTGTAGCTGGTGCAGAATGCAGCTGCAAGACCGCTGACCGGGACAGCTGGCCGGAAACACATCATGCCAGTCCTGCTGCTGATTCACTACTGAGACCAAATCAAGGTGTTAACTTTAACTTATAAGATCCTAAATGACTTGGGCCCCAAATATCTAAAGGAACACCTTCTTCCATATTGACCTTCCCGTGACTTAAGATTTGGAGGGGAGATCCTCCTGGATGTCCCACAACCCTCAGTAGTAAAAGGCACCTGGGAGAGAGCTTTCTCAGTGATGGCCCCTACACTATGGAATAGTCTCTCCCTTGAGGTGTGTCAGGCTCCTTCACTATATTAATTAAAGAAGGCAGTGAAGACCCACCTCTTTGCCCTGGCCTTTGATTAAATGGGAATATACTGTCTCTTCCCACTTTACAGGCACTCTTACATGGCGCTTTCCTTTTCTTAATAATAAAATGTTAAATGAAATTGGTAATGCTGAAACAACAGCGGATAGGTTTTCAAGGAAACACACTAACCAACCTTGTTTTCTTCTTATATTTGTTAAACTGGGAAAACTTTAGCAGACCTCCTCCCACCTTCTCCCTCACCTCCAACTTTCTGAAGATAGAATCAAGTGGCTAATTCAACAATTCAAGCAGTAATTCTTTTTGATCTGTGTAATATTTCCCTCCTTCCTAAACTAGTCATTTCTGAATAGGGGCTCAGGACTGTTCAGAAGCTGCACTCTCTGACCTTGAAACCTTTTGGCATAATTCCAAATATATAGGGAGTTACTGTGATTAATTCAAGTTGATATAAATGCACTTTGCACATCCTCACAGGAGCACTCTTATTAGCATTTCACATACATTTGGCCTGATAGCAAGATATTGCAAATGTATTCCAGGACTGTGGTTTGTTTGGTGTGTCATCAAATTAAATGGTCCTTCAAGCTGATTTTTTTTTCCTGAGGGCTTCATAGATGCAGACAGGAGAAGAGTAATTTATTTATTTATTTAAGAACTTTATATCCCGCCCTTCACCAAGTGGTCCCAGGGTGGGTTACAATAAGAATAAAACGTATCAGATATTGAAACATAATTAAAAATATTTAATTATTTATATCCATAGAAGGGTGAATAGGCAGTAAAATACGGCTCATCACTAAGCCAAGCATCTGCAAGTCTAAACATTCCAAAATGTAGCTGTTTTGTTTTTTTTGTTGTAGTAAACTATTACATAGATAGCAATAGTCCAATGTCAGTTTGAATCACAGACAAGTAATGTGCCCAGCAATTTTCTGAAAGAGATTGTATATAAAGCTAATTAAGGGAGTAGGCAAATTGGTTTCATTCCTCCCTTATTGCTTTCTTGTTGTTAGTTACAGCTGCGAGAAATGTAGAGGTAGCAAAGATGCCATGAAAAATGAGGCTCATCAAAAATTGTATGCGCAAAACTGTTGTCAACTACTGTTCTCTTATCCATCAGTTCAAGCACAGATATCTTTCTCAATGGTTCACAACTGCCTTTCAGACCTGAACCCAAGATGATTTTGCATAGGAAAAACATGCTCTTTTACAAGGAATTTTGCACTGAAAGCTCTTCAGTGCCAATTGATTCTTCTTACATTCACTGCTAATCATTTCCGTGCTTTTAAGGTTATAATTATCAATACATTAAGTATTCAGGTAAGCTGCGTCTTTTGATGAATTTGCATTTCTTCTTACATGGCAAGCCTCACTTCCTCAGCCCTCTCTGAAGAAATAAATTGGCGCGGTATTGGTTGGAAATAAATCCTATGCATTATTTTTGTTTGTTTCTTATTTGTTTTTAATCTCATACATATTTCATAGGGCATACCAAGGCTTTAAAAAAAAAATTGAAAGTCAGATTTGGAGGTTCCTGGTTGAACAGCCAGAAAATGTTTCATTATAAAACAAACTAGCAGATCTTATTAAAAGCTGGAACAAATTATTAGAAATACCCAAACAGAAGCATAACATCCACAGAAGAGTGCCTTCTTTTTTGTTTGTTTTCTTTTCTGTCCCTCATAATATCTACTTAATAGAATATATGCTGAACAAATAACCTAGTTACAAAAGAAAGAAACATGGAAAGGTTTTATATAAAATAAAGTTCTAAACGAAACAAGCATTGGTGTAATTTTTAAAAAATAATTGTTTGACAACTGGATGAAGATGCCACTTTAGATTACTAATTATTTTTCTCTGATTGAAAGACAAGGTATCACAAAAGAGGTCAGAGAGAGAACTGCCTAAATAGCAATCAGCAATGTAAAAAACTTTCATAATTTAATCATAAATCCTTTGGGATAAATCTATGTCTATGCTAATAAAAGTCAGGATCCCATCTTCATTTAGGAAAGGAAATAATCTTCACAGGCTAATTTCTGCTACCTTAGTTATATCCCCAGTTTGTACTGTTGCTGCAGTTTTTCCTTTCTGAACAGCCCTACCTTGGAGTCATTTAGAAAGGTGTTTCTCAGGTAAAACCTGTGTGCCCAAGGGTCTGTCCAGACACGTTAATACTACACAGCGGAATGCGCAGTTGCAATGGGGACGCCACACACAGCGATCAATGGATCCTCACTGTGACGCATTACCCCATTGCTACTGCACATTTACCTTAATCCTGGATTAAGGGCATTCACTGTGCAGTATTAAGAAAATTTGAATCTTCCAGCCAATCCAGGCAGGACAGTGAGAAGGGATGAATAAGAGCAGCCACATAAACGTGCGTGCTGAATCAGCTCTCACAGCTTCCAAGGAGGAAGCTACAGAGCTGCTTTTTAGTCAGGACTGTGGGTCATCACTGCTAGCTTTAACATCAGATTTCTTCCACAGGTCTGGATGCAGCCCTGAAAACCCAGTATTAAACAGATCAGTCATTTTTGTGGCATGTCAGTCAAAACTGCACACAGTATTCCAAGTTTTTATAAAGGCATTATAATATTAGTATCACAAATTTCAATACCCCATTTCTAAATTATCTCTAACATTCTGTTTGTTTTTCGTATCGGAAACCACACTGTCATTAAACTCTCCACCATTACATCAAAATATATTTTGTGGTCAGTAACAGACAACTCCAATACCACTAATGTGTATGAATAATTAGGATTTTTAGTTCCAATCTGCATCACTTTAGACTGGAACAGCATCAGCAATTTTAATGCCCAGTGCCCCAATGTTCAGAGACTCTTTTGCAGTCTTCACAATTCCTCTTTGCATTTACTCCGCTGTACAGTTAGCTGTTACCAGAAAACCTGTCTATTGCACCAATTAAGCTTGCCTCCAAATAATTTATAAATTTGTTTAAAGGCATTGGCCCTGGGACCAAACCTTGGAGAAACCCACTTGTTGCACATCTTGCCACTGTGAAAAAAAAAATCTCTGTTTGCTCCTCCTTAAGGATGTGCCCAAATGCCTTTTCCACCGGTTTGCTTTTCATCACATTTATGCTCACATGCATGGAAGTGAAGCCCCCCTGCGGAAGGAGGGCTTAGACTTCACCGTGAGCCTTTGTTGGAGGTTTGTAGTGAAGAGACAGCCTTTCCCGTGGAACTACTACTATATAAAATGTCCCAGCAGTTTAGGCAACAGTTTACTATGCTCGTTTTGAACTTATTCCATGGGCAAATGTGGGAGATACCATTGGGTACCTTATGATGAAGTACTGTGTGTTCATGGTGCAGCAATGGTTGAGGATCTTTCTCATATCTTGTTTACCTCTCCTTTGTATTCTTCAATAAGAACAACTTGTTTGGGGCCCCTTTTACAAAATGTATCCCGTTTGAATACAGAACTTAATTTGATTTCCCTTCTGCAGGGAGAAAACATTAAGGGTGGCTTGAATGGGATGTCTTGGAAGGGCGATGGGGACAAATAATATTTTTTATTTTGCTTTTGTTTTTATCCTTGTATGTTTTATATGATCTTATCATTTGTAAACTTGATACGGTGATATGACTAATCAATAAAATTCATTCATACTTCTAGAGGGAATCAGGCAGCAGGGTCGGGCACTTGACCACATTGGGGTACTCACACTGCCTCCTGATCTCTGCAGCAGCTTCTATGGAGGAAAGAGGGTGGGAGGCAAGGTGGCACGGGGGCTTTGCTTAACTACCTCGCCTCCCAGCTGGTGCCAAACACAATGAAGCTTGAGCCAGAAGGTTTATAGCTTCATTTTGCACATGAAGGCTGGCCTACAAAGTTTTTCCAGCACATACCTACTCCGACTCTCTGTTTTCTACTTCATAGGCAGTTGCTTATTCATAATAGGACCTGTTCTTTTATTCCATGAATGTTAAGTTTATGGAGAAGTCTTATCAAAAGCTGTTCTGCAAATCAAAGTAAATATTGTTTACTGGATCACCCTTATCTGCATATAAACCTCTAAAAAAAGACTCATACAGGGACCTGTATTAAGGAAATTGAGCCTGGGGGCCTTTCTGCACTTACCTGTACAATTCTAGATCATGTGGTTGATCCCACAACTTAGATAGGAACAGTGCCATTTGCAGGGTGACACTGTGACATGGACTAGCCTCCACGCTGATGTTCTGCATGCTTCCATGATCCAGATTTACCTCCACTAGATGTACCTCCACTAGAACTTGGTATGTGGTCTAAGAGCAATCCAGATTAGAAGCCCCCTGATCTGGATCATGTCCCACCCTATATGGATGAAGTGCACTGGCAGTGGATGGGATCTCCCATATTCTTCACTGATGTGCAGGAGGTGCAAAACACTGATAAGGGCGGAAAGACTCTGAGATTCAAATATATGGTACTGGAAATCATATTATTCACATAGTCTTTCAGTGTCAAAATTCTGACATCCTATATCAGATGTTACAATGGATTTAGATACGCATATTGAATTTATTGTTAAAGAGCATTACGTTTTATAAATGAGGTGTAATTTTAGTTCTTGAAATAACATTCCCTGAATATATTTCCTAGCTAATTTCTCTATATCTAATTAACCATGGCTGTAATGGTAAAATGTGTATTGCTCACCTACATACTACTTGAAAAATTAGGCAGTATATCGTATGAAAAGCTTTCTCTTAGGTAACAGGGAACCTACATTTCCTCCAAATACTATAGCTATAGTGACAGTTTACTGACAAGGTGAACGAAAAACAGGGGGTGGGAAGGAAGATAATGTACTATGACAGCAAGTGAGGCTGATAGGTACCAAAACGAACAATGCATTTTTATTTTATTTTTTTAGCTTAATGTACTGTCTGAAGAAGAACTGCTGACGTGGACCTTGATATCTGTGCCAGTACTGAGAGTTATTGTGCTGATAGGCATATTGCAATCAAAAAGAAGGGCAGAGAGAAGGGAAGGGAGGAGTTGCCAAACCTTATCCCATGACAGCAGTTTCTTGAAATGTTTACACATTTCATGCAGGTTTTTCTTCCTTTGCTTTGGGCATCAGGAATGAGAGTGCAGAAAGGAGACATTGCCCTGCTCCCATGTGACATGCATCTGCATGATAGTGTGTCACATATAAAAATGTAGCAGATGTAAGCCATATAGATTAAAGTTTGTAGATTAAAGCTAATATTGCCTGTATGTGAACACTTGGAATATACTGTTGAGGATTTCAAGGGGACAGCATATAAAATTGATAATTCAATAACTCCTCCCTGCAAGTTAGGGGGATTGTTTAAGGAAAAGGGCACAAAATACAGTCAGGGAGGGTGTTTTTGATCTTTTTATAGTGCACCAAACATGGTTGTGACTCCTGTGGATCGGAATGATGTTCAGTGCCATTACTACAGAATTGTACCTAACAGAGTAAAACTCTTCCACATACACACATAGCACTTTTTCTGAGTCATGAGCTACTACTGTGTTGGACTTCAATACTTCATCGTAAGTCTTGTAGCCAGTGTATAACAAAGACATAGTATATATGCGTAGATTCCTCTTGCATAGATACAGAAAAATACTAGCCTAGAAAAATACTAAAGATGATGCTGACTGCTTTTATTTTCTTAATTTAACAGAAAGTCAAGCTTATGCTGTGCAAGTACAGAGCTACCTTTTTAGCTGCTATGAGAAAATATAAGAATATCAGTAACAAGAGTTTTAACAATAATAGTTCTTGAATTGAAAAAGCAGGAGGAGAGGGAGACGCTGCTTTATAAAATAACTGTGCCTTTGTTTTAACTAGTGCACCCAACTGTCATCTTATGGACCACACTGACTGATATTTCCCCCACTGCCTTCTAGTGGAATTCTCATAATGTGTAACCTCTTGAATTCTGACACCATATTTGTTCCCTCCTCACATTATCACTGAACTGCAGACACAGAGGTTGAATCCTCACAGTGCCATCATGGCAATTTAAGTATGTGCTAAGGGCACAGTATCTGCTTGACGCGACCACACCTTCATTGTGGTCTGAAAATGGATGAAAGGTGTTGCATCCATTTGGATGTCACAGTCTCCCTCCCTTATTGTTTTGGGAGGTGTCCAGGCTACATGGGCTAGTTGCAGGTTAAACAGACCTAATTATAGCTCGGAGGATGGCTAGGAAGGCTAGTCTGGAAGGGGATAAAGAAGGCTTCTTGAGGAAGCAGATCATTACAAGAAAAAAAAACACAGGAGTTCAGTGCAAGCCGCATGGAGGTCCCAGTCTTGCTGCTGCCACTTTGTTTTTGAAGACTGTTCCCTGTCTTTGAAAAACTCCCATCTTCCATTTTGAAACAGAGGTCCCTGCTTCATTGGAGGAAAACTTTATCTCTGTCTGTCAAATGGTGCAAGAGTTTTCCTCTCATTTGATGGGCGAGGGAAAGCTGTTCACTGCTGCCTGCTGGGTCAGATGTAAAATGACATAGAATCCAGCAAGGGGGAGAAAGGTTGCCTCAGTCATCAAATGGCGGGGAGGAATGCTCTTGTGTCACCTGATGTTGCAGACTGACTATGACTTAAGAAGAAGTTAATTACTTCCCTTTACGGTGATGGTGTGTGGGTGCTTTCCCTCCCCCTTGTGTCCACATTCAGTTAGAGCAATGGAGTGACTTAAGTGGCTATTCCACAACTAAGCAATCTGACAAAAACAGGCTCTGGCTGAGCAACGTCTTTCTGGAAGGAGGAACAGTTTAAGGGAAGTCCCCAACTCATGATTACTGGATGTGACTGCAGGGGAATTTCTCACCTGATTGTTCAGTGCTGTATATGGGACTGGCTCCACCCTGCATGCATTGGTGATCAGATCATGTTTCTTCCCAAGTACAGGTCAGAAGTTATAGGAGATCCTTGATCACAGATGAATTTTAAAAGTTGAAGTACTTGTCACTGCTGTCTAAAAAAAGAGTTGTTTTTGTTTAGCACATCAAAGTCTCTAAAAATTAACCAGCCCACTGTTCTTCATAGGTGAAATATAAACTTACATATAGCTTTAAAAAAGAAAGTTCCATAAGAATTGCTTGCCAGGGAGGAGGAGGAGGAGGAGGAGAGTTGGCTTTTCTACCCTGCTTTTCTCACCCCTTTAAGGGTATTCAAAGCGGCTTACAAACCTGTTCTTCTCCCCACAACACCCTGTGAGGTAGCTGGGGCTGTGAGAGCTCAGAAGAGAGCTGT